>CM034708.1:151761812-151780578 GCA_020142125.1 Phrynosoma platyrhinos | reverse complement strand
CCCAAATCTATTTCTCCGTGTCTTGTTCGTCGGCCTCGAATTCCAGTGACGTCTCCTTTCTCAATGAATGTCTTTGGGTGATAATGGGCTGGGTGAGGAAAAACAGATTGAAACTGAATCCGGACAAGACGGAGGTGCTCACGATAGCGGCCCCAAAACCAAGAATTGGGTTGCAACCTCCAGTCCTGTTTGCAGTCTGGGGGTGCTCCTTGACTCATTGCTCCTGATGACAAATCAGGTAAATGCAACAGTCAGGAGCGCCTGCTATCAGCTTTGGCTGATACACCAGCTGTGCCCTTTTCTGGAAGTAAGGGATCTTGAGACTGTTGTGCACGTGCTGGTAACCTCACACCTAGACTTCTGTAATGCGCTCTACATGGGGCTCCCTTGTGTCTGGTTCAGAAACTACAGTTGGTTCAAAACATGGCAGCTAGGCTTGTGTCGGGAACATCTAAGAGGGACCATATCACTCCAGTTTTGAGGTCCCTCCACTGGCTGCCAATTAGTTTCCAGGCCCAGTATAAGGTGTTGTTTATTACCTTTAAAGACCTAAATGGCTTGGGTCCAAGCTATCTCAGAGACCGCCTCTTCCCATACAATCCTCCCCACGCTCTCTGGTCCTCTGGGAGGAACTTGCTGCAGCCTCAAAAATCTAGGCTTGCGGCGACCTCCCAGACGACTTTTTTTGTTGTCACCCCCAGACTCTGGAACAGCCTGCTGGATGAGATCCATCAACTAACATCCTTGGGCAGCTTCAAAAAGGCTGTCAAGACAGATCTCTTCCAGCAAGCCTTCCCAGACTAAAATATCCCGGCCTCAGGATCTTCCCCCTCCTCCTCAGCAGCGTCTCCATAGCTCCCCTTTTTAGAACTGTAGTTACAGGGGGTTAAATTGGTTGGTATTATTTTCTGTTTTTAATTTTTTATTGTGATTTTAATTGATATACAGTTTAATAACTTTTTAAGGGGGGAGGGAAATATATTGTCTTATGTTGTATGGTTTTAATGCTGTAAACCGCCCGGATTGGTTCACCAAAGGGTGGTATAAAAATAAAATTTATTATTATTATTATTATTATTATTATTATTAGCAGTATCTAGATCTAGGGAAGTAATAGTGCCACTGTATTCTGCTTTGGTCATGCCCCACCTGTAATAATGTGTCCAGTTCTGGGCACCACAATTCAAAAAGGATGTTGAAAAACTGGAACGTGTCCAGAGGAGAGCGACTAAAATGGTAAAGGGTCTGGAAACCATGCTGAGGAATGACTTAGGGAACTGGGTATGTTTAGCCTGGAGAAGAGACAGTTAAGAGGGGATATGATAGCCCTCTTAAAAAATTTGAAGGGATTTCATATTGAGGGCGCTAGCTTTTTTATGATGCTCCAGAGAATAGAACTCAGAACAATGGATGCAAGCTACAGGACAAGAGATTCCATCTCAACATTAGGAGGAACTTCCTGACAGTGAGAGCTGTTCGACAGTGGAATACACTCCTCAGAGTGTGGTGGAGTCTCTTTCTTTGGAGGTCTTTAAACAGAGGTTGGATGGTCATCCATCGGGGATGGTTTGATTTTGAGTTCCTGCATGGCAGGAGGTTGGACTGGATGGCCCTTGTAGTCTCTTCCAACTCTATGGTTCTATGTTTCTATGTTTCTATGAATATCAAATTGTTCCCATATAGAAGATGAAGGAATACTGATGACATTTAGAAAAGTGCAGAATCTTTTCATTGGTCTTTACAAACTACTTAAGGTGCAAAGAACATCAAGGTACCAGGGAATAAATTCATGTGAGATCAGGTTTTGTGGAGAACTTGCATCGTATTTGAGTTAGAAAGTTCATGATTTAATCTGTTAGATGACAGTGGTATTGATTTCATCAAATTCACCAAGCACACATAACATTAGGAGAATGGAGGAACATAGGTGTAGGCTTGGTAAACCTCCTTGAGACTGCATGAAGAAGTCTATAAATTAATCAATCAAACAACAAAACATTCTATATGGTTGCATTCATTGTGTTGTTCCAACATGAGACCATGTTCATGTAATACTAGATCTACATAAATGCAATCATGCTTTTGTCTGTTTTTTACTGCATGAAAATGGGGAGAGAGCCTTTCTAAATTTGGAGGGAATACTTGATATGATCTGACTTAAAATATAGGATGTGTGACATATACAAATTTTTGGGGGGAGGGAGGTTTTGCAGTGGCATTCTGTTTTGTTTTGTTTTTTTTCATTCATACAGAATAATATGTTTAGGGGGCGTCCAGAAGAGAAGTTGCTCCAAACCAAGGCCCAAATGTTGTTAGTAGTTTTGTAGGAATATTTGGTATCTATATATGTGGGACATGGTAGTTCTATGGTTAAGACACTGACTCTGACAATTGCAAGATTGGCAGATTGGCAGTTTGAGGCCGAAGTGCTCCTGCCACTAGTCCCAGCTGCTGCCAACCTAGTAGTTCAAAACATGTAAAAGTGTAAATGGATAAAAAGGTACCACTATGGTGAAAAAGAAAAAAGGTGATTCTGTGCAGTCATGCTGGCCACATGACCATGGGATCGTCTTTGATAATGCTAGCTCAGGGGTAGGCAACCTTTTTAAGCTGGGGGCCAGGTTGCTGTCTCTCAGACAATTGGGGGGCCGAAGCACCAAAAATAAATGAATAAATAAATAAATAAATAAATAAAAATATATATTTTTAAAAAAATTAAAAAAATATATATGCATGCACACTCTCTCAGCCCCAGAAAAGCCATGGCAAAACCCCTGTGGAGATTTTGCCAAGAAAACCCCAAGAACAATAACAACATTAATCAATATCATCATGACAGGCGGTGGCGGCAGCGGTGGCAGGACCAGCCTAGGGCCGGTCCAAAGGCCTCGGGGGGCCGCATCTGGCCCCTGGGCCTTAGGTTGCCTACCCCTGTGCTAGCTCTTCAGCTTAGTAATGAAAATGAGCACTGCCCTCTACAGTCAGACATGATTTGACAAACCTTGTCAAAGTGGAAACCTTTACCTTTTTTATATCAAGCAAAGTGCAGTGAAACCAGGACATGAGCTTGTGGTAGAAACAGGAGAAGCTACTCAAGATGCTTTTGTAAGGTAAACCAAAGAGGGGGGGGAGGGAGGGACAAACTTACCTGTATTGATTCAAGAAATCCATTGTGGGATAGGAAAGGAGATAAACAAAAGATCACCTATACTTCAATAGAAATGACCCTAAGGTTGACTCTCTTGTGGAAGTTGGATAGCATCCATCATGAGGTGTAAGCTTCATGGTCACTTTCTTCCCAGACAAAGGAGACAAAGGACTAACTTTTGGGAGAAGGTGGAAGTGACCTCTGCAGGAAGAAAATACACGAAAAGGTTTGAATGCATAGGTCAAAGAAAGACTTGGAGGTGAAACAAAAGTGCATACATGCTCTCTAGATTCCCCTATCTCACTTATTACTCTGTTCAAGCATTGATGTCTCTTTGCTTTCAACAGTCTTAATTAGAGCAGATCCATTGAATCAAAGGGCTTGATGTAATTGTTGATTCAAAATTCAGCATTTGGTTCAATGGGTTTACTCTACTTGTGGGTTTACTCTACTTGAGACTACCAAAATGATTTATGCTTATAATTCCATTATTTGATGACCTGCAGGGAAAAAATATATCCAGCTGTAAATGAGTAAAAAATTAGCAGTGCAGGTTGAGTATTGCTTACTTGCAAATCTGGAATCTTCCAAAATGCAACATTGTCCACATGGGTGGCTGAGATAGTGGCACATTTGCTTCGTGATGGTGCAATGTACACAAACTTTAATATTGGGTTTAAAATATGTGTATAAGGTGTATACAAAACATAAATTAATTTTGTGTTTAGACTTGGGTCCCATCTCTAAAATATCTCATGTATATGCAAATATTCAAAAATAAAAAATAAATAAATCCAAAAAAGCCAACATACTTCTAGTCCCAAGCATTTTGGATAAGGGATACTCAACCTGTACTGAGTATTATCTTAGCACAGGGCACATGAATAATATCAATGGCATGAGAATTGCCCACACTGTAGCCTTAGTCATCCACTATATCCTTTGATGTTGACATCATCAGCCAATGAACATGCATTTATGAATGTGAGTTTATGATTCAAAGTGTTCTTAAGAGAAATCACAGAAGAATAAACCTACTCCTATGCTCTCCAATGGCCTCATAGAATGAAAATACAACACAAGCATCTTGAAGATAGGAAGGGTTTGGTATGCAAGGGAATTTCACATCTAGGAAGTGGTGCTTGAGGTTCATAAAGGTTATCAATCAGGCATTTATTAGAGCTGTTTTCCCTGTTTTTTTTTTTTCTGTCTGGCACAGGGAGGATAGGAGTGCTATCAGTTTGACATTTCTGTCAGAACTGGTATTTGAACCACTGGATGACTCTGACAAATGCCATTGCTGTCATCTACTACTCAGTTTTAATTATACCTGACTGACGCTTTCAGTGGTAGCAAGCAGAAAACTTAATTAGCTGCAGAAAGACTGATATGCTGAGCTGGAGGACTTCAAGCTGCTTTGGAGAATTCACCTACAGGATCACTGTTTTTAACCATCTGATCAGATGTGTTAGAGGAATTAATTGTCCTACACATGGAGTATTTTTTTTCCCTTTCTCTCTAAAGGACTTTAATGGGAATATATGTCAATAAGAAGCATAGGCTCCTTACTACAGTGTGTCAGAGCAGCTGCGAACTGGAGCATTAAGGTACCTCTGCTCATAAGAAACTGCTGTGTTACCATGTTAGTTAGGTCCAAAACTAATGTTAAGGGTGTGATGGAAAAATATTGTACACTCAAGGGAACACCTGGCAAATGAACATCTGCTACCTGGAAGAGAATATATGTATCTTCAGCAGCAAATCTGCAAGCTACACACTATTTAAAAAGCTGGAAATGCAGGTATCTTCTCAGCCCACAATGCACCATTATATAAGCAGCTTAAAATTGGTCCCATTAACAATTTAATCTGGATTTCAGTGTTTGCCACAAAAAGTCTACATTACAATTTCTGGATGGGGGAGAATCAACATTAACAAGGGGGAGATAATAGGAATTTCTGAGGGGCTGGGACAGAGAGCGAAGAAGTGTTCTCTTTTGTCCCAGCAGCAAAGAGCTTTGCAACAAATAGTTGCAATAGGACTCTCCCACCCTCCCTCCACCCCTAGACCCTACTTTATGATCACTATAACAAACAGTACAATACAACAGGACCAGCATTTATTGAGCACATACATGTGCTATGCATGCTGGGTGCTGGCCTGGGTGGTATCTGTCAGGGTCCCAGTAACATTGTAATGCCTTGAGAGAAAGTAAGAGACTGACATAGCCAGCCTTGCCCTGGAACAAACTTGCTTTGCCACAACCAGGGTGCCACTTCAGGAGTGTCATGGTGTGTGTGTGTGTGTGTGTGTGTGTGTGAAAGATAGAGAGAGAGAGAGAGAGTTTCTCATAGCAACAGGCACTTGAGGCATCCATTCCCTGGCCAGTTATCTGTCTATCTATCTATCTGCCTGCCTGCCTTTTATTGGTGTTAGAGGTCTCCATATGCAGAGTGAGGTGCTACAGCCCATATATGGGTTTGTTTATTTGATTTTTGTTCATGCTTTCACTAGGGCAAAAATGGCTTAAGCAGCTAAAAATATAACGAGAAACAATGTTTTGTTTTATTTTTAAAAATACAACTATTAAAATTGTCCAAATAATGACTGTCAAAATATAAAAGGTCATCTAGAAAAGATGCATTTGCATCTCTTTCCTAGAAGCAAAAAGAATGGAAACTGCTACTCTAAGGGGAATGTATTCCACTATCTGGAAGAGTCTCAACCATCCCACATTCAGCAGTTACAGCTACAGTGGTATGTACTATTTTGTAGTGGTTTGTACTCCTGTTTTGGGTGTGTGTCTGTGTGTTTTACTAAAGGAGCAACAACTCTACTGATCCAATACAAACACAAGAGAAATGGCCAAAGACAGTGCATCACGTTTAAAAGACACATTCATAAATATTTTTATACTCCTCTGTCTTGAAGATGGCAATATGCTCTCTTTTCTATTCTTGTAGAATTGAGAGGACTTCATAAATAAAATATTGCAATCTGAGCTATAGGTGGGAGACGCAGCTGAGAGAATAGCCCTTGACTGATGCCTCTGTCAGCATGTTGATGGGCCATGTAATTTTGTCCTCTGGTTGAAATGTCTAGTGGCCCTTCAGGTGGAAGATCCCAATCATAGGGAATGCTTTTGTGCTAGGAATGAAAGGCCTTTAGCAGCACGACCAGAGACAGTGAGGAAATGTGATGAATGACATGGGATGATCAAGGTAGTAACAGTGTTTCAGCCCTGTCTTTAGCCATATGTACTTCAAGCACATATTGCTACTAGTGGTACAAAGTAAGGCTAAGGCTGCTGCTACACTGCAGAATTAATGCAGTTTGACACTGCTTTAGCCATCATGGCTCCATTCTATGGAATCCTGGGATTTTTAGTTTGTTGTGGCACAAAAGTTCTGTGACACAGAAGAGTAAATATTTCACAAAATTACAAATCCCAGAATTCCATAGCAATGAGCCATGGCAGTTAAAGCAGTATCAAAGTGCATTCATTATGCAGAGTAGATGCAGCCTCAGTGACCATGCCAGTTAAGAACAGAGGAGGTTGTCTTATATTAATTCAGATCTATCTAGCTCAAGTCTGCCTCATTCAGTACTGTCAACATCATTCTTCCCGCATCTAGTGGCCTCCAGATGTCCAAAAGGTCCTATAATCTCTGACCAATGCCCATGCTGGATGTGGCCAGTGGGAGTCAAAGTCCAAAACATCTGGAGGATACCATGTTGATGGATGACCTACACTGACTGGTAGTAGCCTTTCAAGATTCTACACAGGGGTTTACTCACTATATCTGGAGATGCTGGAAGCTGAACTTGGTTTTTTTTTTGTATGCAAAACATGTGCGCTGGTCCTTCTTAAAGCTGAGACACATGGTCAGTGATTACTTTTACTCACTTTACACTTATCCTTAACACTGCATGCTAAAGGACTGTTTACACATTACATGCTATCTGGGCAATATAGGACTCACACATCTATATAGATAGCATAAAAGAAAACACTACATTAAAATGTAGCTTCTCAATTGGGTCTAGCCACATAGTGGTGAATTGCAGGGAACATAAATATGACACTGCTTTAACACAGTACATAATTATAGGCAAAACATATTTTTCTAAATGAATACGATGTGAACTGGCCATGAGATTGTCAGGTACAATGGTTGCTTTCCCCTCCTGCCATATTCCCCTTATTTTGGTTTGGTCTCTTAAAAGCCCCATCACTGTTTCCAATCTGAATCACTGTAAATTGTATACTGGAACAAGAAGGCCATTCAGCTTTCACTTATTTTACCCTGAGGCTGACTAAATTGTTTATTGTGGTCTTTTGCTTGTAAAAGAATGCCCATGTTCACCTCCAGTTCAACAAACATGTTCAACAGCTCCTGAGAAACAGGAATTGTAGAGCATTAGTTTGATGGACCTTCTTTCTTTAGAAAGTGGAGCATTTGATAAGTGAACCAATGTTAAAGATATTAAACACTCTCCAATCCCATTGTGTGAAATGTGCTGTCTTTTCAGTTTTGGAAAAGAGAAAATCAGTGCTGAATGCTTGGCATTTTAGATTATTACCAGCACCAGAAAAGTTGCTGGAGAAAGTAGAATGAATCCAGACTTATTGTTCCATAGAGTTGAAGTCAATGGGGCTTAAGTTTGTCAAAATTTTAACGGGTCTGCCCTATGACTATTTTCACCTCTTGAAATCTTACTAGATAAGTAACTCTTTACATCATTTGCTATGCTCAATTTTAGGAAAATTTCCAGTCCACATACATTTGTCTGTTTGCTGCTTATCAGTGACAAACAGTGTAAAATAAGTGCCTTTGTCTTATCACTGAGGAAAATAGTGTGGTATTAGCAGTCAAACGTAAATTAAATTGTGTGACATGTCGTGAACCAAGCAAATATAAAGCATTTTAAATAAAATGATACAGATGACAGAGAAGTATAAAAAAATAGTTACCAGCATGAATAATTCACTAACTATTGCATGGTATAAGTCACCAGCTAATGTGCATTGCCTGCCATTTAATAGTGGGTATATCTGAAGAAATATGGAAATTGGAATACTTTAATAACTTTCTATATGAAAGATGATGAGACTGCCTAAATGATTAAAAGGGAGATATGTTATAATGAACTAAAGCCACTCGAGTGTAAGGTAATTTTAATTCAAACCTCCATCTGCTTATGTATAATTAAGACTCATTTAACAAGTTAATGCCTAACAGAGAGAACTGATAAGTTTGGTATTAAAGAGCTTAAGAGAAGTAAATTAAACTGTTGAGTTGGAGAAGCTCTCATTTTAATTTCCCACACCTGAAACTCAACATAATCTTCTAGAGGGCATTTCTTTACTCTAGCCAAGCAACCAAGTGACAAACTTGAAGAGAGTGGAAGTGAACTCAATCAACTCTTCCCTTTGAATTCTTGATCCCATGTCTTGTCAGAAGGCTGACAGCAATTATACCTTCATGAATATTTATTTAGACCAAACGACTCACCATAAAGCATCTATATGGTGCTAAGAAGATACTTTGCATGCAATCAAAATATATATTGCAGATATTGCCAGTGAGGTTAAACAAACTATGGAAACGTCAGGCACATCTTTGAAGTGCAAAAAGAAGAATAGGATTTGAACTCCTTTAAATTCCACATGATATCCCTATTCCATAGTTGTTGATTTTATTTCATCCACATACATCTCAAACAAGTCAAAACAGGGGGCTGGATCTAGAATGTCATATTATGCCCACTGAAATGAATAGGACTTAGGGAAGTTTAAATACAATTGAGTCTGGGTCCCTCTCAGTGGATCTAATTTGCTCATCATTATCCCACAATGTTAATTTATCTTGTATTCTCTTTTTTGATCTACAAGTTGAGTCTGTCTTATCTCAAATGTTTGGGACCAGAAGTGTTTTGGATTTTGGAATATTTGTATATACATTATTAAATATTTTGGAGATGGGATGCAAGTCTGAACACAAAATTCATTTTTTTTTTTGAGAGGTGAGATAGATCTAAGAAATGTTTAACTGGGCCTCTTTCAGAAGCATGAGTTGAGTATCACTTATCAAGAATTCCAAAATTGTCCACATGGTTGCTGAGACAGTGACATCTTTTCTTTCTGATGGTTAATTGTACATCAACTTTGTTTCATGCTCAAAATTATTAAAAATATTATGTATAAAATTATTTCCACCTACTACACATAGCCTGACAGTAATTTTAGATGTAATATTTTAAATAATTTTGAGCATGAAACAAAGTTGATGTACACTGAACCATCAGAAAGCAAAGGTGTCACTATTTCAGCAACAATGTGGACAATTTTGGATTTTGGAATTCTTGATAAGAGATACTCAGCTCATGCTTTTGAAAAGAGAGCCAGCTAAGTATTCCTTAGATCTACCTCACTTCTCAAAATTCTTTCTCTACTCATAGTATTGTAAGCAGAGTCAGGTCTTCACCTATCTTGTATGTAAGGATGTAACACGTTAAGTTTGTATAAAACAGATATGAATTCTTTGCCTCCAATTTTCACTGCCAGGTGAATTAAGATAAACAATCCAGGATTAAGGCAAATAATTCTCTTAAGCTGACAACTGAGAGGCAGCACAATATATACAGTGAAATCTTCTAGCTAAATAATATTTGCAGGTGTCTAGATTTTGGGTTCTTTTAAGGCAGGAAAGCCCTCTGAAAATAAAGAGTGTTAAAACTAGGTTCCTAGTCCAAAAACCATGGGAACCTGGTGTACACAGTTCAGTGATTACACAGAGTATGTTCTGGACACAGAATGCCCCAGGTGCAATTTCTGGCATCACTTGTTTAAAAATGGATCTGGGAAGCAGGTGTTGTGAAAGATCTCTGGAGAGCTGTTGATGGTCAGAGGAGAAAATTTTTTTCTGCAGGTTGGTGAGGAAAAGAAATTACAGCCCTCATCAATCAAGCCAGAAGCCAAGAAAGAAGCTTACAACTGTGGCTTTCCAGCTGTTGTCAGACACTCTTCTCAGCACAGCATAAATGTTCTCATGTGGAGATATGCTATGCAAGCACCACACAACCTCATACAGAATAGAAACATTGTACAACCCATGTCAATGACTAAGTGCCATTGTGCAATGCCCAATACATGATACTCAACTGCAATGCAAAGTATGGAATGCATAAGCACAATGTGCAACCACAATACAGTGTTGTGCACAGTGTGCCACTTGCAAGTACAAGGCACAGACAAATGCACTGTCTGAACAACTTTGCTTCTGCTTCTGTCAGCAGAATATGTCTGCTCTACAGTAGTGACTGCAAAATTCCAGCCACTTACTGTCCTCTGCCCTAACCAGTATAACTAAGGATATTGAGGGATGCTGGGTACTGGAGCCTAACAATAACTGGGAGGCCACAGGTGCACACCCTAATCTAGGAGAGGCTCTCAGGTCCAGATGGGATGTCTCCAAGGCCTATAGATATGCACCCAAATATATTGACATTACTTTTAGCATAGGTCTGCACACATATTTAGAAACAGTACTGCAAGAGGAATACCACAACTCAGGGCCTTTGCAGACTGCCAGAAATAGTGCACTTTAAATTGAGGCACTGCCCTGACTCAGTGCTAGGGAATCATGGGAACTGTATTTTATTGTGGCACCAGAGCTCTCTGACAGAGAAGGCTCAATGTCTCAGAAAAAAAATGCAATTCCCATGACTCCATAGCACTGAGCCAGGGCAGTGCCTCAATTTAAAGTGCACTATTTCTAGCAGTCTGCAAAGGCCCTCAGTATCAAGAGAAGACAATACCATGGCTTAATCTGAAGCATCACAGAATTATTAATCTTTTCCTCAGGGAGGCTAGTAAAACAAGGCACATGTACAAATCTTTGCTCTCTGGCAAGTGTTTTTCAGGTCTCTTGTTTATAGGGCTTAAAAAAAACTCTAATAACATTTGATTACAAAAAATTAATATAACCTCAAATGTGAAACAGCAACCTGTTTTCTACTAACTATATGAAAGAAAAAGTTTTTAATACAGTCAATTAGAAATACCTTGTTTTTTTAACAGGTATTAAAGAGGTTGTTTCCCAACATTACTTAAGGCACTGCCTTCTGGTGCCTGTAGCTAAATAAACTATCTCTGTCTTTTGGCATATTTGAAATAATTTTCCGTATATATATTTATAACATTGTATTCCTCTCTTCTAATTAAACATTAGTGCTTAAGACAGTTAACCAATGTCTTCTTTCAGAAATGACATAATGAAACCGTTAAAACCATTATAATAAGTAATAAGCATCAAAGCACTTAACTTATTGAAAGGATGCATTTTCACATCCTTCCTAAAAGCACCTTATATCGAGAGTGTTTAATAACTATGAAAAATATAATTTCATCCATACAAAGACTCCAGTATGAAAACATACCCCTTGGCTGTACAAGGTAGTTGTTTCTCGTAGAAGCATGTTTTAAAAGGCAAATCCCAACACTTCTGTTCTTGTTAGGTTTTGATGCAGAAGGCTCATGTACACCTTAAAGCTACATAGGAGAGGATAAGGCTGAAAATCTAACCTTAATTGGAATGAAGGTCTAATTCAGTATATCTGCAATATATGGAGATGATCACACCCTTAAATCCCGCTGGGAGATCTAAAAGATGAAAACAGGTATTATCATACTTATCCGTGCCCAGGCTGTAGGCAGCTCATATTCTCCTTGGCAGCCCGTCTGCAACCTCGACTTCTCCCATGGCTTTCTCAAGAATGGGAAAATCTTGTTCTTGGAAAAGCTGTGGCAGATGTCTGAGTTGCAGATGGGCTGCCTACAGCCCAGGCATGGGTAAGTATGATAATACCCATTTTTGTCTTTTAGCTTCAGCATCTCTCCTGGCGGGATTTAAGGGTGAAAAATCTCCTAAATCTAGTCATACATTTATCACAGGGCTGAGAAGCAGGAAATTCTCCATCAAGTTATCACAGGCAGTGGTGAGGGATGATGGAAGTTGTAATCCAGCAGCATTTGGAGGACCACTGGGTCCCCTATCCCTAATTTTCCCAACTGCAATAATGTGATTGAAAATGCTGCCTTTAGCTTTTGAACATGCCCTAATCAGAAAGTAACAAAGACATAGCAGCCTCTCTAATATCAGAAGCTGGCAACCATAGTATTGAATATGTCACTGAGTTGAAAGACATTTTAGAATTTCTAGTGCTTTTAATAGTACAGAAATTTTCCAATATTCCATTTGAATATATTTAGCATTATGTCCTCCTTACAACTTCAAAAAAAAAAAAATTCAGAACAAGCCTGGTAAATCTTTCAAGGTTACTCATTCTTATAAATAAGGGCCAGTATGCTACATCACAGATGCAGTTAAGAATATTTAACTACTGTGCATATTGTCTCTTGATCTAACTCCCAAAACCTACCTTAATAGCCAGAAGCTGCATTGAGCAATGGAGGTTTGTTCTGCCAGTCATTGGGGCAGAAGAGGAGTTGTACCTGGAATCATTTCTTATTGTCACACAGCAGATTGTTGACAGGGAAGGGGCTGGAAACCTCATCCTCTGTAGCGAAATCACCAGTAGAACAGATCTCTGTTGCTTGGTGTAGCTCCTGGCAGTAAAAGTATTTGGGGGAAGGGCTTTTGTGATTTAGCAGTAGTGGACATTCATTTATGGATGGATGATGAAGCTTTCCTCCCTTATCCATATGATATCCCACTTTCCAAAATTATCATGAGAACACAACCTTACAGTCTTGATGGCAGAAGATCCTAATAATTGTTACTAAAATAATGGAAAAAATCTGAACAAAGTACAGAACAGAGAAAACCACCAAAAATGGTCTGTATGTACAGTCGATTTTAAATATTCACTACTAACCCTACTTTTACGTGTAAGTTAAAAGGGTAGCTATGATGGATCAAATTCTAATCCAGCCTTTTATTTCCCTAGATGGCCAGTGAGGTGCCTCTGGGAAACTGTCATAAGCATGACTAAATACAAATCATGAATACATAACTGTTATGGATACGTATTCATGACTGCTACGTAGTGACAACAGTGACACTATTACCACAATCGTAACCCCCTCCCCCCAATTTACTTTAGTGGTCATCAGTTGAATAGGGAAAAGCAGATCCATTCAACCAATGACTGGAGTGTGAGTGACATTTCCATCAAGTTTGGGGACAGGTTGTGCCAAGAGAGGTTACTTAGGCATACTTAAATGGCAGATGTAGAATACTGTTCAAGGTTTTTATAGTTTATTGTTTTATTTTGTGAAGAGCTCTGAAAATGTTTTTTTTAAATAAATATAAATTGGTACACTAAATAAATGAAAAGTAAATAATATTCAAGTGTCTTCAGGCTCCACAGTTATGCACTTATCTGGGAGTAAATCCTAGAGGAGTAAATCCTAGAGGTTCCAGTTTCTGTCTGATCTTGGAAGCTAAGCAGAGTAAACCTTGGATAGGAGACCACCAACAAATACTAGGGGCTATAGGCTATATTTCAGAGTAAGAATCTGGTAAAACCACCTCTAAGTATTCCTTGGCTAAGAAAACTCTATGAAAATTTATGGAGGTTGCCATAAGTTGACAGGTTATTGAATGCATGCATGCACATGCACACGCACGCACACACGCACATGCACACACACCACACACATCTGGTTGAACACATCTAGAATTGCTTTCAAGTAAATTTGCAGAAAATAAGTTTTCTATCAGATCAGAAGTTAACTCAACTAATTTCCAGGTATTCATGTAATGCAGGAATGCAAAACTTATTTGCTGCCAAATACTGCACTTAATTTCCATCTGTCTTACGTAGCTCAAAGCCAGTGACTGGATGGAGGAAATGAGTAGAAACAGGTACTGAACAAGACTGATGACTTCAGGGGGTATTCAAGAGAACGGTTATGGGGTTTCAGCTAAACACAATCCAAGTAAAGGCTCCCTATTAAGTGAGGAGATATCTAGCCCTCTGAGTAATGCCTGTGAGCAATGGTGTCACTAAACTTGGTGACAGTTGGTGTGTGTGTGCGCTGCTGAGGCAGTGGTGATGGCAGTGGCCTGCCTTGGCCCGTCGCACTATGCACCCCTCATTGCTTCATGGCTGGCATGGCTCCCTGCCCAGGACATTCACTGTGCATTCTCCAGTGTGTTCAGTGCCACCTCGGCTCCCTCCACAGGGAGGGGGGACTATGGCAAAGCCAAGAGGGATGCACTCATCCCTCCGCCAAAGTGGAAGGAGAACCTCACCAGGGTGTCATCCCTCCTGTGAAGTTTTACCTGGTGCAGTCTGAATCCCCCACACCCACTCAGTGATGCCATTGCCTGTGAGTTAACCAGGATGGAACCTGGCAGTGGAATTGGCTATTGGCTGAATGGGAAATGGAACATTACTTTCTCAGTGATTCTCCTACGGCAAACATAACAGACATACAGGATTAATGTTATCTAATATCCTTTAACGAAAAGGACACACATATAAATTCTGTCTCTTGTTTTACAACAAAGCTTACTACATATTTATTTCTTTAATATTACCCATATCTTTTTGTTGTACATATGTCGAGTTACTACAGTCAGGGAAAGGAGTAATAAAAATAAAAAGGGCTTAAGTTATATAGTGCTTTGTAAGGATAATAATTATTGATAACAGTTCCACAAACTCCACCCCAGCTCCCAAGATTATTACAATGTGGTGGTGCAGTGATGAAAAATAATAGGGATGCTTTCAAACATGCTTACATATTGTGGGGCAACTGGCAGTCAAATAATTACAGGGGCAGTAGATTCTGGAATGGTAGTTAATGGGGGAAATTTGTTGTAATTTGTTATTAGTGATGCCATACTATCCACCTCACATGTATAAGATCCTCTATGACAGGGGTAGGCAACCTTTCCCCTTTAAGGGCCGAGGGACTTCAGCTCCCAGAAGCCTCAGCCATGTTGGCCAATAGTCCCATGTTGGCCAATAGCTCCTGGGATTCTGGGAGCTGAAATCCCTTGGCCCTTAAAGGGGAAAAGTTGCCTACCCCTGCTCTATGACATTATGGTATCAATGGCAGTAGGATAATTACACTGTGATATTGTGGTAGTAGCTCTGGGATAACTGTAGTAACCCATGATGGACCCACCAAACTCTGAGGCAGTTGATTTAGAGTAGATATGCATAGGAATGGTTTGCATGGATTCAGATAAATTTTATTTGTACATTTTTCATTTAGAAATGCATAGATGTAGATGACTTGACAGAATCTCTCAAAACCACAAAGTTGAATTAGAATTTTTTTAAAAATGCTGGTTCAATGTACCGGTATCCTTTTTTTGCTAAGTCTTGATCATAAACATTATTAATTCTCTAACAGAACAGCAGAACTGACATATCTTATGCAGTTTGTTTCAAGGCAATTCCCCACCCCAGTAACTAGTGTCAATTTTTAATGCTGAACATAGCACTTTTAGCATAAAAACCTGGTAAAAGAGAAAAAAATGACATATTTCATGTTGCCATTGATCTTACAGAGAAAAATAAGTGGTTTTTTTGCAACTAAAAACCAATTTTCTCTAGGAATAGAAAGAAGAAAAATGTTATTCATCTGGCAGCATATCATGTTATTTTCTAAAACATTTCTCAATTACATATTGATGACTGTGCGTTATTCACTAACATTAGAAAACGAAATCACATCTGCCAAACATGACAGCAAAACTAAAGTATTTTATAGTGTATAATTATGCATCTTGTCTGCATTTTTCTTCATTACTAAACTGAAGGTGTTCAGTCCTAGAAAACTATATGGGATATCTCATTTATCACAACAACAGTCACAGATTTGCACACTGAACTTCAAGCAATCTAGTGTGTTTTTGGTCATCCATTGATTACATTTTCATGTTATATATTTTGCAGCACACACATCTGAAAAATATATGAGGTATATGTAACTGTCACCTGACATCACATGAAAGTAATCTAGCAGAGGATTTAAATAATATCTACATTAAATTAACTTTTTTTTTTGCGGGGGGAATAGTGCTGGTTAAAGATTCTGTGACTTTACAGCCAGTATCCAACAGGGCAAGGGTGGGAATCATTCAACTCTAAAATTGCCCCCTCCAATAATCTAACTATTGGGTGACTCTCATCTCTCTTGCTTTAAAATTGTACATATTAATGACAGTAGGATTATGGAAATCCACTGAAAGCCTAGAAAAGGGAGCACATAAAAATTAACATGAATTTTCATTTATTTGACATTTTAGTGTAGCTTTCAAATATCATATCTGCAAGAGATACTGAAATTAAAATCAAAGCAGCCCTTGATTTTTTTCCTTAAAGATAAGAAATAATTTATTTTTCTTTGATCTTCACAATTATCACATATTACCTAGCTACACAAAGAATGCCATTACACATCACGGGAGAATTCCTCACCAACACTTTACTTGGACAAAGACAATTGCAATTTTAAAAAGGAGATGTACTGTACAATGTGCTGTTGGACAAAGTGTCATTCAGAAGCTTCATAAGGAGTTGTAGCTTGTGAATTATGAACAGATGAAACATACAAGGTTAGAAAATTTAAGCTGCCAATAAGCAAGGATAAGGTATAAAGCATTTTGTTTTGGCATTGTAGTATTAGTAAAGTATTAAAAAAGGAAACTAGAGGAAAAGACCCAGTTATTAAGTTTCAGTACATAAAATTCATTATGAAAGTAATTGGCTACTCCTTTTTTAAAAAGTTTTGAATATTATGAATATATTGCAGAGTAAAGAAAAATTGTAAAATTACCAGTTAAAGAAAATACTATTGTATGAAAAGCAAATGTAAAATTACCAAGTAATTTCCTTACAAAAAAGGTCAAACTATAAATAGTCACAAAATATATTTTAAAAATGCCACTTTGAACGAGGCAATCGTACACTACCAAAAGTGGTAGTAGACTTTTTCAGAATAGATATATTCATACGGTAGTAACAGATAAAAAAGCATTGTGCACTCTTGTGTCATCTGGGGATTTAGCACCATGTGTCATAAGTTCCTGGATAGTCATCCAGTTGTCCAAGATCTTCTTGTTCCTCTTTTTCATCATCTTTTTGTGACTGAGTTCAATGATGTTAATTTCCTTTTTGCCCTCGCTGCTGCTTTGTGGGCTTTCCTTAAGACACTCTAACCTGCTACGCATCATGAATTCCCGGCGCCTTCTCTGCTCCTTGGCTCGCACCAGGTGTTGCTTCCGCTCCTCTTTGCTCCAATAACGACCCATCTTCATTTCACTCATTGTATCATCATCTGTTGTCATCCCGCTGCGCTCCTCTTTAATCTTTAAGGCACGTTCCTTCAGGATTCTGTCTCTTACTGGTCTTTTTGTGATATACCTTGTTCCATCGCTCCTTATTTTGACTTTCCATTCCATCTTGGGCTCTGTACATTTCTGTGAATCTTTGCACATGCTCACCAGACTGATCTGACTTTGGGCATACTCCACTGCAGATTTTTGTTGTATCAGCTGCATATAACTTTGATAATGCTTAGCATGTGCAGGTATGTTTCCAAACCTGTATAATGAACTATGATAGGGAGACAGATAAGGAATATGCTCAGGGCTTTGTTTGTCTTGCTCTGTTGATTTACTACTTTCTGAAACAGATCCCTTTTCTTCAACAGAACTGTTTTGTTCAGTAGCTTTGGTTTTGTTTGGGGCTGTCTCCTTGCTACTCTGCCCTGAAGACAGCTGATTAGCCACAACAGTGCTCCTGAGGTTTTTCCTGTTGGTGATGCTAATCATGCGCTGGAGAGAACTATCAGGAGATCGCTCTACATTCAATGGAGTACTTCTGCAGCTCTCTGCTGTATTGTAAGCACTGGAACTGTCTTTGTCTGATTTCTCTGGGTGCTCTATTATATCATCCAGTTTCCCTCCCTGAAGGTCTACTGTAGTGCTATAGTTTCTGAAAGTACTACCATGTAGTGCCCAAATGTCTCCATACTGATCTTTTACTTTTTGGAGCTGGTGAGCCTGCATAATGTTCTGACATTCAAGCTCAATGTTCCTCAGTTCCTCATTGAGCAGCTGAAGTTCATGCTCAACATCATCTTTCTTCCTCCTGTTACATTCTATTGTGCTACTGGAGTAATACAAGTCATATTCTCCATGATTTCGGATCTTACATTTGAGCTCCAGCAGTTGGCGAAACCTTTCACAGTCCTCTTCCTGGTTATCAACAAAATCTGATTCAATGTATTCCCCAGACACTAGGCTTTTGTTGCAATGGAGTTCAATGCTTCCCAGATTCTCCTGGCTCTGTCCAATGTCTTGTGGGCTCTGCAGCATTGTGTTGTTCTTTTCTTCTGGTGGATTCTCTTGTTCTGAGCTCTCATCATTACGTTGGCTCTCATCTGTAGGACCCACTCCACTATCTTTATTGGATGACGAGGTAGCAGTATCTGTAGTGCCATCTTCTTCTTCATGTTTCTTTGGCTGTAAAACCAAAGGATTCATAATTAGTTCAGGCTACAGATTATATGAGAGCCATCGTAGCTGTTAGGTTTAAATGGGATATAGAGT
This sequence comes from Phrynosoma platyrhinos, assembly GCA_020142125.1. Taxonomy (NCBI): domain Eukaryota; kingdom Metazoa; phylum Chordata; class Lepidosauria; order Squamata; family Phrynosomatidae; genus Phrynosoma; species Phrynosoma platyrhinos. Next base: position 151,761,831 of record CM034708.1, on the reverse strand, counting down.
CAATGTTAAAATGTTGAAA
>CM034708.1:151751360-151761712 GCA_020142125.1 Phrynosoma platyrhinos | reverse complement strand
TTCTATGGACTGTTTACACCACATCCATCAACATCAATTTCAACAGTAGCATGGTGGTTTGAGTGTTGGACTATAATTCTGGAGACCAGGGTTTGATTCCCAGCTTGGCCATGAAGCCCACTGGGTAACCTTGGGCAAGTCACATTCTCTCAGCCTCGTAGAAGGCAATGGCAAACCTCTTCTGAACAAATCTTGCCAAGAAAACTCCATGATAGTGTCACCATAAATTAGAAATGACTTGAAACACACAACACAAAAAATTTAATTTCTCTTAATTTAAAATGTTGTTGAGACCAAGATAATCTACACACTAAGATAATCTGCACAATAACTGTGTAGTGGGGAAAAGAAATTTTAATTTGTAGCAGGGCAAGCTAGAATCCAATTCCAGATCAATTATACTCTTATTGCGTGGACTCATTTTTGCCACATTCCTGCTTCTGCTACTTAAGCAAGCACTTTGTTTTGCTTTTGTAAAGACACTTTATCTAGTATTTAATTAATAGTAGTGTAGAGTATACTTACTCTCCTTCTAAGAAGAAAGAAAAAATCTACTTTAATATATGTGGTTATCTTGTTTTCAGTACAAACTTGTGTCCATTAAAGCAGTGGGCTTCTACATGTGATAAACTGTGCTGATTTAAACAAAAATCCACATTCAAATTGGCATCACGCCTGGCCATATCGCTGAGAGGAAAACAGTGTTGGCAGACATCTGCACTTGGGGGTGTACTCTGATGCACATTCATGCTCTGTATTCTGCCCTCGCTCCCTTGGTACCTTGTACAGGAGTTGTGCTGTGACAGAATCAAACATAAAGAAGGTTTGAGGTAACTGCTTTACTAATGAACCTGCAACATCAGTAAGAGAAATGGAGCGTGGTGTGTTACCACAATGGTATCCCTCTCTTCGAATTTCAAGTTGTGGAATGACTGTCATTCTCAGCAAACTGTAACGGTAATGGGAATACGATTTGAGCCTCGGGGCTTTTACAGCAGATATTTGTGCTCACACTTGCACTGTACCAACAGGAACTGGCAGAGGGGTTAGTTTTACTAAAAAGCAAGTCTGATCCAAATAACAGCTATAATTGCAGCTCTCAGTTGGCAGCAATTTTGTATAGATAACTTGGGTCTCATAGGCTAGAGGCCCAGCAGGGTGGCTCGCTTACCAAATTTGCAAAAGACATATTTGACTATGCTGATTGTCAATCTAGATAATGTGTTGCACATACACATTTTCTTTAGCTCTGATCTCTTGCCTTCCTAAAGATTTTGTAGGAAATTGCTCAAAGATGTTCTCTTTTTGATGGCATTAGTAAAGGGATTTTACATGTGTGTGTCACCATATGTTTCTTTTGAAAACATCAAGTTAAACTTTAGTCTCCAGTACACCTGAAACAAAATGGTCTGCCTGCTTTGGGCATTATGTCAAGCACTTCTGTAGATGGCTCTTAACTCACACTCCATTAATTGAACCTATTTATTGCACCTCTAATGCAAACAGCATTAGTTTTTCAGCAGAGTGAAGAGGGCACTTTGCTGTCTTCTTTCTCCCATTCCCCAAATTAAATAGCAGAGTTGGCCATTTTGTCCTATTTCCTTTACACATCCAAAGTGCACATAGTGTATTTACAATAAATCTAAGAGCACAGAACACTCGGCAAATGCAATTTCTCCTGTAAAGAGGTATAATTACGCAATTAAGCATAATGGCTAGTACTAATAAAATGGGATAGGGGAATGCTGTGCACCAATAACAGAGGAAAACATTTTGTGAGGTTACTCTATTAGTAATTGCTATTTTCCTTTTTAACTACAATCTGGATTCCAGTGAAACAAAGATGGACAGTGAGTGGGTGGGGGAAATTGGTGGCTTACATACAAAGCCTCATTATTACCTTCAAGAGCACAAGCCCACTAGGTACTCTTTTATGCATTATTATTAGAAGAAATTGATGCCAATAGGTCAAAACAGTTAGAACATATGCAATTAAAGTCAGTTGGAGTGTAAACTAAATTAAACATGAAATCTAAAAGTTAGCAGAAATGTCTACTTGACCATTTTTTGCCACTGCATGGAGTCAGAAACACTTTAGCACTTCTGGAAGCATCAGGGCTAGAAAGGTACCCATACATTTGGCAATATGTGCCTTTACTGCTGAACAGTTTTTTTGTGGTGCCAGGATTTCTATTGTGTTATGTTTTAAGCAAGCAAAAGTGTTGTTTCTCACATTTCTGTGTTTTGAAAATGTGAAGCGGAAAGTCTGAAACTTGCTTTAAGTCATGGCCTCTGTCCTAGAAATGCTTCAGAAATGTGAGACATACATTCTTCATGTGCTCAGTGAAACTTATTGTTGTTGTCATGTGTCTTCAAGTCATTTTTTACTTGGAGACCATAAGATGACTATTGTGAGATTTTCTTGGCAAAATTTGTTCTGAAGGGGTTTGCCTTTGCCGTCCTCTGAGACTGAGAGAATGTGACTTGCTCAAGGTCATCCGGTAGATTTCCATGACCAAACAGGGATTCAGAGTCATAGTCCAGTTCTCAAACCCATTACACCATGCTGGCTCTCCAAATTTCTTTTTATGTATTACTTTTAAACTTCCAGAACTTTTTTGTTGCTAACTGCCCTCAAGTCAATCTCAGCCCATGGCGACCCTATGGATGAGACATCTCCATGACCCCTGTCCTCCACTGTTCTGCTTAATTCCTTCAAACCCATACCCATAACCTCCTTAAGTCCATCCATCTGGCATGTGGCCTTCCTCTCTTCCTATTTCCTTCCACTTTTCCCAGCATTACTGTCTTTTCCAAAGAGTTCTCCCTTCTCATGATGTGTCCGAAGTACGACAGCCTCAGTTTGGTCATCTTGCCTGCCAGGGAGTTTTCTAGCTTGATCTGCTCTATGACTCATTTGTTTGTCCTTTTGGTTGTCCATGGGATCCTCAGCACTCTTCCTTGGCATTAAACAGCTTTGTGTGAACCCTGACTCAAATTATGCAATGATTGTAATATAGCACATATAAGGGCTGTCTCCACATACCTTGATTCAAACCTGCTGCTAATATATTATGACTTCTACAGTCACAATTTAATGGAATAATCAAGAAATCTACTATAGGAGTTCTAGAGAGACCAGAGTGGTGTAGGACTCTAGAAACCAGGATTCAAATCCTGGCTTGGCCATGTAAACCCACTTGGGGACCTTAGGCAAGTCATGCTCTCTCAGCCTCAGAGGATGGCAATGGCAAACCCCCTCTGATGAAACCTGCCAAGAAATCCACTTAGGGTTGCCATAAGTCAGAAACAAATGGGAAGCACACAAAAACAACCACCACGAGCGCATAAATCAAGTGCTACACCTTGATACTTGGTACATCAGTAACTTGATAAATCTGAGTTAGATGATTTGTTCAATACTAATCTTTCTTTTGGATTAAAGTACATATGTTTCTTATTAAACTGACTAACAGTGCTAAGACAAGCACCAGAAGTCATACAAACATAAGTAGAACAATTTTTCTCTGAGTGGATACTCCCATGCCTGGAAAACACCACTGTCTAGAAAATGTAGCTAATCTTTTTCTCATGCTGTGGAATTGTTTCTACAAGCACAGGCTATATGGCCACCAATATGGCAGGTTGAAGTCACTCCTTCAACAAAGCTGCACTGAAAATGCATGATAATAGGAATTCCAAAGCAACGCTCTTTAACTTACCTGTAATAAATTTAATCGGCATGCATTTGGGTGATTGTGACACAGTTACATTGCACAGTACAAGCCACATCTGACAATATTATCACTTGTTTCTAACTTCAGTTCAAACTGAACACATTTCATGGTGAATATGTCAAATTAATTGTTAATTATGAGTGCAAATTACAATGTTTCATGCCACTAATTAACCCATATTATGAATGTTAGGGGAGTGTACAAAACTGAAGCTTGTGATAAATGCTTCATGCAGTATAACTACCATGAGTGTAGTGCAATCAAGACAGATAAAAGCAGTCGCCTTGATGGAGCACAAAGAATTTCAAGGAAACAGAATTACGTATTCCTTATGCTTCTAGAGCAGTGGTTCCCAAATTATGGTCCTCCAAGTGTTTTGGACATCAACTCTCAGATACCTCAGACAGCTTGACCAACAGTCAGGAATTCAGGAAGATGAGGTCCAAAACATCTGGAGGACCAGTGTTAGGGAACCACTGTTCCAAGATGGACAGCTCCTAGCATGTGCAACCAAAAGGCACTGTGCACCAAATCTGTCTTCCAGGAAAAAATAAGATAAAAGAAGCACTGTGAATTTGTGAGGGATTATAATTCAGAAGACTGTACAGCTTGCAAAATTCCTTCTTTGAGGCAGGGTGGCTGCATTATGTTTGGACTAGTCACTCTTGCAATACTTTATTTATTTATTTATTTATTTCAAACTATTAATATGCAATTTCTCAAAGGAGATTTCAAAAGATTCTCACAAAATATTATTTAAGTGATAAGGAGTCATGAACAAAATATGGTGTTCATATGGTGCATTCAGTTATTGGCCATGTCCCCTGCTGCTCTTACCCACCATCTTTTCTTTGGTCACTGCCTAACAGAGGAAAAGATTTTGTTTAGAACCCCTCCTCCCTCAGCAAGGAAGCCTGAAACTGAAGCTAACTCACCTTTCCCTATTGCATTTTGATGGGCAATAGCTCCCACTCAGGTCCAATGAAGCAAGGAAGTGGGCCTGAATAGCTAAAACCCACTCAGCTTATAATATGGAATGATATTCTAGCCACAGGTACATGTCTATAAAAGTGTGGAAAGCAAACCTGCTTTGAATTACTGTATGTACAGGGAAAAATCAGGGAAGATGTGTGTTTAAGGGCTGAAGAGATAGCATGCACAAATACTGAACAAAGGAACATTTTATAATATGACATTCTTCAAAGGACAGGGGAAGTGGAAATCAAATTAATATGGTGGGAAGACAAAATAATAAAAATGCAAACAATGCATGCAAAGTCTGACCTTCTTCTTGTCACATTTCATTGTTAAATTCAAAATATCCTCCTCTCATTTGTTACCAGTTGTGGCATCTTAGTGGCAATGCTCTGGTGAAGCCTAGAAATTTAATTTCTAAATTTATAATGTGATTCTCTGTTTATGAAAAACATGCACCCAATTACATCTCAAGCTCTACATTTTATGTCAAGCCTACCTGCTCCACTTCATTGCCTGTGTACTGCTGTGCTTCATTATGCTGTTCTTCCAACATTTCCAAGTTTAACTCCTCTAAGAATTCATTCCTTTCATCATCCAGCCATCCCTCTTCCAGCTGTAAAGAATACATTAGTACATTTCTTTAGGTTGGTGGGGAATGCATGTTAGAATAAAGTAAACCCAAATGGCAATGTCTGACTAGTTCTTTTTATAATAATGACTCTCTTTGGAATACTGTGGTCATGGAGTTCGCCTCTAAAAAAGAGGGGTGGTGGGGGAGATCATTAAAAAAATACTGGAATCTTAGGCCTTTTATCCCTTTTTGAAACAGTATCACTGACTTTCTCTCATAATAAGGGGAACTGCATGCACAGAACATTATTTCCTTTCAGAAAATGTATGCAAGAATACTACATAATACTGAAGTTGTCATGTTTACTTCTAAGAGCAGCAGTTTGAAAAGAAGCCAGAGATACTAATATATGGCCATGAGACAATTGGTTTCTTTCTCTTTAACAGCCTCCAACTTAGTTTGTGTCTCACTGCCTGAACTTCAATGGCATCCTCATCATTTATTTCAATCACATTTGTCTTATTGATTCCTCAGGTAGACTTCCAGTTGCAACAGCTGCAACAACAACAAAAGAATAATTGATTGACAAGGTGCCTTTAAGGTAAGTTTTTGTTTTTCAGCCCGGGGAGATTTAAAAATAAATAATTTAGATACAACTTTAAAATTTGGGCAATTTTCCCCAGGGTACTTTTAGACATATCAATTGTATGTGTCTCTGAATAAACTCTTTTCTATAGCAAACTGAGTAAAAGAAATATTTGGTAATAGTTGTGAATGATACAACAGGAAACAGAAGTACCGATGTCAACATTCTGCATAACAGTAATCTGAAAGAATAGAGTTATTTGCAAATATCATGGAGAAAAACAATGAGTTGAGACATTTTAGTATAACTATCACCACAAATATTCCCACCAACCCTGACACCATCCTATGGCATTGTAACTTGCCCAATACTGATTAAATACTGAAGAATTGTTTCTAAAAGTGAAGAGTTTCATCTTGCCATGGTAATACATTCAAGTGTAAACCAAGTGGTTTGCCCTAAACCAAAGTTCCCACCCAGTAAAATTCCTAGGTGTTTTCAAATCCAGTTTCTCTGACCTATATGTTGGTAGCACTTAGAAAATTGCAGTTCCCAGTACTCCTGGTGCTTCAATGTGTCAGGCTCCTTTCTTCCAATAGAATAACAGGGAAACAGATGAATAAAAAAGGCTTTGGAGACTGAAAGGTCGTAAAGGACATTCTGGTGCGAGTACTGGATTAAGGGTGTAACAAGATTCAACAGAGCCACTTTCTATGTTTTGGGGAAAATAATTTTAAAAACCCAATTCCATGTTTTCCTTATCACTAATGTAAAAGATATAATGGCATCTACATATATTAACTGTTGCAATACAGAATTTCAGAAAGATAAACAACTCTTTCCTGGCTAGCGTACTGTGAGGTTCATCCAAAATTTAATATAATGCATCACTGGACTCAGATGTAGACAGTGAAGATTTAGATTGAAATGATCTTTAAAACACAGTTGATAACCATGTTGCTACCTAGATGTGTTGTACTACAATTCCCAGTATTCCTCACCATTTACTGTGGTGGCTAGGGCTGCTGTAATTTGCAGTCCAACAACATCTGAAGGGTGACATGATTCTCACTTTGGTTCTAGAGAGCGATGAAGAATGAATCAATTAAATCAGAAATGCAATGCATATTGAATTATTCCAATTTGCTGATAGCTACTTTCCATTTGTCTGGATGTAGCAGTTCAGAAATAGGGTTAACATATAGTTCAGTAACTTTCACCTACTAAATTTTTTGATGTGCCTCAACTTTTCTTCTGTTTTTAACTGAGAGAGCACCCAAAGCATGTGGAGATGTGCAATATATATTTAATTCTAACTTTTTAAAATTTCCTTGGGGGGGGGGTTGCAGACTGTCAGAAATAGTGCAAATTCAGTCCACTTTTAGGGTTAGGGTTAGAGCTAGGGAATCATTTGTTTTTTTTCTGAGACATTGAGCCTTCTCTGTCAGAGAGCTCTAGTGCCACAATAAACTACAGTTCCCATGATTCCCTAACCCTAACCCTAACCCTAAAGTGGACTGAATTTGCACTTTTTCTGGCAGTCTGCAACCCCCCTTAGTCATATAATCAAAACAAAATAGTTTTCTCTCTCTCTTTCCAACTATACCTACTCCTTTCGGAGTAGTATGACTGTTTGGCCAATAGCTTGGAAAGAATAACAGGAAAAATATACCTGCACCTTGCACACTCACATACACTTGGCACTTAAAAGGGAGAAAAGCCTAAACCCAATTGTTAGTCCTGACTAGAGTAGACCAAGCATATCAGTGGGCATTTGTTAAACTCCATTGATTGACTGGGTTTGTTATAGTTGCAGGCAAATACAGAAATAAAAAGCAACATGCAATGACAATATATTTAAGAACACACACACACATTATTTGTGGTCCAAAGTTAAATTACATCTGTCAGCATTTGACTTTATTCCCATGCTCAGATTAGGCTGTAGTTTATACATACATTCCCAGGAAAAGCCCTACTGAATTCAATGATATTTACTCCAGACTAATAATGTGCAGGCTAGAGATGCACATGAATTACAAAAAGGATGAGCAATGTGAGGAATTTTTCATCAATGTTGTGGATGACTGTCATACATTTATCACCATTTGCTACTGTGATCTTTTATTGTTATAGAGAGCCAGCATGGTGCAGTAGTTTGAGCACTGAACATGACTCTGAAGACCAGGGTTTGACAAAAATTTCTGGACTTATATGTGAGTATATACAGTAGTTTATTTTTGAGTTCTTTTAATCCCCTTTCTCTGGTGCTTGAAAATAATCACTGTTCCTTCAGTGAACTAGGAAGACAGGTTGAGTAGCAGAGCAGCCATGGAGCAAATCCAACTGTAATAATTTGTCTAAACCCCACTAATATATCTTCAATGAAGTTTTTGTCCAAAGAGTAAAGAATATCAACTTCTAAAACAAACACACACAGAAAAGAGGTAATAGTGGTAGTACTGTATATCTTACAATTAAAAAATAATGTAAATCTAAACTAATCCAAAAACCTAATGTTTACTTGCAAAATATAAAGAAACAAATCCCAAAAATATAGTTGACAATACACAAGTTGGGAGTTTTCTGAATTTGAAAAGCGGCTTGCTGAGCTCACCTGAGAACCCGGATGCAACTGGACTGTATTTGGCCAGTGGATTTGGTGGCAAAACTGGTGTGATAGCACCTGGCTGCCTCCTGAATTAGAATTTAACTTGGGAGAGGTAAACTGAGTTTATTAAAATGCGATAATATCCATAGATTGGAACTGCATATGATTTCTGCAGCAGTAAATATATGAAAATGGCGTTTTCTCCTCCAATGTTTGCATTCTTTCATATTCTTCAATGTCCACAGGTTAAATATTCTGCAATGCCTCCTCAGAGGTGGCATGTATGTCACTCTCCCTTCCCCTTTCATTGTCACATTATCTATATAAAATACTGTTAGTCTGAAGAAATCATTAGGCCCCAAACACCCTGTGAGCTTCTTGGAGATGAATGAAAATTTAAACCTGGGGCTTCCTAGTCCGAGTCTGATCATTACAGCCTCATAGCATTGGGGTAGCACTGAATCAAGAACTGCAGCACAGTATTCTTCAAATAAGATCTACATCTACCTGCAGGTGTAACTTTTTTCCACCTGCAGGTGTACAGAATGAATAATAATGGCTGAGATCCTGAATTGGGAGACATAGGGGCTAAGCAGATGGGTGGCCATGGGCCGCCCTGGGAAGCTGCGCCATGGGACCGAGGCATCCCCATGCCTCAATCCTGCGGTGCAGCTTCGCCGCCCCTGAAAGGAGCGCTAAATTAGTGCTCCTTTCATAAGTCACTGAAAGTGCGCCGCAAAAGCTGCAGCGCACTTTCGGCGACTTTTCCGCCACAGCGTTTGCGAATGCTGCGGCGGGAGGTCCTCCTTAGAGCGCCGGCCGTGCGGAGGGCCAGCTGCTCCGAGGACGACCTTGGGAGGGGGTTGGGCCACCGAGTGTGCGGCTGCCCCTACCCTGCCCTGCCCCCAAGATGGCCCTTTAAGCCGTTTGCTTAGTGGGATAGCTATGAGGATGTAACAATGTCTTCTGATGTTGCATTTCAAACCTACCTAGTGAAGCCATTTATGTCCCCCAACAGAGGAATTTCTGAGTCTCTGGAAAGTGGGGTCATGAGTGATGACATATCCAGCCCTCTCCCAATTGTCTGTAGAATCATGTCCTGCTACCAGGAGAGCGTTAGATGTGCCATTGCTCACCACTCTGTTAATAGACCCATAGAATCAGTTGGAAAGGGCCCCCCAAGGGTCATCATGTTCAACGTCTCTCCCCCCCCCCCCCCCCCCCCCGCTCAATTCAGGATATCTAACAAGAGCATCCACCACAGGTAGCTGGCTTGCCTCTTCCCCAATGCCCTGGAAATTCCTCAGTTGGAGAGGGCACACTGTGGCTTCAAAGATAGGTTTTTGGAACTTCTAGTCACTGCAATGGTGCAATGCCCATAAAAGTGAATTAATATAATTACAATGTCATTCATAAAATCATGGCATCTTAATTACTGAAAAAGATACCAGCTATTATTTGGATCAACAATGACAATGAAGCCTTTACAGACCCCTCTAATAGTAATCAACGTGTGGTTTGGGGACAAACAGGACAACACTACAGCTCTATTTAAGATGATGAATGCCCATGAAAAACTATGAGTGGGAACCTGACTAAGGGGTGAAATGGATAAGTAGGGAGCTTTCCTGCTGGCTTCAAGGCATGTGTTATCTAAATGCCATGCCTTCAAGCTAGCCTGAAAGCACCTCTTTTTGCCTGTCTGTTTAGCCCAGGGGTAGGCAACCTTTTTGAGCCAGGGGCTGGATTGCTGTCCCTCAGACAATTGGGGGGCTGAAGCAAAAAAATAAAATAAAAATAAAAATTAAAAAATAATAATTGACAAAGATGGTCAAAGATGAATTTAACATGGATGGGAAGAATATCTAC
>CM034708.1:151720993-151743719 GCA_020142125.1 Phrynosoma platyrhinos | reverse complement strand
TATCTGCCCCTCCCTGATGCTGCTACTATATGTTTGTTTATTGTTCTGGTTATTGAATTCTATTTTTTTTAAAAAAAAAATAGTTTAATTTAGTTTTAAGGGGTGGGAAGGTTGGATTTGGGATAAGGAATGTTTTAAAATGTATGTTTTTATTATTTCTGTTTCCCGCCTTGATTGCGATGCACAGTGGCGGGTTATAAATAAAATTTATTATTATTATTATTATTATTATTATTATTATTATTAAATAGGAATCCAATCATTGCAAAAACAACAGCAACACACAATTTGAACACCTCACTGGCAAGACTGCTTTGTATGTGACATGAGTGTGAAAATTAACACTCTTGCACTCTGCAGTTTTATTGCAATGATGCCATAAAACAATAAAACAGTTTGGAATAACAAACTTCAAAAGGAATTTCCCATCCCTTTACTTCATTTGCAATTGAAACATGTGAAAATTCTCACACCTATGAGATCATGTGGCAAATTTCTTCACTTGTACATAAAACAGTTTAAAGGGGTTAAGAAATCACTAATTTGTGTCTTTAATCACATCACTACTTCCTTCTACTGCCACCACTCCTTACACCAATGTAACTGTACTGGCATTGCACTCCAGCACAATTCCAGTCTCAGTGCTACTTATGACCACAATTCTCTTGGTGAATTATAATGGCATAAGTCAAACTTATACCATCACAACTCACTTTTTTGTCACTGTGTTTGTTGTTGAAAGAGCCCTGGTGGCACAGTGGTTAAGTGTCTGTACAGCAGTCACTCACTCACATGCCACAAGGTTGTGAGTTCAATCCCAGCCAGGTTTCCAGGTCGACTCAGCCTTGCATCTTTCCAAGGTCACTAAAATGAGTACCCAACTTGATGAGGGCAATTAGCGTACAGTTGTAAACTGCTTAGAGTCTGCTGCAGTATGAAGTTGTATACAAATGAAGCTGCTATTGCTAACATTAGCTTTCAAGTTGTTTGCAATGTATGGCAACCCTAAGGTGACCATATCATGGGGTTTTCTTAGTATTTTTTCAGATGGGGGTTGCCATTGCCTTCCCCCAAGACAGTGTGACTTGCTTAATGTCACTCAATGGGTTTCCATGGCTGAGTCAGAATTTAAACCATGGTCTCCAGTCAGAGTCCAATGATTAAACCACTACACCACACTGGCTCTCACTGTGGTTTGCCAACCACAAAATGACCAAAATCCCCATCAATGCATCATTCAAATAATGCACCCAACAAATCATGGCTGTTTCCATATTGCTGGAGAGCAGGGGAATAAACAGAGACACATACAGCTATTTCCTGTAGCAGGATGGGCTTCAAAGATATCATCTGCAGGAATCTTCCAAGCACTTCCTTGGGTCCCTGCAGATGTCTGTTGCAATGCAACAGTTACAGGAAAACACCTGGATTTATCTCTACTGAGCCCCCCCCCCTCCAATGACACACAAATGGAAAGTGTCACTTGGAAGTGTGGGTTTGGATGGAGGAGAGACATACGAGACATAGCTATGGATGCTTTGCTACTTGCTGTACATGTGATTCAGGATTCCACTCTATGTCTTAATAGACACAGACAGGTAATACAGGGAACAATGAACATCATACAGAATTGCCGCCAAAGCTGAAATACAAATCACTGTTCTTTGGCAAGTAATAGCAGCAGAAGATTGCAATAACTCTATTATGCTTCAGAACCAAATTTTCCATATCCAATTTTATCAATCCATCTTCTTTTGTCCAGATTTATACTCACAACTGGAAACACAAAAAGCAAAAGAAAGCTATGGATGCAATTTAAAAGAGATCTGAACATGAAACCTGTAAGATTCATGTTGTTTCTAACTATTATAACAAACATGCAGTGATGGACCATGCGACTAGTTGCAGCCAAAATATTTTAGGAAGCTCCTCTGAAATCTCAAAGTATCTGGGTATGAATGATTGGTGATGTTACTGGCTGTGCTGCAGTTTTGCAAAATCTGACATAGGTTGCCCAGGATTGCATGTTCCTCTCCCCTACCTTTTTCTTCTGGTACAGTTATGAAAAAGAGTTTAGAAGTTTGGTACCCAGAGAGAAATTCAGATAGGAGGTATTTTGGAACCATGGTATGTGAATTGCAGTCTTAAAATTACTATTGAAAAATATAAGAATTACACATTTCACCAAAGAGAATAGTTGCATTGTGAGAATTAATAGCAGCTTATATGGGAAAATATGAATAATCTTTGTACATGTGTGATGGACATGGAAAGAAAGTATGCATTTTGAAAACAGAGCTTCACCTAACATAGATAATCCTACTTTTCCAGAAGTAGAAATTTGTGTATAATAAAACTGTCAGTTCCCATTCCTCTGAGTTATGTCATTCACTAGAGTGGGTACTGAATCAGCACATTGTCCAATGTGAAGGATACTTCTCATCCTACAGTGCTTTTTCTGTATTAAACAATGATAAGATTTCACAACTTATATATCACATTGCCATATGGGTAAAACTATTAGTTTAAAACTCTAGATTTTTCTATCATTTTTTCCATTTCTGGACTTACAATTCTCAAATTAAAACAGAGACAATGTTGCCATCAAATCACATATGAAAACACAATCAATTTGTACTATATTTAGTTTTTAGTATATCTAATAATTTGCTTAGCAACACCTCACAAAAAGAGCATAATCTCACACAAACTACAGTCCAATGCTCAGGGTTGCTTGTATTCTGTTATTGGGGACAAACACACACACAAATGAACTTGATGTTTCCAGATTCCACATCTAAGAATCTGAGTGTTGCTTTAAAGAAAATTTGAAGATTCTAGCCCCTATGATTCCAAAATAGCATATTGTATGGACACATTAGAGAGATATAGGGGGCTTGCAGACTGCCAGAAATAGTGCAAATTGAGTCCACTTTTAGGGTTAGGGTTAGTGCTAGGGAATCATAGGAATTGTTTTTTTTCCTGAGACATTGAGCCTTTTCTGTCAGAGAGCTCTGGTGTCACAATAAAATACAGTTCCCATGATCCCCTAACCCTAACCCTAACCCTAAAAGTGGACTCAATTTGCACTATTTCTGGCAGTCTGCAACCCCCAATAGTGGTTGGACTGCCGGACTATGACTCTGGAGACAGAGTTCACTTGGCTATGGAAACCCACGGGGTGATCTTGGGCAACCTTAGAGGAAGGCAAAGCCAACGTTCCTCTGCACAAATCTTGCCATTAAAACCCCATGATAATGCCTTAGGATTGTCATGGAAATGACATGAAGGCACACAACAACAACATGAACATATTAGTGAAATTTGAAACAGGAAGGTGATTTACAGAGATTTCAGCTTGGATCCAGCAATGGATTTGGGGGATTTGTAAAGCCACCCCCAAAATGACATAGCTTCACAGAGCTCTGAGATCTCTCACAGAGCTCTGAGATCTCTCACAGAGCTCTGAGATCCCTTAGCTTTCCTACTTGCTTGACTCTTCTACTCCCTCAAAACTTCTCTGCTGTGTTCAATCCCATTTCCCATCTCCTCTTTCCAAGAAACAAGTGTCAGGAAGAGAAGCAGAAGTAAAACAGTTTTATTTCTGTTCGCCTTCTTTCCTCTTTGCCATTTACAGTAAAACTAAGTACCATATGAGGCGGGATAGATATTTCAAGAACACACAGGTCCCATAATGCACATGATCAGCCAGGATCACTGAGGATCACTTATTACCAGTAATTTCCAGTTATTAAATCCTGCACTTTGGGGTGAAACAGGTGGGCAAAATAAAGTGGTTTCAAGCCACTTTGAAGGTAGGGCATTTAGACAATGCATGCCTTGAAAGCAGATGGAAATTGGACCGAAGCCATGTTCCAGAGCTAAAAAACAGAGCAAAAAGAAGCTAGGATAGTCCGACTCAAGGTGGAAATTGTGCATCTTTGTGCGTGCGTATAGATGACTTGATGCAAGTGCAGGGCTGCAGGAAAGCAAATAAATGAAAGTGTGGCAACTCTAATGGATGTAATTACAATGTACAAAAGCCTCCATGACTGTGTTTTGCCAATGTATCACTTGCACACCAATGCACCAACACCCTGTATGGGTGGAACATCACATGTGTAACTGTGTGGCTGATCATGGCATCTGGGTGGACATGGGAGGTACTTGGAAGTCACAGGCAGTGTGTTTGTGTAACGGTGAGCATATATGGTGGGGAGGCAACCACAAAAATTACCCAGTGGCATAGCTTGACGCTGTGTTGTATGGTCAGCCCCTTCTTATTCATCCCACCTTGGGAGTGAGCCTTGTAAGGAGTGGGGTTTTGACCTGCTTTTGGAAAACACAGGACTGAGATGCTTTTTCCTGCCCCTCTGCTCTGGCTCTTTGATAAACAGAAGCAAAACCATTTTTACCACATACGCAATTACTCTTGGCTGTCCATATCCACAGATTCTTTATCCATGGATTAAACTAGCCATGGCTTGAAAATATTCTTAAAAATATGAAAATATCAAAAAACAAATCTTGATTTTGCCATTTTATATAAGGGACACCATTTTATTATGCCACTGTATTTAATGGGACTTGAGCATCCACGGATTTTGGTATCCATAGGGGTCCTGGAGCCAAACAAGGATAACAATGGCCTATGATGTATACTGATAAACGTAATCAAAATAATGTATTGAGGCGGGCACTGAATATCTGTTACATCATTCCATGTTTGTTTGTTTTTTTTATCATGGAGTGTATATAGCTCTAAGAATTGTGAAATATCAGACATGCTGTCTTTGATATTTATACAAACTGGTTTATTTTATAAATATTTTGGGTCCATAATTTTTAAATCCTTGGCTAAATTCATATCACTCTAACCTCCAAAGGTGCTGTGATATATTTTTCCCCTACACAACATGTGCATTGGAAAAAGAAATGTTTCATATTCTCTACCGCACCATGAAATAAAACAACATTATCTTAGCGTAGGCCTTGATACTGAACCATAAGTTATTATATTTTTTCAAAGCAAGCCATTTTAGCCAGGCAGCTTGTAGATCCTATTGTGTTCTAGAGATTTGTTTGATTCTCTGAGTTGATAGCAGAGTAAGAAATAAAGCTCTATTTTTCAGCAAAGATGTTTCCTGAGGAAATGAAAGGACTGGTGGGATAGAATCAGATTGATCTTGTAACATTCAGAAGGCTCTCAGGGAAGCAGTATTAATGCCTGGCAGTTACAGGGTTGTTTGTACAGACACAACTTGCTGTTATCAGCAACTACCACTATACAGGTAAATGGAAAATGAAGAAATTGCATAAATAGAAGAAGTGTGTGTGAGAGAGAGAGGGGGGGGAGGGAGAGAGAGAGAGAGAGAGAGGGCACCAAATTATTTTTGTATGAAGCAGTGATGAAGGATAGGAATGGAAAGTGGTAATTATAAGACAGGGATTTCATATTTCATATTTTGAACAACAGATATTTTGATGAACAACAAATAAACACACCACCCTCTCCATCTTTCCTTCTCCCCAGGTTCTCAAGCTCTCATTTACTGTTTGAGAAGTGTAATGTTGTATATATTTTCCTCAGTTTGAACTGGATTTTAAAAATGTGGCAAGGATATTACAACAGTAGCCCTGGGTCTCAGAAAGTAGCATCACTACTAGCAAAAGTGAGTTTTGGAATGGCTTCACTGAGGGCAAATCTGGAGCTCCTTGATTTTTAAAAAAGGAATGCACATGAACCTGTACTTTGCATTGCAGGCTAAATTACCAGCACTCTTAAGAAAAACGTTACTAGGAATAAACTTGCTTGAGTGCATAACCAGGCATAGGAAAAAAAAAGTCATGAGAAAATTAGGTAGTGTGTCATGTTGTATATGTCAACAACACTGCCTTCCTATGTGTGATGAACAGGAAGGTACAACTAATGCACAACCAGACTTGCTGGGTGCAATATATTATTTTTGGTACTGTAGTGTGCTGAGTTTAGACATGCAAGCACCTCAAAAAGAAGTGCATGGAAGCATACTAGTAATTATAATTGTTGCTACATAATTTGTACTGCACAGCCAATAGAGAGAATGTATAATTTGCAGGGTCCATAATTAACACATTAGTTTTTACTGAGAAGGTTAGTTTTTACTGAGAAGGTTCTGACCACATAAGCTTCCACTGCCTTCTTTTCCTATAGCATCACCCCACCCCTTGATTGCCCCTTCTTGGTCATTTGCCAGGCCTCACTCTGCTGGCACAACCCCATTTTAATGCTGCAAGGCTTCTTTTTCTCCTCCTGGCTCCTTTCATGCCCAGCCATTTCTGTTCTGTTGCTGTCACTTCCAGGAAATGGGACTCACAGCAGCAGAACAGAAATGGCTTCCTGGTTCCACATACAAGGCAGGCTATAAAGACAATTATACTGCAAACATAAAAACATTGCATCACCATGCCATGAAACCCAAAAATTGTATTTTAGTGAGAAGACATGACTCGCTGGAAAAGATAATGCTTAGAAAGATAGAGGGCAGTAGAAAGAGAGGAAGACCATACACCAGATGGATAGACACAATCAGAGGACGCAGCCCTAAGTCTGCAGGAACTAAGCAGGGTTGTTGAGAATAGGGTGTCTTGGGCCGAAAACAGACGGACCAAATAGAGTGGCTTCCAACCGCTTTGGGAAAGAGGTGTTTAGACTACGCACTCTCCTGACATTGCCAGAAGCCACCCCAAGAACTCCTAAGGCGGCCTGAAGCTGCCGGCAAAAGGAGTGGCAAAAAGCATCTCCTACTGGTGGCTCATTTGGGATCGTGGCAGCAACCTGGTCCATCTGCTTCGACCCATTGAGATGCTTCATTCACAGGGGTGCCAGAGGTTGAATTCAACTTGATAGCAGTTAACAAAGTGAGAAAGGAGGCATATAATGACCTACTTGTAAAATCCTGTCTCCTTCCCGAATCCGTCCATCTCGAGCAGCAATACTATTTGGATCAACCTATATAGGGTGGAAACAGCCAAAAGTAATTTTAAACATCTCAGCACATGTGTTTAAGGTTAGAATAATTGATTTTTGTAAGAAACTCAGTCTCATTTTTATATTAAAGTTTCATAGTACACAAATTATTTCTTGTTAGTCAGGGAATATCTGTCAACTAATTTATTGGAAGAATTAATGAAGATGAGGACACACAGTTCTTTAAAGTAATACTTTCTTGATAAGATTAATATTGTTCATGTGGTTCCAGCTCTTGTGGAAGGGTACAAATCAAAGGTTGTATGGACAGTGTTGGCAGTGATGACTATCATGTCAATGGAATGGTAAATCCATCACAGGTCACCTGAAGTTTAAAGGAAAATCCAAGGGTCCTGAAGCTATTTTGAGGATACAGTTCAACACTTGAAACAGATAACACTTTAAAAGTTCAGAATAAAAAACAGCAAGGTTTCATCACCTCACTGAGCAGATGCCAACAAATGTTTATGTGTTTGGCAGGGGTCCATAAATCCACCCACCAACTCCCCAGAGGACACTCGACACCACATAGATCACTAACATGAATGTCTCATTTCCACTGCAGTTTTCAATCCGATAAGAAATTGAGGTGACTTGAGCAGTTTCTTACATTCTATACCCTGCTCAAATGAGAGAGTCACTTCCCTCTCTCCTAAGCCTTCAGGCTATGCTAAATTGCTCAAGGAAGTGAAGAAGACTTGTGGCAAAAATAATGCCTGGCTACTAAGCTAAACAAAATCTGTGGGCTACTGGGTATGAAAAAAATATGGATGGGAACTTTAATCATGAACAAGATTTGTGTGTGTTTAAATAAGTGTCCTCTGTGTAAAGATCTACTTACAAAAACAATTATTTTACATATGAAGCAATATATCTAAATCTAAATTACAATGGAAAATGAAAATTTAAAGAGGAAATTGAATGCTATTTTATGAATAGATTAATAGATTTAATGTTAGTTTAAATTAGTTAATTATTACCATAACCTAAACAGATATTAAAAGTTTACCAGAGTCACAAAAACTGCTCTTTGAAAAACGACCATCATTATTCTGTAACTAGGTAATACTATATATCACCTTTTTCTAGATGTCTATCGTGAGCCATTCATTTTGTCTTATCATGTCAAGACCATTTTTCAAACATTTTTGAGAATAGCATTTGGTGTACAAGTTTTATCTTGTACAGATATTAGATATAATTTTCATATTGTGTGGTGTTGGAAGGAAAATTATTCTGAAGCGTTTAATCTGAGTATGAAAGAGAGCAATTACATCCACTTAAAGCAGGGATAGGCAACCTTTCCCCTTTAAGGGCCGAGGGACTTCAGCTCCCAGAAGCCTCAGCCATGTTGGCCAATAGTCCCATGTTGGCCAATAGCTCCTGGGATTCTGGGAGATGAAGTCCCTCGGCCCTTAAAGGGGAAAGGTTGCCTACTCCTGACTTAAAGGAAGGGAAAGGCTGAGAGATTCAAACTAGAGCTCAAAACTAAATATTGAAAAGGGGCTACTTTTCAAAAATAGACATAGAGAACATCAGATGATCCTTGTTAAATACCAACATTCTAATAAGATAACAATATTGAATCAGTGTGGTGTAGCAATGAACATTGGACTACCACTCTGGAGACCAGGGTTTGACTATCCAATGAGTCATGGAAACCCATTAGGTGATCTAGGTAGGGCAAGTTACACTCTCTCAGCCTCGGAGGGAGACAAGTAATCTTGTCTGAAGTAATCTTGCCATGATAGGATTGCTCTACAATCACCATAAATTGGAAATGGCTACAACAACAATTACAGGCTTTTCTGTCACTTAACTGACTTCAGCTACTGGTGTGTGATAAAATGTTTATAGAAATTTAACATGCTCAGAAGCTTTTAAAAGCTATCACACACAAGGCCTAGGGACCAGGGATGGCCATGTTAAAAAGACAGTAGTTTACATTTTAATAAAAAGTAACAGGTTACTCTTAAAAGTTAAAAGTTAAGGTCTACTGAGTAATGCATTGCTTTCTAAAGTAATGATTACATGTTCTGCTATGGACATATTGTTCCTTACTCTGGGAGAATGTGCAGCAGAGAAATAAATAAAAAAAATGCTTCCAACTATTGTTTTATTATTACTTTGTATTTATACCTCACTCTTCTTTTAGGAATTTCAGGTAGCCTACACATGTAGTCATGAGTAATAAGATTATATGGATGCATTTCAAACTGGTTTCCAACATGGTTTTGTATGGAAACTACCTTGGTCATGATGGTGAGTTATCCCTTGCAGGGAAAAAAGAAACTCTACTAGTTCATTCACATCCACAAACACTCAGTCATGCTGGAAATTTCAATAATTGTTAGAAGGAGGTTAAAACCTCTCCTATCCCTGCCACTCCACCTGGATCCTATGTATTTCAGGGGCATAAATAAGTATCTGTGTATATCAGGGGTAGGCAACCTAAGGCCTGGGGGCCGGATGCAGCCCCCCGAGGCCTTTGGACAGGCCCCAGGCCGGTCCTGCCACCGCCGCCGCCGTCGCCTGCCATGATGATATTGATTATTGTTGTTATTACTTATTCTTGGGGTTTTCTTGGAAAAATCTCCACAGGGGTTTTGCTATGGCTTTTCTGGGGCTGAGAGAGTGTGCATGCATATTTTAAAAATGTTTTTAATTTTTTTTTTTAAAAAATTATTTTATTATTTATTTTATTATTTATTTTTGGTGCTTCGGCCCCCCAATTGTCTGAGGGACAGCAACCCGGCCCGCGGCTCAAAAAGGTTGCCTACCCCTGGTGTATATTCTCCTGGCCTAGGGTATATATTTTCTCTTATTTCATTTCCACATGAAAGAACAAATAATTTCAGCAATTTCTTCCATTTTTCACAAGCATAACAACAACAGCAACAACATTTATATATAATGCCCTTTCCACAGTTCTGAACAATTCTAGATTGCTTTTCATACTTCAGGATTTAGTTGGGGGAAATTTCACAGAAAACATTTACTTTGTCCACAATATACAGATTCTTATGCAAAGACATTGGACTTTTCTGTTCAGGATCTTGTTTTAGGATAATTTGGGGCCTTTACAGACTGCCAGAAATAATGCAGCTTGAGTCCACTTTAACTGCCCTGGCTCAGTGCTAGGGAATCATGGGAAGTGTAGTTTATTGTGGCACCAGAGCTCTCTGAAACAACTACAGTTCCCATGATTCCCTAGCACTAAGCCAGGACAGTTAAAATGGATTCAAGCTGTATTATTTCTGGCAGTCTGTAAGGCCTCTGCTTAACTTTTACAAAATCTGTAGAATTTTTTTAAATTTTTCATGGACACATGGATTCTTGCATAAAAAAACCCCACACATTTACTTTCCTGCATGTGTTTTCTGCACAAAACCCAATATTTTGTAGCTGTACTCCTTTTTCGTAGTGGAGGATGTCTTGGGTTTAGATACAACCTTTCTACTCAAAGTTGCAAATATTAATGAATATTATTCATATCCCTATCCCAGCCTTATGGACTCAGACAGCAGCTTTGCATTCTTTGCTTCAGGAAGGATACAGAATGGCATCAAAACAGAAAATAGTCCAAGGCTACATGAATATGAAGATTGGAAACAAGGGGGGAGCATAATGGGGGTGACCTCTCCAAGGAGAGGGTCAGCAAAGATGGACAGCAGATTATTAGGGACACCAATCTTTCACTAAAACGGAAAGGGGGAATAGGCTTAGAAAATGGCTACAGATCTTTTTTTTTTTTCCCTCACTTTTGAGAATTATCACCTGGACAGATGGTTGCATGAATGGTGGCTTAATAGTTATTAACTTTGGAATATCCCTCATTAGTAAAAGGACTATTTTTATGTGACAAGAATGTTCACACATTTTCTAATCCTCAGTGAAAAAAGGTGTCTGAAGGCAGAGGAACTGCAATGAAAAACTGTCAACAGCTAGGAAGCTTTGTTGCCCTTGTGTAAGAATGAAATCACAATGCATTTTTTGAACTTTTTTTCTTGCTAAAAAGTTTTGCAGAGTTCTTTCTACTTGCAAAATAGTTCTTTCTATTTGCAAAATAGTTTGGTTTGGCAAAAAAATGCGTATTTGTGCAAGAACACTTCTCATGTTTAAAGTACACACATTTGTAAATATATTCAAAACATGAAAAAAATGATTTGAGGGTTTCTGTGGAAACTGCCCCCAATAAGTGTGTGATCTTGACCAACTGGATTTTTTCATTCGCACAGATGAAAATAAAATGTGGGAACATTTAAATTCTTAGACAGGAATTACACTTTCTTAAAATGATATTTATTGATTTTGGAATGGGCCTTTCTTGAAATGAATTTTGAAAATCTGTATCTTGTAAAACTATTTAAACAAGACAAGAAAATTCCAACATTTTCCAAAAACTTTTCTTGTTTTCTCCCTCTCGTGAAATCACCAATTTAATTACATTGCAACAAGAGCAAATAGGTGTGAAAAGTCATCCTAATGTTTTACATCCTTTTGGGAATTAATAGTAATTTCAAGTAATGCTCAGACCTTTCAGGCACTCTTCCTAATATGAATGTTGCATTTGAAACATGTACATTGTTCATGCTTGCAATACAGTTATATGGCATTGGCAACAGTTATACAGCATGGGCAACATAATTTTAGCCAAACTGCTAACTGAGAAGGACCAACCTTGGGAAATGTATAGTTGGGCTACTTAGTATGTCTTCCTCCCACCCCCAGTGTGTACAACACTCACACATCTTTACCTCACTGATATAGATTCCTGTGTCTTCTTCATCATCGGTACGGTAACAGACGGTCAATCCTAACTTTTCCTGACTGCTAATGCGACAAAGCTCAACTTCCTGCAAAAAATGAATTACAGTAAGATGCCTATTCTAACAATAAAATATGCCACAAACACTAGCTATATATTTGTATATAATTTAAGAGGCAGAATTTTACAAACATGTCATCTCCATTATTTGCTTCAAGCTCAGACACTTTTTCATTATAGTGACAATGATTGTTACTCAATATTGCTGCAGTTCCAACTTTCTTAGTAAACGTCCTCTTTAAAAAATAGACTCCCAAATATACTAAAGTTGGAAGCCATTAAACACAATTTGCCATGTACTCAGTGGTGCCAAAAAACAGAATGGAAAACTGGCAATATATTATAGAGTCATTTTACTTCTATCAAGCCAACTATTGATTTATAGGACAGAAGAAAGACAGAGTACTCATCAATCAATCAATCTCATGTGAGTGCCAGTCTTCCATCAACCACTTACACCATAAACCAAAATTAGAATTACCTGCCAAATCACATAAAGGACATAGTATATTGTTCGGTGCAGAATAAATAATAAGCAATAATTAGAAAACATAATTCATTTCACAGGCTATGTTTTTGTCTTAACTTTTGTCTTCCAAAATTCTACGATCTTAAATAATCACTTTTGTCAAGATAGGATGCAAAAATCTTACAAACACAGGGTTGCATTGGATATTGTGTGATATTTGCATGAAGTGAGACAATAACATGCACGCTCTAGTTGCATATAATAAAATTTGAGGGCTGGATGCACTGTCAAGAGGAAAGTTGTTGAGGTACAGTGAGCAGAGTCTTGGACCCAGGGTATGTTCATCTAGAGACAAGTCACCAATCAGCTAAAAGGTGCATTGAACTGGGCCCATTGTGGTTTGACAATTGCTATATCACAGGGGATAATGGAGACATACACTACCCAGAGCCCCTTAAAGAAAGCTGCAAAAATAAATAATGCATTTCAGTCTTCCTCTTAGTATGAACTGGGTAAGACAGTTCCCTTTGGAGGACTGACCACTGACCACTGATCCAGAAAACTTGGGCTACTATGGTATTTAACACAGGGCTTGCAGGATATAACTATCCTGCCAAATATTTACACTATGCTGAAGCAATGTAACATTTTCTTTGCTCTAACTCCTTAGAGTTGATAAATAATCTATGCTGAAGCAATATAGGATCTCAACCTATGTGTTTCATTCGTTTGTGTATGCATGTGTGTGTGTGTGTGTGTGTGTGTGTGTGTTTAACATTTTTAAATTCAAACATGGCTATATTTCAGAGGAAGGCAATGGCAAAATCACCTCCACACTGCCCCCAGGATGGGGCATGCTGAAGGAAGACTAGGTTGTTTTTTCTCTCCAAATTGTAGATATGTATGGAATAGGGGAGACATGTATAAGATAAATTTTTAAGCTGCAGGAAGTGTGAAATGTACTTTTCTTGAGGAAAAAATGCAGATAATGACTTATTTTTGTCATTATTTTAAATTGTATTGTTTTAAATCTGCTGTTTGCTGTTGTGACTCCCTATATTGGGAGAAAAGTAGGATGTAAGAAAATAATAATAATAATAATAATAATAATAAGAGAATGAATTTGTAGCAAACAAACAGTGGCTCAGTTAAAACACTTGCCAAACCCCCTACTTTTAAGGCTTAGCAGAGATCTGAATTTTATTCTGTATTGGGCAAATTCAGTCTGCTACCTGATCCCCTGTACCACACTTGCCATTACATAACACTGGTTCCTCCTTTTCTATGGACAAGTTCAACTGTAGGATTTTCTGTATTCCTACACACAGAACAGTGAATATAGAATTCCCAGTATTTTGCCACAAAAATGACCTTTTGAAACAATTAATTAAATGACAATGACTCATACTGTGAAGAATGGGAAACTAGGTAAAGGTCATCTTTTCCTTCTGATCTGGGAAAGCACATTCAGCAGAAGAGGTTATTCTCTAAGGATAGGAGAAGAGGTTAAATTGCTCAGCCTCCAGGGTAATAGAACAGTGGGTTGAGGACTATAACCTTCCATTACCACGTTAAAAGTTGTTATTCCCTTCAGCAATTTCTTCAGGAGATAGAAGTGTAGGTTGTAAATGTCATCTACTGTGTTAAAACTTTCTTTGACTTATTTCTTGAAAGAAAAACACTCAACTGAAATAGCTTGGGACACTGTCAGAGTTTGCTACATAGAGCCACTCGAGAAGTGTGCAACTATGCTGTGTATATACATATGTGCCTCAATGTAGTAATTTTCAGTCAGCAAATAGCTGGTTTTGCTGTACAATTATGTTTATTTTGTGGGGGAAATGTATCAAAGCTTACATACATTGAAGAAATATCTCTTTTACACCTATCTATCACAGGGACAAAAATTTTAGTCCTAATGAAGATGGGGAAAATGGCAATCAACATGGAATGAACATTAGATAATGTTCCACAAGAAAGCATGCAAGCTATATTCATATTTGGACACATCTACCAAAAGCTTTATTATCTAAGGGCCTTTACAGACTGCCAGAAATAATGCAGCTTGAAGCCACGGTCCTGGCTCAGTGCTAGGGAATCATAGGAATTGTATTTTTTTTCTTGGACATTGAGCCTTCTCTATCAGAGAGCTCTGGTGCCACAATAAACTACAATTCCCATGATTCCTTAGCGCTGAGCCAGGACATTTAAAGTAGCCTCAAGCTGCATTATTTCTGGAAGTCTGTAAAGGCCCTAAGTTTCTGTTGAGGACCTAATTTGGGAACAAGATTCTGTATTAATTCTGCCATCTTCATTTGTTCTGTGATTCAAGAGTTTGAGAATGAAATAAAACAGGGGAATGATTTATGTGACTTGATCTATATTCTTCTTCAATACCTTGAAATAAATAGGTAATAAATATCAAGCAATGCCTATTAGTGTATTTGAAGGATTTTTTCTTCAAACCAATTATGAACTTTGTTTGTGTACCTATGAAGTGGAATAGAACATCTACATTATTTTCTACTTTACCCTTATCATATGAAATCAGAGGTAAATCTTCAGAACTCATTTTGTGAGAAATATTTTTATGACCCTGTTCCTCAAAACTGTTCACTGGGTACTGCATAAAGACTGTAGAACCAGGTAGTATATTTTATATTAGTCTGAGAATTACTGCCACACACAAAAAAAGGGGGGTTGTTAAAACATCTGGTCAAGTTTGTAGCTGAAGAATATTAGCAAAATGGCAGTTACATACTGTTTAAACTTTTATAATAGGTAGCCAATGCATAAGAAACAGATCAAGTGCAAAGCCCCCAACTCTTGTCCATTTGAAATCTTGCTTCCTTCCCTTCAGATTTTATACATTTCAGATCCTATTTTCTGAGTCAGAAAGCATGGAAGCTTGTTTTAGAAAAGAAAAGAAAGTTTGCCTTGTCAAAGCCTGAATTCTGCACCCAATACAATTTTGTGCTCTTCTTTTCACTTCTAAGGAACAAAAATTACATATCTTGTCTTAAGTTAAGGAATGATACTGCCCCAAATCAATGAAGAATTGTATTAGACATGGAAAATGGCCAAGTCCTCTCTTTTCTCATCAGCATTTGGAATATACCTGTCTTTAATCTCTGGATTCAAAATGTGCTAAATCGAACTCCGCTGTATTTGCAATAAAACTAAAATATTTATTTCAGTCAATTAGCAGATACAGGATGTATCTTGTTTCATAACTGTTATTCTCTATGACAAATGGAAAGCCTACTTTTGTCAATTCCATAATATATAATACATGGAGGCTGAGACTGAAAGACGCCCAAGTAGGTGTTGTCACAACAAACCATCCTATCCTTTTAGAACTAGTTCCTCTTCAAAAGCATTAATGATTTTTTTTAAAAAGCAGTAAGGAAAAGCAAACTTCCTTTACGTATTAATGGCAAGGAAACAGAAACAAAACAGTTACTGGAGAAGATGATGGGGAAATCATAGCAAAGAAATTCTTTCCCTTATCTCCAAATGAACTAGTTTACCTGTACCAAAAGAATACTATTATCCTGCACCACCTCCACAGTGGCATGGCCATTTAACAATATACAAATGAACTGAAACTGTATGGATATGGATAAATATAAATAAAAATTGATGCTGTATCTACATTGCAGAATTAATCCAATTTGACACTGCTTTGGCTGCCATTGCTCCATGCTATGGAATTCTGAGATTTATAGTTTTGTGAGATATTTAGCCTTCTCTGTCAGAAAGCTCTGGTATCATAACAAACTACCACTCCAAGGATTCCATAGGATGGGGCCATGGCAGTTAAAAATGTGTCAAAGGCTGTAACTGCAGTGCAAAAATAATGCAGTGTGACAACACTTTAACTGCCATGGTTCAATCATATCAAATTCTGGGATTTCTAGTTTGTTGTGGCACCAGAGGTCTCTAACAGAGAAGGCCACATATCTCACAAAACTAAAAATCCCAAAATTCCACAGCATTGAGCCATAGCACTTAAAACAGTGTCAAACTGCATTTGTTCTGCAGAGTAGATGCAGCCAACTGCATTAATTTTGCAGTGTGGGAACAGCCTAAGGCAGGGGTAGGCAACCTTTTCCCTTTAAGGGCCGAGGGACTTCAGCTCCCAGAATCCCAGGAGCTATTGGCCAACATGGGACTATTGGCCAACATGGCTGAGGCTTCTGGGAGCTGAAGTCCCTCGGCCCTTAAAGGGGAAAGGTTGCCTACCCCTGGCCTAAGGCATGTACAGTTGGCCCTCCAAATGTGTGGGCTTGACTTTTGTGGATCTGAATGTTCACGCATTTGATTCATATGTTCTCTCTAGGAATCTCTAGGCCCTTCAGTGGAAGTCTGCCGGAGGTCGACCATAAGAGTCACAATGAAGGATCTAGAGATTCCTAGAAAAAAAACACTTATCTAGGCATTTGTTGTCCCTCCAGTGCAATTCTATGATCAATTTCTCTCAGATGCTGGTCATAGAGTTGCGCTGGAGGATGTAGAATTTCTTAGACAGGTGTTCTCTCAGGTTAAAAAAAATGGTTTTTTACTTGTGTTTTTTCACTTTCACGGTGGTCCTGCATCCCTAACCCCAGCAAATAGGAAGGGCCCACTGTAACAAGGTATATAATCAGGTAGTTGTCTAATTGGATTATCAATGGCACAGAAGCTAACTCACACCACTCTTCATATATTACTAAGGGTCAAGCTACACATTATGTTGAGTGCATGGTGTGCAGTTCCCTTCTTATTTTTCTTTACATTCAACTAAGCATGTGGGCCCTAATGTAGATTGTAATCACTGTTTGTATGGCGTTTGGGTCCCCCCTCATTACCCCCAACCTCCATCTACCACAGTTAAAGAAGGAAAGGGCAGGGGAATAAAAGTTTCATGCGTCCCGAGTTGTCCTCCTCTCATTCTTTAATTGTTATGGATGGGGACAGGGCTGAAGAGGAAAAGTTTAAACCTGCTCCTCCTGTGCAGTGGCCCCATTTCTAAACCAAGGGCCCCACAGTTACTTTAGAGAGGGGTGAGTGTAACTGACAAGCCGTATATGACCCCAGATCACAGGAAATTGGCCATTGCCCCCCAGTTGCCCCCCCAGCTTTAGCATAAAGAAATACAAGAAAAGAAACTGCACATTAATTATTGTAACATGCAATTGAACACATTGTAACTATAGTTAGTATCAATTTATAACAATATATGAATGAAACATTTTTTAGCACACACACACGAGGTCAAGAAAGTCAATGTCAAACTCTAAACAGTATTACCTCTTGATGCTGTCTCTTAATCATGGAATAGATTTACATTGCCATATTTCTTATAGGTTTAATTGACTATGAGAACACCGACCCCTGCCCTCTTAATGTTGAGCTGAATGTCTATCCCTTAGCTATTCTGACTATAGGAGGTGATATGTATCTTGGCATTTTTACAGCATTTTGCCTTGTTACTCCTTGAGCTTTTCTGCTTAGAGGAATTTACAGTTTATCCTGCCAAAATGTCTATAGAGACTTGGCAAAGCTCAAGATTTTTTTTTAACCCTACTGAAATGCTTCACTTGTGAAAACAACTTAATGAAATTGTCCTCCCTTCCCTCTCTAATGCTCCCAGTGTGCTATGTTATGCATATTTTACCAAGACAACCCCATCTACAATGTATTTGTGTTTATTTCAATGGAAATAGAAACGTTATGGAGCAAGAGATGTAAACAAGCTAGAACTGCTGGCATCTGTGTAGTTAACAAAATAAAATTGCATTTCCTGCTATCTTTTCACTTATCAATTTTGACAGAAGACCATTCTAGCTTCCTATATGCATTGCTGAAAAGAAAAATCACATTGCCTGCCAGTTTTATCAGAACTGAACTAGCTGTTGTTTCACATGATATCCCCTAGATTAGATTCTGAAATGTAAAAGTGGTTTGTATCTATTAGACAGAAAGTACAGATATACCTCCCTTAACATAAGTACTGGTAGATATGTTCCTGGGCTTTACTTCTTTTAACAGACCATTTGGTACAAGAGAGAGAAATAACAGTAAAAGAATAGACCTAAGTCATTGCACCACACAAAAAAAGTAGTTCAACATGTTTTAACAAACTTTTTATTCAAACCTAACAAAATACACATAGGAAATAGAAAACCAGGCCAGATAAGCTTTGGATAAGTTAACATAAGCAGTTGAACTTTCTAAAGATCACTTGAAGGCTTCTTGAAGGCATCAAGTGATGGCATTTTCTTTCTCCAACCTATTCTTTTCTTATGATTTCTACTTTCATGCCAAATCTATGCTTTGTTAATATAATAAGGTTAGCTGCAGAGGCAGGCTTATCTGCTTTCCCCCTTTCTCTCCATTTAGCTGCTCCTGCATGCTTGCTAAGGGATTCTAGAGGCAGCTGGTGTTTACCTTGCCTATTGTAGGCAGGCACAGATTGGCTAGAGTAGATCCCATTCTTTTCTAGCTTAAGTTTTATTGCATTGTTTCCTGCAGACATGCTGCTGCAGCCCAATAGCAAAAGTCTGAGTTTGCTAAAAGAAAAAAGAAAGAAAAAATAGCTAGACACAGAAGGACGGGAGAGGGCTGGGGGGCATGTAAAAAGACTTAGCAAAAAGTCTTTATCTCTGTCAGACACTGCTAGTTGAGGTATGCCTGTATACATATTATACAAATATACAATAAACATATGAATAGACACTGTTTACATGGTCCGTGAAACAGATGTTAGGTTGGACTGGAGAGAGAAGGCTTGTATAAATAATATGCTTCCAAACCTAAGCATAGTTGGAAGGTACTGAGTTGATCGAGGAGTAGAATTCCACATAGATGGAGCACCACACTAAATATTTTGCTTTCGACAATTGAATAACAGGCCTGAAGAGCCTGGGACAATACCATGAGAGCCTCTAGATGATCTCAAAGGTTGGATGGATTTATAAGAGACGTTGTCTCTCAGACCTCAAAATTTCAAGCTGTTTAGGACTTTATAAACTGACTGTATCATTTTAAATCTAGCCTGGTAGCAAAATAGGCAGCCAGTGCAATCCTCTGTGTGGAGGTCTTATCTGCTTCTAGGTTGTACTACTCAGAAGCCTGACTGAAAAATTCTGTGACAGATGTAGTTTGTTGACCAACCTGACATAGAACATATTGCAACAGTCTTCCACTCTACCAAGTTACCAGTGTCTAGACTACTGGAGTCAAAATAGCCCAGTTGAAGAACAGTCAACTGGTATTTTTTGTATGTGACTGAACGTCACAAGTTATGCTCAATAAATATCAATATTAGACATTGATGCGTAAGACAGGAAAGCTATGTGTTGCCAATATCTGAAGAATTCATAATGGACAAGTTAGGGGTGATGGTGGCTTGAAAACTTTGTCCATCTTGGAACAACCATCCTATTCTAAAGGCAAACTGGAAATTTCCGAACTCCCAACCTCCTGCTGACAAGGAAATGGTTTCTTAATTGAGAGGAATCAGTGCTTAACTGTTTTGTTTACCTCCATGGAATGGAGAATCTGCCAAAGTGGTTCAGTTGTGAGGGAAATATCCATATCTAATTGGTTTTTTGTTTGGTGTATGAAACCTCCTGTTTCTGCTCCTCAGACCACTTAAGGGCCATTATCAGAACCTGAAGCAGACTTCACCTGTGCCCTTTTGCAAGTACCACCCAGAGGTGATCCCTTCACTCTTATGAGACCGACAACCCTTCCTGCCACACACACACTATTAAGAAAAGGTTAAGAGACATACACACAAAAAGAAATGCTCTCTCCCTCTGTGACATTCCCTTCTCTTTGACCCACCTCCTTGACTCAGTCTCCAGTAATCTTCATATCAGAAGATGAGAAAATCCATGTGTATGTTGTGTCTGTAGCATGTAGTACCTCGAATTTAACTACAGCCCTCTTAGACTGGTTAGGAGTAGAGTTTTAGATTCCATGCTGCCCCCCTTTTTTTATTTTAAGAAACAGGGTATAGCCTGTTCTGTTGGTTTCTGCTGCTATCTTTTTCTGTCTTTTTAATAAAGAAATTATTTTTTTTGCTGCAAAACCAGCTTTTCTTTCTTTCTTTCTCTCTTTCTTTCTTTCACTTGGAGTCACTCTGGTTAATTGTCCATTTTAAAAACCTTCATGTCCTCCCCCAACCAGTAAAATGAATGCACTGCTCTTAACATGTATGTGCCTTCATGTTGCTTGTCAACCTATGACGACCCCATGAATTTCACAGGGTTTTCTCAGATATTATATTTGCCTAAATAAAATTGGATTGGGTGAGCTTTGAAAAGTGTTTGGCAAGTGATATCCAATGCTGCCCAGAAAACTAGATTGAGCTTAATAATTTACTATATTTATGAAAAATAGTTTCAAACCATCCCTTAGTCCAGGAAGATTCAGGGCAGCATGAAAGAAATGAGAAGGTGGGAAAGAAACTAATATAAGGCAATAAAACAACAGATGTTAAAAATAAACGTCAACTACAAAATCTGTATAGCAATGTATAAAGCAATTTTAAAATATAAAATGCCTAGGCAAATGCACAATACCTAACATTGGAATTACATAACAATGGTATTAGTCTCCTTTGGGAAGGGCCATACCAAGATGGGGGGGGGGGGGGGGGAGGTCAAATGGCTTGGGTTCAGGGTGAAGGAAACAGGAAGATGATAAATGGACCTAGGAAGCAAGTGGCCAAGAAATGCAGAAGAGCAGGCATATATCGGCTTAGCAAAAAGAAGAAAAGAAATGCAAGCAAGACAGCAAGCAATTGTTTTTATTGGTTGGATGTGTTTATTCTTTCATGCATCCAGCTATCTTTTAAAAGTGTCTTATAAAGTAAGGTAATGGGGTGTGAGCATGCAAGCTATTAATGCCTGTGGAACATCAATGGGTTGAACAGGCTTTGCTGACATTTCCTATCTAAGCACACTTAAGTCTCAGCTAAAAGCTCCTGGTAGGAAGTATGTCTCATAAGAAAGTCAAGGAGGAGTAAAAAATTCTTTAAGGATTACAGACTTCCTGGCTGCAGAAATCTCAAGAACTACTTGATCTTCAGAATTTTTATATATTTATTTATTGGCTTTGTATTGCCTAATCCTTCCAGAAAGATAAGACCTCAGTCATGACACCCATTTAAGTGTTATATTTTCCTAATATTAATAAAGGTTAGCTTATTAATACACACACACATCCTGAAAAAGTGTGTATCTTGATTTTTAATAAAATAAAGCCAATTCTCCAGCCCTCAAAACTTAAAAATATCAACTCTCTTACTTTAAAACTAGTCTTTCTTTTTTCAGAACTTACAGTTCCTAAAATATTTCTAATTTTCTTACATCTTTTAAGATGCAATCCTGTGTCTACTTACCTTAAAGTAAACCAAATTTAATTCAGCACAGCTATGTCACTTTATTTCCACTATCATTTTATTTCATTTTCTATTGATTGTACAGTGGACTTTTCCCATCTACATGGTTTCACTGCTGCCTCCCCCCCCCCACACACACAGATGGAAAAAACATGGACAGTTGTGGCCCATATTATTTAATGGGTGGCAATGTTCATATCAGCATTTCTGTGTGTAGTGCTGCCACTGAATAATATGGCGATCTGCAGGTGGCCAAATTCATTGATAGGTACCGTATTTTCTGGTGTATAAGATGACTTTTTAACCCAGGAAAATCTTGTCCAAAGTCGGGAGTCATCTTATATACCTAGTGGAGCAATCCAAAGAGTGAGGAGGAGGCGAGAGCCAACTCTGCACTGCTCATGGTCTCCAGGTGGAGCCTCTCATACCAAAAGACAAGGAGGGAGGGAGGCTGGAGCAGGAGGAGGAAGATTTGGCCCAAAAATCAGAAAACCCACCAACAATGCTCCTCACTTTGTAAATCTACAAGGACCCCTTCCAGGGAAGAAGAAGAAGAAGAAGCGGCATCAGTGTCGGCGGCGTCCTAAATCTCGATCCCAAGTTGAACCAAGGCGAAGGATGTTCAGCACCAGCGCTTGGCCCTGGGCTCTTCAATCCAAAGGGAAGCTCTTTGGCTGGACCATCTGATGGGGAGGCGGCGAAAGGAGGATAAAAGGAAGGAGGGATAAAGAGGGAAGAGGAGGAGGAGGAGGAGGAGGACTGGCTCTGGTCTGGCTCCCCTTCAGCCAAGGAGGGTGAGGGATGGAAGCAGGGAGAGAGGAGGGCTCCTCAAGTACTGCCTCCTCCTCTTCCTCCTTGCCAAAAACTCCTGGGCAGCGGCGACAAAGGAGGGCAAGGGTTTTTCTGCGGCTGGCTGAGGAAAGCCAAGGAGCGAGTACAAGGAGCAGCCGCCAGAGAAGGAGCGGCAGCCAACCTGGGTCCTATCACTTGAGGCACCCAGCCCTGACCCAGCCCCGGCTGTGGGGC
>CM034708.1:151707006-151720893 GCA_020142125.1 Phrynosoma platyrhinos | reverse complement strand
GGGGGGGGAATCAAAATCAAATTTGCCACCGGCTCACTTCAAAAAATATGCCCAGGGTACCATTGTTTTGCCTTCTGCTGCAAAGCAAAGCAAGAGCCAGGCTCCGCTAGGAAAACAAAGAGGGAAGGAGGGAGGAAGAGAGGTAATCTGATATGGAGAGTATATCCCAAACTTTATATTTTAACTGGATAAGTTAGGGTCTTATACGCCCAGTCGTCTTATACACCAGAAAATATGGTAGCATCCTCTATGGCAGGCCCACTGTACCAATATTTGCTAATTATGTTGTTTGAAGGGTGATTAATATTTTAAAGTTTTTATGATATTTTTGATTTTTTAAAATGTTGGTTGCTATGGGGCCTTTTTGGCCCAAATACCACTCACAAGTAGTCTATAAATAAATAAATAAATTCCTGCTCTTTTCCCAAAACTGGAATTCAGAGTGGCTTCACAATATTAAAAAAAAATACAATACAATTAAAAACATAGAAAAGAGATGTATTAAAAAGGAATTAAATTATTACAATGTTAAAATAGATAGCTATTAAAAGAATAAAATACATTTTAAAAAGATAAAACTGTATAAAAAACTTTAAAATGAAACAAAATCCCAAGCTGGTCCTTACAAACATCTGGTTTTAAAAGCCTATCTGAAGAGATAGGTCTTAGCCTGCTGGTGGAAGGTCAACAAAGAGGGAGCCATTCTGGTCTCCCTGAGAAGGGAGTTCCAGAGATTAGGGACAGCCACTGAGAAGGCACTCTCTCATGTCCCCACCAACTGTGCTTGCGATGGTGGGACAGAAAGAAGGGCCTCTCCAGAGGATCTCAGAGCCTGGGCTGGCTAATATAGGAAGATAGATTCTGCCAAATAGCATGCCCCTGAGCCATATAGGACTTTAAAGGTCATAGCCAGCACCTTGAATTGTGCCTGGAAACAAACTGGCAGCCAATGGAACTGTTTCAATATGGGTGTTGTGTGGTCTCTGTAACCTGCCCCAGTTAACAGCCTGGCTGCAGCTTTTGGACCAGCTAAAATTTCTGAAAACTCTTCAAAGGCAGTCCCACGTAGAGCCTGTTACAGTAGTCCAATCAGGATGTTACCAAGGCATATACCACCAAGGCCAGATCTGGATCTCAAGGAATGGGCACAGCTGGCGCACAAGCTTTAAATGTGCAAAACCACTCCTGGTCATTGCAGAGACCTGGACCTCCAGGTTCAAAGCTGAGTCCAAAGGTACCCCTAAACTGTGAACCTATGTCTTCAGAGGGAGCGTAACCCCATCTAATACAGGCTGGATCCCTATTCCCTGACCTGCTGTCTGATTGACCAGGAGCACCTGTCTTATCTGGATTAAATTTCAACATGTTTGCCCTCATCCAGTCCATTACAAATGACAGACAGCCTCCTTGGATTGAGGTGAAAAGGAGTAGTAGAGTTGAGTGTCATCTGCATATTGATGTCACCGCACCCCAAAACTCCAGACAACTTCTCTCAGCAGTTTCATGTATATGTTAAATAGCACATGATTATTCAAAAGTCCAGTTCAAGAGGGTCATTCTAAAAAGTTCTCTCAAAAGGCAGCGTTCATATATCTTTCAAATAAAAGTCAAGGTTGCTTTCTACATTTATATACTTCTCTACTAATGAACTCATGGCCCTTTATAGATTTGCAGAAATAATGCAGCTTGAGACCACTTTAACTGCCCTAGCTCAGTGCTAGGGAATCATGGTAACTGTAGTTTATTCTGGCACCAGAGCTCTCTGACAGAAAAGGCTCAATGTTTCAGAAAAAAAAGACTGTTCCCAGATTTCCTAGCACTGAGCCAGGGCAATTAAAGTGGACTCAAGCTACATTATTTCTGGCAGTCTGTAAAGGCCCTATGTTAGTCTGTGTCTGAAGATTACTCCATAACCTCAGCTGTTACAGAAGGTGTCCACTTGTATCTTTGCCTAATCTAGATGGTCAATCTTATCATACTAACTATACCAGCTTCACCATTTGCCAATTCCTTTGTTTTCGGTTTTCAACATGATGATTTTGGCCTCAAAACCATTTGGTTTGGGTCCAGATTATTTGAAAGCTTGTATACACCTATGCTGCATGATGGGGTGAGCTCCCATCACTAGTTCCAGCTTCTGCCAACCTAGCAGTTTGAAAGCATGCAAATGCAAGTAATTAAATAGGTACCCCTTTGGTGGGAAGGTAAACAGCACTCTGTGCAATCATGCTGGCCACATGACCACAGAGTAGTCTCTGACAACACTGGCTCTTTGGCTTAATAACGGAGATGAGCACCACCACTATGGTTGGACATGACTTAACAACCTTGTAAACAGATAATACCTTTACTTTTACCTACCTATACACCAATATGAACCTGCCCATATTTCAAGATAATCTTTGGGAGCCCTACTTACTGGTGCACCATTAAGGTTTGTTTATATATTTATATCATATACCATGCCTTCTTTCAGGACTCACATTCAAGACAACTCACAATAAGCTTAATAACCAAGTGCAGAAAACAAACTAAGGAGCTGTTTGCATGTGCGATAAAAATAACCTCCAGCTTGCTCTGTTTCAAGCTGGAAAGTGTGAACTATCATACCAGCGTACAGGCTGTGCACTGGTATGGAGATGGGGGAAGGGACCGGTGCATTTGCTGCCAATAATTTTTTTGTTGCACAAAATCAATCATAAGTGCACACAAGTGGTGAGCTGCACCATTGACCCACCACACACCCCATGAAGTGAAATGATGAACAACATAGGATGTAATCAATAATGCAATGGATTTAATCATAGCTTTAACAAACTGGTCAGTCCAATAGGGGCCATGGGGGAAGGGGGGAAGGGCATGTATGGGGGCCTCCATGATTGTGTTGTGATTGTGTATCACTAGGTGCAACAATGCACTGTATGTTATCTCTTGTGCAATTAAGTGGGAGGTCACATTGTAGGTTGTGTGGGGTGTCAAATGGGCTGGCAGGTAGGTGGGATGAAGGAGGTGTTTGGTGGCTGCTATCAGTGCATATATGCATGTGTTTGGGGCAGAAGAGGGAAAAAGAATGGTCTTAAGATAATTTAATCTGCTACGGCTGTTCCATTTGTAACCATACATGTAATGGATATGTTAGAATGTTCATATATCATTTGTAACTATACATGTTAATAGATATGTTCACCTGTCATTTGTAACATATATGATAATGGATATAATTAGCTTTAAATGGCAGTTGTTAGTAACATGGATGTAATGATGAGTTTGCCAAAGAAAAAAGTACATAAGTAGAGAACTGTCCTTTGTTTGTCACCAGACTGATTTGAGCTTGCCTCTGTTCTGGTCAGCTTACTTTGGCTTTGTAAACCCAAATAAAGTTTTTGGTTTCTGCCGAATTCTCTACTTCTTGTCCAGTCCTTTTGACTAACATACTGGGCAGGGAGAAATATCTTCATTTTTGCAGTAACAATTTCAGTTATACCCAACAGATTTTGAGAAAGGGCACCTGATAAGGGAGATGGAATCCTGATAGACCACTGCAACTATGCCTCCTTGTCCCACAGGCTTTTCCTGCTGCTATACGGAAAACCCAAGTTCTCTAGGGAAAGATCGACTCCCCCTCAGCTTCATCCATTCATACAAGACAAATTGGCATGCTCATCCAGGATAAAGTCCTGGATTAGAGATGTTTTTCCATTTACCAACCTGACATTGAGCAGTAGCATTTTCAGCCCAGGGGCCTTTTGCCAATACTATCCAGACTATTTGAAATGGGGTACAGATTGGGAATAACCAGAATCCTATGGCTTCCCATTCTACAATCATAATAAGGCTGACTCTCCAAGCCATATCTCCTCTGTCAATTGTAATGGCTGCTCCATGGGATGCTTCCCCTCCTATGCCCTCCTTTAGTTGAATTCATAGCAAATATGATTGTCAAAAGAGAGTCTTTCATTCTCTGAGCCACCATACCATGTACAGTTGGTCCTCCACTTTCAACATTTGTGGATTTGATTAATTGTGACTTTGTTCATGGCACAGCTGGGAAGGGTGTGTATGTGCTGCTCCTCTTCTTCCTCCCTCCCTCCCTCCCTGCCTCCCTGGATTTCCTCTCCTGAGCACACACCCCTCCTGCCTTCTCCTACATATTTGTGGGTTTTCCACTTTTGCAGGGGTCTTGCACTCCCAATGCCCATGAATGTGGAGGGCAGACTGTAATTTCTGTTGTCTTTCAAGACCTTGTTACTTTCAAACTTCATTCTAAAATTTATAGTTCAATTTAAAATGCAGCTCTTGTTGCAGACATTTCCTTTGATCTTTAGTTGTATAGAACATTTGTGTAGTTATGTAGAACTTCACTTAATTTCAATAAATTGAACATCAACTGGACATAATTAGTATTTACTACTTATTTCCTTTATAATAAAATGGAAATCATACTTTATATAGTACTCATCATATTATGGCCTGGTAGGTTGCTAAGCAAGTGCTATTGTTGCTTCTTTGAAAAAAAGGAAAGAAACTTTTCATCACATCATCATTCAAACACCTAGCTGCCCAATCAAAATTCAAGCAATCTGGCAGATGTGGTAGCATATGTTCTGATCAACACTTCTCTATCCATGATGAATATACAATGATGGTTTAAAAATGGCTACAACTGCTGCAGTTCCACTTATCTGAGCATTTTTCATGCTACAACTCTGTGAAAACTACTTCAGCATGTTAATTAAAGTCAAGTTGCAGAGCAGAACACTTGCATGCTAGACAGCTGTTAGAAATCTGCTTCATTTGCCTGAATTGCAGTTTAGGGCAATTGTATATGCCAAATGCTGAGGAAGTGCCAGACTAATGACCATTTCACTATTTACAGCTCTCTCACAGAGGTCACTGAAAACTGTATTTCTGTGGTGAGAGTTTGCATATCAAAGCAACATATTAGAGCACTTGTCAAGCCAGTTCACAGCTCAGGGTCAGTTGCTATCTCAGTGAGACAAGTGGATTGACGTAAAGTTTTCTAATGTATTTTTTTAAAGATCATGCCTAGATGGGATTTGGGAGTAGTGAAATGAAGGTAACATAGTTTTAGAACAGGCATTTAACCCAGTGCTAATTGTGAAGTAAGAATCAGACGTCAATTTATTCCCTTATACCTGGAGTATACTTCCCACATAAAATTCAATTACTATTTGACTCTGTAAAGTACAGTAAGATACAAAATCCACAAAACAGTGATACCTTTATGGGACAAACCAAAATGCACAAAATACATGATGCCAGCTGTCGAAGCTCCACTGGCTTCTTCATCAGGTAAAGTTGTTAGAAACCATACAGGAGAAAGAGGAATATGACAATGTTAGAGTCACAGGGCTACATTTTGTCAAAATGTTGTTGTTGTTGTTAGTTAAGATAATATGGATTTTATTGTACTTTGCCATATGGCCAACATGGCTCCTCCTCAATATATTTGACCCTGTGTGTGTGTGTGTGTGTGTGTGTGTGTGTGTATGCCTCCAAGATGCCTGTTGACTTATGATTATCCCATAATTTCCATAGGGTAAGTTTTGTTATAGAGAATGGATGATGATGTGAAGCACTGGCATCCACAAAAGCCTACCAAAGTGGATGATTTATATCAGTTCTAACACACAATAGAAAAAAAATATTGCAGGTACCTTCCTTATGGAAAAAAAAAACCATTCAAAGGTAGTACAGCACTGCCACACAAGCTGTTGCAAAATTATGCTCATTTTTTTCATTTCCTTGAGGGAAAACATCTATAGCAACAATGATGCAGAAATTTTATTTATCTTTCAAGTGAAAAGAGGAATAGCCTTGTACTTGTTACATGAAACCATGGGGTGGGGGGAGAGTATTACTAGTTTGATGTATTCCCAACAGAATGATAACAATAATAGATTTAACGTCATCAGTTTTGTATCCTTTTTGTCTCTATCCTAGTGATATTTTTGATTTCGGAATACAACTGAGGCCCATAAATTGGCATATTCATTAACAGTGACAGTTACAAAGGATGGCAATCTCATCTGCTTTGAATGTCAGGATTTTCTCTTCTAATTGATGAGCACTTCTAAATAGATGCAATGATTAAGAACAAGCAAATATGACATCAGTTGTGTTGATATTCTGTTTCACCTCACTGAATCTACTTATGTCGAGATTAGGTTTAAAAGAGAGGGGTGGGGGATAAACAGTACATATATATAATTTAGCAGATAAAAGAGAAAAAAGGAGAAATTACAAATGGGAAGAAGAACCATATAAAGATGGACCCCAATTTCTGGACAGTGAAGTAAAAGCAGCGCTCCAAGCAACTGGGAAGAATAAATCACTAGGAACAAATGACATACCAACAGAACTACTGCAGTGTACAGAGACAAAATGGACTTCAGTTCTAAACTCTGCCAACAAATATGGAAAACAAAACAATGGCCCACAGATTAAAAATGATTAATATACATTCCCATTCCTAAAAAAGGAGACACAAAAGAAAGCAGCAACTACAGAACTACTGTGCTAATCTCCCATGCAAGCAAAATCATACTTAAAATTTTGCAGTATATTTTACCACATATGAAGTGAGAAATCCCAGAGGTGCAATCTGGATTCAGAAAAGCAAGAGGCACTCGGGATCACATTGCAAACATACAAAGGATAATGGAGTGCACCAGGGAATTCCAGAAGAAAACCAGCATGTGCATTATAGACTACAGCAAAGCCTTTGACTGTATAGCTCATGAAAAACTATGGAGTCACCTGAAATAAATGAATGTACCATTGCATTTGGTTGCACTGATGCATAACCTGTACTCAGGACAGGAAGCTACCATCAGAACAGAATACAGAGAAAAAGAATGGTTTCCAATCATGGATGGGAGTCAGACAAGGCTGTATTTTATCACCCTATCTATACAACTTGTATGGAGAAAATATAATAATACACATAGCAGATTTACAGAAGAATGAGGACTGTAGATTGTAGGATGGAATATCAACAATCTAAGATATGCAGACAACACCATAATACTAGCAGAAAGTATCAAAGACTTGAAACAATTACTAAAGAAAGTCAGAGAGGAATGTGCCAAGATGATTAAATTGAAGCTGGTGTACTTGGGCCACATCATGAGAAGGCAGGACTCACTAGAAAAGACAATAATGCTAGGAAAGTTGGAGGGCACTAGAAGGAGAGGAAGACCACATATCAGATGGATAGACTCAGATGGGCAAAATAAGCAGGTTTCAGGCTGGCTTCAAGGCGGGGTATTTAGATGACACATGCTTTGAAGCCGGTCAGGAAGTGCCATCTTATGGGCAGAAAAGCCACTTCAAAAAGAAGCTGCTTTTCCCACTTCTTCCCTGAAAGTGCACACTTTCACATGTACATGTAAATGCACCAATGCCAGTGTGGCTCTAAAGAGGCAATCTTTCCAAACCCTAACCCTAATTGTGCATGTAAATGCCCCATTGCAGGAGCACATTTAAAAGGAACAGAGCTGTCATACACAAGTGGTGGGGTAACAATGCCCAAAAGAGAAACCATGTACAACATATACAAAACAGAGAGTCAAAGAGGGGGCATAGGGTGAAGGGGGAGGTGAAGGGAGGCATGATTGTACCTTGCTGGCATCTGCATGCACACACCTCTACTCTGATGCCCTGTCCTGGTGAAGCACTGCACATGCAAATGACTCCATGAGTTCAGTCCTGTGAAGGTGTGCAGGGATAGTGGTGGGGACAGAAAAAATGTACCCAGAGGCGCAGCTTAAAACCATGCCATGTGGTCATGGCATTCTAGGCACCTTGGAGCCGGTGGTGTGGTTGGTGGAGTTTCAATGTAGCTTCAGTAAAGGCAGCTTCAAGTCACTTTTACCTGCCCATCTGTTTCGCCCCTCAATCAAGGAGGCCACAGCCATGAGCCTGCAGAATCTCAGCAGGGCAGTTGAGGACAGTGAGTCTTGAAGATGTCCCATTTATTTATTTATTTATTTATTTATTTATTTATTTATTTAAAGGATTTCTATCCTGCCTTTCTCCCACAATGGGATTCATTTACAGGGTTGTCATAAGTCAAGGTCAATTTGAGGGCAGTTAACAACAACAAGCTAAAATTGCTGAAATTATAGAATTGACTGTTGAATTTCTATCTCTGTTACCAACTCTTAAGGTAGTAGAAATTATTTTTCAATAAACAACAGCAATAAAGCAAAGGGGCATTGCAAAATGGCATTGCTCTCCCTTAATAGTGTAGAACAGCATGAATACTGAATAGAACATTATTGTGATGCAGTACTAACAATGGGGAAGCCAGTGTGGGATAGAGTAGTGTTGGACTATGACCCTGAAGACCAGGGTTTGATTCCCCACTCAGCCATGAAACCCGTAAGTCACATGCTGTCAGCCTCAGGGAAAGGCAATGGCAAACATCCTCTAAATAAATCTTGCCAAGAAAACCCATGATAGGTTATAGGGTCATTATAAATTACAAATGACTTGATGACACACAATAACAAACTAACAGTAGGCAATAGAGACATTTCTTGATTTATAAGCTTAATCCTGGGAGTTACCACCTTGGGATCTCAAGCTAAAGGGCCTCAGCACTTGTGTGCTGTCTTCCAGATTGCTGATGCAGTGACACCACTGCCACTTTTGTGTTGGTGTTGCTTCTCTACTCCAGTTGGAGTATCTCTTTATCCCATCATAAAACTAGTGTATTAACTAGAAAACCCTATCCCAGATATATATTTTTTGCACAGTCCCTTCATTTGTCATATTGACCTTTTTGTCCTCTGTACTAGTTTTCTTTCTCATCAAGTGTTCCAGTGTTGCAATGGAAAATTATAACCCTGTTCATGGCTTTCACTGTTCTAGGCAATAACAGATATATCTTTTATTAGGACTGTAGTTAAAAAGGACAATATTTCTCCAAGGCCTTTATATTAAATTATTTCTGGTGGCTGCTAGATTTGGTATCTGACTTTCACTTGCTCAGGGCACTTTCAAGGAGCTCTGAGCAAGTAAAAAGCTCTTTTTGATTCATAATACTTTTTAGGGGGGAAATGACCTCAGTGGATATAAAGAAAAATACTCAGTTTTAATGACTACAGGTTTTTTACTGTTACAGTCTGTGCACCTTTAATACTCAGGAATGCAGCCAGAGACAGCACTTCTACAGTAAAGATGAGAAATTTGCTATCAAACATAAGTTGATATGGATTTCATTAGCAGACAAAAGTAATCAAAGTGTTCAGCCACAGTACAAATACATAGAGTGTACAGGCAACATAGCAACCTGCTTGAAGCAAATACATCTTCAAATTTATGATCTTTAGTGGTATAAATTGATGATTATATATTTGGAAAGTTAATTTGCATATGTATGATCACAAAGGACAATGGTGTAGTGTGCCAGGCCTTTGCTGAAGAATAAAAGAATCAAAGATCTCTGCCTTAACAGCTACAAGTAAACTGATCTGTGAAATTTTTGTGAATATTTCGTGAACATAATCTGCTCACAAAATAGTTAAAATGAAGGGAGGAAGCGGTTTTCAGAATTCTCAGCCAGACAGCTCTAGCTTTATCAGTCAACAAATCTCAGGATTCCATAGGATATTTAACAGCCTTGGCAGTTAAAGTGAAATTGCAGAGCTATAATTGCATGGTGAAAGAATCCCAGATGTGACTGATCTTTAATTCCAATAATCACGAGAACAATATAAGACGACTGGAAACAGGAAAGCCTACTCCAGCTGTTCCCAGCCTTGAACTGCCAGGCTAAAATGAAATTTTACTTTACCAAATGAACCATTTCTATGCCACTGGGAAGTTGTTGATACTTCACCATGATGCTAACTATGGGCATGTCTACATGTGCCAATTAAATGCATTTTCCCCTGCCCTCACTGTGACCTTTTTACATGATGCAGGGCCAAATCCACAGTTCAAGTGTAAACTGTCTTCATAATGTGAGGCCAGTTCCACATTGAATACATCCTATCCCCCCCTTAAACTTTTGCTCTCGATTTTGTAGCAAAATCTGAAGCATTCCATAACAATGCTAAGTGGCTGTATACATATATATCCTTCTGTACTGATTGGCACTACTGCTGCCACTGGCACAAGTTGCTTTCTTTTGGACACAACGAAGCACTCAGGCATGTTATTGATGTTGTCTGTCTCGTTTCTGACCTCAAAGGGAGCTGCTTTTTGGAGGATCACTTTTAGATGATCTGCTCTTTTGATGCTGTTAAATTATTATCATTTGATGTGTAGTACACTCTTTCAACAAATATATGCACAAGTATATAAATGTAAAGTGCTGAATCATAAGCACGCAAAACAGAAGTACAGAACATGAATGAAAATGTGGTGCTTTGCAATAGTAAGTACATTTATATACCGCTTATCAGTGAACTAGTACTGCTTAAGTGGTTTACAATCTGTAAACCAACTGCCCCCAACAAGCTTGGTACTCATTTTACTGACCTATGAAAGGATGTCTGAGTGGACCTTGGTGCCATGCCTGGGATTGAACTCAT
This sequence comes from Phrynosoma platyrhinos, assembly GCA_020142125.1. Lineage (NCBI taxonomy): Eukaryota > Metazoa > Chordata > Lepidosauria > Squamata > Phrynosomatidae > Phrynosoma > Phrynosoma platyrhinos. The sequence goes on along the minus strand of CM034708.1, from coordinate 151,710,328 downwards.
AACCTTGTGGCTGCAGTACTGGCATTTAACCACTGCACCACCAGGGCTCCCTGATGTTTGCATGATGTTTGCATAATGTTTTTGTGACCGTGCACTGCTTGTTTTTCAACTCAGCTCCTTTTCATTCACTCTGTGTAGTTTCATATGCTTATAATACAGCACTGTACAGGTAGTCATACCTATATTTCTGCTTATACATTAATATAATATACAATAATATATGTTCTGTATTTCAATGATTTTTGCTTATTGACAATACCTAATCTGTCAAATAAGGGGGCAACTACTGTGAACATTTAGATTAAGCTAATATTGTTACACACAAAAGGTGAGGGGGGGGGACTTGGGGTCCCTATCAACTGCGTTAGCATCTCCAATGCGTTCCTCTAATGCTGGAGGAATTGCTTAGCTCAAGGAGGATTACAAGAGGCTAGGTAACTTGAAGATAATTTACACCTGTTTATACCAGTACTAACTGAGGGAGAACTCCAGGCTTGGTGAATTAAGAAGGTTTTTATTTAGAAATATACAAGAGTGCAACCAAACATATGATAGCAATTCAAATAAAAGCACCATAGAGAGCTATAGAAGTATAGAAATTGGATACCAGAGGCTTAGGGTTGTAGAAAGGGTCATATTTATCTGTCATGAAGAGACTACGTAAAGTGGAATATAGCTCAGAAAGCATCTTAGGGCAACACAGTGTGTGGAAGACTGTCTGTGCACACAGTGCATGAGAGGTGTATGTCTGTGGCTGATATTTATATCTAATTTCTTAGCCTTCAGGGGTGTGCTATCTTTCACTGCAACAAAGACTTGATGGTCTTCCCAGGGAATTGACAATGGGATTCTGGAATGACTAATGGCTTTAACTTCAGAGTAACAAAAACACTGATTGGATTTAGAACAACCCCAAGATTAGTGGAGAGGGAAGTTGGCTGGGAACATAACAGACGGATAGGTAGGAAGTGCTGGCTTATGCACTTTTGTCTTTGTCTCTAGCATGAGAGGATATGCGAAAAGCCTGGGGGAGAATGGAGTGATCATCAAATCCATTTAGTCTTTATCTTGGTATTACCTGGGTCCTCCACATGTCTTCAGGTCTAAGTGTCCTTCCCATGGGAAGGTTTCCTAGTGTTCCAAAGGTCATCGTGATCTTTTAAGAGCATGCCTTGCACCAGATATCAGATATGTAAATATGGAAACCCCATACACAGCACAAGGTATGTTAACAATATCCAGATTCTATGGTATTATTTTAACACAGCTTGGAAAAACAACTGACTATGTGGAGTTTGAATTTGGACAACTTGCGGAATGAGAATTTATATAAAGATAAGACAATTAGTTGGTATATTTAAAACACACACACAAAGAATTAGGATACTAATTCAAATCAGCTTAGCAGTTATGCATTTTCTGATGTGGAATGAAAAAAGAGCTAGGTAAAACTATTTATGTAAACACAGTTGAAAAGATGAAACAGGTTGAAGAGTGAGAACTTTGATGAATATAATCCTATGCAAATTTTCCTGAGCTGCAGATGTAATCCAGTTTGACACCACTTTAACTGTCATGGCTCAATGTCAAGGAATTCTGGGAATTGTAGTTTGCTGTGGAACTAAAACTCTCTGGCAGAGAAGCTAAATGTTTCACAAAACTATAAATTCCCAAAATTCCATAACATTGAATCGTGGCAGTTAAAGTGGTGTCAAGCTGGATTATTTCTGCAGTGCAAATGCAGCCATGAAAGTAAGCACCACTGAACACAGTGGGCTTTCATATGAGTTTAAAATAGTAATAAAGGGGTATAACCTTTTAAAGAGAAATAGGCCAAACAGGAAAGGAGTAGGAGTATTATTTGTCAGGGATGTTTACACCTGTGAAGAGATCCAAAACTTAAATTTTGGAAGCCAGGTGGAGAGCATATGAATAAAAATTAACAAGGAAAGAAACAACAGGGATGTTATTGTGGGAGTCTATTACAGGCCTACATGTCAGACTGAGGAATTGGACAATGCCTTTCTAGAACAGGTGACCACACACTCAGAAAGGAGAGATATAGTAGTGATGGGTGACTTCAGCTACCCTGATATTTGCTGGAAGTCAAACTCAGTCAAGAATTTAAAGTCCAGTGAATTCCTCACTTGCCTGGAAGACAATTTCATTGTCCCAAAGGTGGAAGAGGCAACAAGGGGATCAAATGTTTTAGATCTGGTCTTACCCAACAAGGATGACCTAGGTTCAAAAACCACTGCAGAAATAATCCTCTTTAACTCCATGGCTCAATACTTGGGAATTCTAAGAACTGTAGTTGTGTGAGACATTGAGCCTTCTCTGTCAGAGAGCTCTGGGGCCACAACAAACTACAATTCCAAGGATTCCCTAGCATTGAGCCAGGGCAGTTAGTGGTCTCAAACTGTATTATATCTGCAGTGTGTTTTGAACCCTGGTTAATGGGGTGGAAGTGGCAGGATCCTTAGGTGGGAGTGATCACCTTCTCCTGGAGTTTGTTATATAGTGCAAAGGGAAAGCCAAGCATAGTCAGACATGCATTCTGGACTTTAGGAAACTGATTTCATTAAACGTAGGGAAATAGTGTGATCTCAGGAATATTAAAAGAAAGGGGAATTCAGGATGGGTGGGAGTTTCTCAAAAGGGAGATATTGAAGGCTCAATTTCAAACAGTTCCAGAGAGGAGGAAAAATGGGAGATGTCTCAAGAAACCAGAATGGGTGACTAAAGAATTTTCAATTGAACTAAGTTTTAAATGGGACATACATAAGAAATAGAAAATAGGAGAAACTACCAAAGAGGAAATCAACATATAGCCAGCACATGTTGGGGGAAAGTCAGAAAAGCTAAAGTGCAGAATGAGCTCAGACTTGCTAAAGAGGTTAAGAACAATAAAAAGGGCTTTTTGGGGGGGGTATCTCTATAGCAAAAGAGGGAAAAAAGGAAATTATAGGACTATAGAAGGCAATGCCATAATCACAAAAAATTTAACATGGGTTTCAGAGCAACAAGTCATGCCAGACCAACCTGCTCTCTCTCTCTCTCTCTTTGATAAAACTACCAGCTTGGTATGAAGGGAATGCTGTGGATATAGCATATCTTGATTTCAGTAAGGCCTATGATAAGGTCCCCCATGATATTCTTGCAAACAAGCTAGTAAACTGTGGGCTAGAGAATGCAATGTTAGGTGGATTAGTAACTGGTTTACTGGCCGAACCCAAAGGGTGCTCACAATGGCTCTTCTTCATCTTGGAGAGAAATGACCAGTGGTGTGCCACAGGGTTCTGTCCTGGGCCCAGTGCTATTC
>CM034708.1:151675413-151699758 GCA_020142125.1 Phrynosoma platyrhinos | reverse complement strand
ACAGTGACCAAACCAAAGCTTAATGGTGACAAGACAGAGATGTGCCTGGTCAGTTGAAAGCAGATCAGAAAATAGGGATTCAGTCTGTGCTTGAATAGGTTATACTCTCCCTGATGGTGTAGGTATACAGCTTTCACATACAGCTTGAGTATCCCTTGTCCAAAAATCCAAAATGTTTCCAAAACTTTTGAAGCACCAACATGACACTACAAGTTCATTGTACACAATGTACAATATACACAAACTTTGTTTCATACACAACATTATTAAAAATAGTGTATAAAATTACCTTCAGGCTTTGTGAATAAGGTATATATGAAACATAAATAAATTTTATGTTTAGACTTACGTCCCATCTTCAAGATGTTTCATTTTATATATATATATATGCAAATATTCCAAAATCCAAATAAATCCAAAATCTGAAACACTTTTGGTCCCAAGCATTTCAGATAACGGACACTCAACTTGTACTCCTGGATTCAATCCAGAGCCTGGAAACTCAAGATTATTGCAGTGTCCAGGAATGCATTTGCACAGTTAAGGCTTGTACACCAGCTGTACCACTTACTGGAAATGTTACAGTGATGCATGCCTTGGTTATATCCTATTTGAATGACGATGATGTTGATGATTGATTTTATTTATTTTATATTGCTTTTCTCCTGATAATGGGGCTCAAGGCATCTAACAACATATTTAAAACAATGCAAATTAAAAGCAATACAAAAGCACTAATAAAGTATAAATATAAGCTTACAAAAACAATTAAACAACTTATAAAGTTAAAACATTAAAGTATATTAAAATTCATTAAAAGACTGTATAAAAAACAGCACCACACAGTATTAAAAGCCCAACCCTAGTGAGTTTGTAAAAGCCTGAGAACACAAAAAAGTTTTGACCTGCTAATGGAAGGAAAGCAACAATGAGGCCATTCTGGTTTCTCTAAGGAAGACATTCCAAAGTCTGGGAACTGCCACTGAGAAGACCCCTTCTCCTCTTCCCACCAAATAAGCCTGAGAAGGTGTAGGACAGAGAGAAGAGCCCCTCCATTAACTCTTAGAACTCTAATAGTCCTTCAAATCACTTGGACCTGGACCCAAGCCATCCTAGGTGGGACTACCTTTGAAGAGCATTTGGAGACTTCAGCTGGATCAGCTGGGGCTAATCATAAGAAGCATACAGCTTCCTTGTTACAATAGCTCCACCAGCTACCAATCTATTTCAAAATGTTGGACAGACCTATAAACCCTACATGGTTCAGGTCCAGGTTATCTGAAGGACCATATTATCTCACATACAGAGATAATCATATGCAGAAGGGTGGGATATTTTATTTATTTATTTATTTACTTATTTACCCTACCTGTGTAAAGACCTTCAGAGGAGGCCAGTTTCTCCATTCCATCACCTTCACTGTAATATACAGATATAGTGGGAACACTGGAAGAAGGCCTATTTGGTGGCTGCTTCCAATTTCTGGAACTGGAAAAGCTAGATTGGCCCCTTCCTAGGTGCCCTTCCAAAGGCAGGCAAAACTTTTTTGTTTGTTTGTTTATTTGTTTGTTTCAACAGTCCTTTGAGGACTAACTGATAATGGAGAAAGCCTTTTAATAAGGTGCTGTATTGTTGGTATTTACACACATCTGCACTGAAGAAATAATGCAGTTTGACACCACTTTAGGTTCTGTAGCTTCATTCTATGGAACACTGGGATTTGTAGTTTTACAAGGTCTTTAGTCTTCTCTGCCAAAGGGTGCTGGTGCCTCACAAAACTACAAATCCTAGGATTCGATAGGATGGTGCTGTGGCAGTTAAAGTGGTGTCAAACTGCAATGTTTCTACAGTGTAGATGCAAACTTTGTTGTTGCTGCTCATTTTACTGGGTATGTTCCTTAAATTGCTTTAAATTCTATTTATAGCTTACATACATTATAAGTTGTTTAATATATGAATGATATGGAATTTTATCTGTCTTTGTTTTAACTTTGTAAGTCACTTTGAGAGAGCCAGTGTGGCATAGTGGTTTGAGTGTTGGACTGTGACTCTGGAAATCAGGGTTTGATTCCCTGCTTGACCTGAAATGCACTGGATGGCCTTGGGCAAGTCACATGCTCTCAGCCTCAGAGGAAGGCAATGGCAAACCTCCTCTGAACAAATATTGCCAAGAATACCCATGATAGGTTTGCTTTAGGGTCTCCATAAGTAAAAAATGACCTGAAGGCACACAACAATAGCAAAGCCACTTTGAGTTCCAGGGTTGAGTTCCAGGGTTGAGCTCTGGGTCTCAAAGGCAGGATATCATCATCATCATCATCATCATCATCATCGCCAACAGATTTGTGTTGTTTAGTATGTCTATTTTTAATATGTAAAGTGGTGTGTTTCTGAAAATCTGTCCCTCTTTCTCTTCTCCTTTCCTTCTCCTCTTTTTTTTTTTTGCCTATCCTATCTTGATTTGCCAAACGAGAGAGAGACTATTCACTCTTTTTTCCCTCCTGCAAATCAGACAGCTTCCTTCCTATTTAAATTTAATGTAAAACATGCTTCATTTTAGTCAGTTACTGTGTTTGCCTTGGGCTAGTGAATCATAGCTGACAGCAAATTAATTACTAAGATAGAGTGATTAGCCAAGATTACAGGTTCCTGAAAACACACCTGATAATTTACCATTGTCACAATACTTAGGATGGCCATTATTATGGATTAATAACAGTCATAAAAAGGACACAATTCCCACTGTACTAATCTCTCTGTGTGTTTATACAGTCTGATTGGTCTGACTGTATTTTTAATGTATCATTTATATTCTCTTTAAATGGGGAAAAATAACAACTTGTTAATTTTGTTTTGTTTTGTTATATTTTAGAGTTTGGGCTTTTATGAGCATTAGTCTAAAGGTTTTGGTCCCACGAGTGATTTTATATACATATGCTCTCTCACAGTTATCTATTTAGTAAACAGGTAACATAATATTAACCCAAGAATTTGGAAGCATTTTCTTGGTTCTTGCAACACCACACTGGGAAAAATAAATTGTCTTGGCAATCTTTTAACTGTTTGTTCAAACAGAAGAAATAATATTTTATGCTGGATAAGCTTTGGTAAGCCAACATTACCCCTTTTCCTTTGTCTTAGAGAAGAACTGTAGGCTTACCTAGTCTTCTCTAAAGAACTATATATGAAAAAGGTATAACAGTACACGTGAAGAGACCCATTTCCTATTTAAGTCTTAGCCAGTCTGCTTGATTTACAAATATCAGGAAAGGCTTCATTACATATTTTGAAGGTAGACCAAATATGAGAGAGAGGGGAGGGGGGAAGAAAGAGATTGTGTTTTCCACTAATTTCAAGTAAATGAAGGCTGTTTAATGATATTTTTTTTTAAAAAATTCCTGTTTGTACTTTAAATCCATACAAAGCATGACTAGATTCTATTCATAAAAGAGCACACTTGCTCTTTTGGCACAATGCTAAAAGAAAGATTATTTTTAAAAAATCTAATGACTGCCAAATACAGAGGATCTTTCAGTTCTGAAATGAAAATTTAACAAAGGGGAAACATTAGTAAAAGTGTACTATTATTTGAAGAAATGATACATCACAGTGTTTCAATAGTTCCTGGAGACACTTTCAACAGATATAATAAATACACAATAGACAGATACTCATGGTGCTGCATACAATTTGTTCCCTTTGTACTATATTCAGGAAATATAATAGAAAAGAATGAGACAAAGAAACTCACATTTTCAAGTTTGGTGCTTGATCTAGGAGGAATGAAATCCATTTTTACAAGATCAAGCTATAAATGAAAGTGAAAAGAGGAGAATACTTCTGTCTCCCATACCTTTGAAAATGAGCAACACAACCTCTGTAACCTTATACCTACTTATCTGAGAGTAACACTCACTAAATGTAATGATAGATTAATATGTATAGGATCGCGCTGTTGAATGAGGGCAACTTAGTACAGGGAATTCACAATTTCTGAACTAAGCTACTTTGAGTTTCTGTCCTGGGAGGAAGGCAGGATATAAATAAACAGAATAACAGTAACAACAACAATCACAGTGTCTTTTAAACTGTCTCATGAGCCCATGATCTCTCTCTCTCTCTTTCTCTAACCTCTTCTTCTGAATTCTGAATTCTCTCTCTCACACAGACATACACAACACATTCCATACTCTCATGTATACTCTTCCAGTATGCTCTCATGTATGCTCTCATGTATACTCTTCCAGACCCAGTGATGTTTGAGAAACTGGACAGGTATTACTTTTAATAAGCATGCCTATTATTTTTCCCCATTACATTTTCAAAGGCATCTGAAAACAGGTAGACAAATATCACAGGTGTGTTTCAAGGCTGCAGCGAAGCCAACTGTCTTACCTCATACTCAAAGTCCTCAGTTCTATCTGCATCACCAGGCAGACTGGAAAGATACTCATTGCCTTCATAAAATTCATGCTCAACTGGGTGAAGAGAGTGGCAGCTACATAGAGTTAAATAAGACAATAAACACGTATTAGGTACTCATTACTGTATTTTCAAAACCTGTTCAGTAATTTTTTAATGTGTAGAATGCTACTTAAAACCTTGAGAGAAACATCTTTAAGTGCCAGAATTCAGAAGAAGAGGTTAGACAAAAATGTGACATGGAACTTCAATAATGTTTCAAAGGACAAGGAATGGCAAATAACTTTAAAATAGTTTTGTTGGCCTACTGCTGATACTTATAAAACTCTGGGAGTTCAGGAAGGTATCTCTGGTTTCAGGTTGCACTGTTGCTTGAAACACAAAGAGGCAATAAACTAGAATAGAAATGCCAGAAGTACTTATCCAATAAGACATCTGAACACAGACATCTGGTATCTGTATTGTTATAAAATTTTCTTTTTTACACACAAGGGGAGGGGAGGAGAGCTTCGACATGTTACTTTTTGGATGAGAACTTGGTGAAATCCCAGCCACCCTGGGCAGTGCTGGCTGCAGAGTCTGAGAATCTGTTTACAACATAGGTTTGCTAAGAACACAAGAAGAGCTGTAATGTGTCAGACCAAAGGTTTTATTTATTTATTTATTTATTTATTATTTTATTATCCTGTCTTTCTCCTGGTATGAGATTCAAGATAGCTCACAACACAACATAATGTGTTCAGATCATAAGATACTGTACCCATACCCTAAATATTGACTCTGTGGACAGCTTAAGGCTACTCTTCATGTTTCTAGTATTTACAAAAGGGCACCTTGTGCTTATATAACTTCTGTAAGAAAATGACTACTTCATCCAGTTTCCAATTAACCATTCTGTTACTTTGCAGACACATTACAGGAAAAGAGATTCCACTTCAGCATTAGGAAGAACTTTCTGACAATAAGAGCTGTTGACAGTAGAACATGATCTCTTGGACAGTGGTGGGGTCTCCTTCATTGGAGGTTTTTAAGCAGAGGCCAGATGGCAATCTGTCAGGAGTGCTTTGATTGTGTAATCCTGCATGGCAGGAGGTTGAACTGGATGGCCCTTATGGTCTTTTCCAAATCTATGATTCATTTCTTGAAAGAACAAAACAAAAAGAACTGACATATACCAGTTCCATTAACACATATGGGTACATCTAGTCCAGCAACCTGTTCCTCACAGTGGCTAATCAAATGCTTCAGTGTTGTAGGAATATTTGGTAGTGATATTATGCAGAGTGCAGCAGGCCTAATACAGAAAAAGTGTATGGTAGAGACAGAAGTAATTGCTCTGGATGCCCTTATAATTTTTTTAAAAAACATATATTATCTCAGGAAATTCACCTTGGGATAAGAAAGAAGACAGACAAAAGAAGTTGACCTATGATTGTTACAAGAATCACTATACAAGATTCTCCTGTGGGGTAAGATGGCAGTCATTACTGGGGTTGGGACTGCTCTCTTCCAAGGCAAAGGGAGCAATGGTCTCAACATATGAAAAGAAAACACACAGGGCAAAGACAGATATGGGTGGCAAGAAGAGAACTGCAGGCATTCTCATGGTCCATATTGTCCTTCCTCCCACTGAAAACTGTGCATCTAACAAGTGCTTGAAGGCAAGAGCACCGTTCATACCAGAAACTGCCCCACTGTTGACTCCCCCAACAACTCTGTTCAGTATCATTCTACCCCTTAAGGATGCCAATCTGTCACCATCAATTTGTCTAATCCTCATTTAAAGACAATTAAGGAATGATGAAATTCCAGAGGACAATTTTTATAGTGCTGGGTTGTGACTTTGCCTATGGATCTCCTAGCTTTTTAGATATTGGTAGTTTTTTTCCTTTTAATACTTTTTAAAACTTTATTTTTCTACAATATTGAAAAATGGTTTGCTACTTCTGTAGCAGAATATATCATACCTATCAGAAAGCAAGAAAGGACAGATGTCAGGTACTGGTGGTGTGGTTGGCCTTAGCTTGGCCAGTGCCATAATGTGCTCAAATGTAATATCTGTCTGAGTACTAGCATCTATGAGCCGAATATCTTGTGTACTTCCATGTGTTTTAATAAGAGGTGCTCTTCGTAGAACCTGGACTACGATAGGCTCTTTTGCATTACGAAATGCTTCCACTGCCTCTTCATGAGTAGCTTTGGAGAGATCTTTCCCATTGACCTAAAACAAAAAAAGTTACCTAGATTAGTGTTAAAAGAAAATACAGAAAGTAGTACATATTATGATTATCATGATGACATTTATCAGATCACTTTACATAATACTCCTATGACACCAAAGCAAGAAGAAATGGACAGGTTTGATAAAATTAAAACAAAACACTGCAATGATAGTTCTAGAATACATAGTGTGGCTATCATAGTGTCATTATACTGCTGTAATTAGAAAGAAATGGAAAAATAATTATAAGTTCACATTTGTCGTAGCATTTAAAAGAAACAAGAAAAACCACTCTAAATCCAGTGAATATGAATTGGTATTAAAGATCTGCAGACATAAACTGACAACAAATTTTAATATTTGTACATCTAAAAAGTAAAGTGTGTAATGCCTTGTAAATGAATAATGCAATATAATAGATTATATCAATAGCAAATCCCTTTTAAAATAGTAAAACCAGGTATCAACGAAGTAAAAGAAAAACAATATATTGAGCTACAGCTTTTCATCAACAGAAGACAGAATAAGATACAAAGTTGAATGCTGGTAGAAATTTTTATCAATCATTTTCTTTTAGTGCCAGAAGCTAGTTTTACATCTGATGCAGGGTAGTGCAGACACTTATGCTTTTGTAGGCTTGCATATAACATATGGCCTGTGAGCAGTTTAATAATTTTAATTTGAAAGGAAGTAATAACATGGCATCATAAACCCAGTCCTATTCTGATCTTGGAAAAGTTGTATGTTTGGACAACTGCCCCCTAGAATTGTCCAGTGAGGAGTCATTCTGGCTGAAGTATTTTGAGAGTTGCAGTCCAAACATTGCTTTTCCTAGCTCTGGTCCCATCCAGTTTCTGAGTGAGAATTATACCCGGTTGCTGAACAATTATGAAAGTCATGAGACAATCACATTCAAAATACAAAATCAAGTACAGGCACTTGGTGGCTTCAGCCATTTCAATATCTTCAGCCTCAGTTTCCCACAAGTGAGCTGAAATTAATCTGGGGTTCTTCAAAAGCCTTGTGTTTTAGGCAAACCCTTTTTCTTGAATCTTTGGGACATCCAAAGCCTTATATGTCTCCTAATGTCCTGATACAAGAGAGAGAAAAGTAGTGTTGCTTTGAAAAACTAAATCAATCCCAGGCTGTGTCCTCATTCCCTCCCTTCTTAGCTGCTTCATGCTGAGCTGTTGGATCTAGGCTGGGCTTTCATCTTATTTTATGATTAATCCAACTATTTTAAACCCTTGGCATTTTGACAACAGTTTAAAATTGTGTTATTTTATAGTTTTGAATTTGGTTAATTGACCTTTTATTCTTTGGGTCATTTTATCTCACTGAATTGGAATCATTACTTAAGGTTGGGCAATGCATGGTGTAGTGGTCTGAGTGTTGGGCAGTGAAGTTACTCCAATACTCTGGAGACCAAGGTTCAAATTCTTACTTGGCTGATGGGTGAATCACATTTTCTCAGTCTCACAGGAAACCAAAAGCAAAAGCAAACCCTCTCTGAACAATTTTTGCCAAGAAGACTTTGTGATATGTTAGTAAGTTGGAAACGACCTGAAAGGACACAACAGCAAAGTGTAGTGCAGTAAGAGACTGGTGGCGAAGGATATGTCCATCTGGGAGTATCCAGATCTGACAATGCAGTATCTCAGTTCTTACTTATAAGACATTGCTTTCACTTTTTTTCCCAACAGAATGCAATAGAAAGATGGAAGCATTTTATGATAAAGAGCTAATTCAGTACCTAGATAGAAATTCTACATATACCAAACTTGAATTCCATGGGCACAAAAGTGGGATATAAATGTAATTGGCTTCTGCTGTTAGTCACTTTGATCTCACAGAAGAGGATGGAAAATATTTGCTGGAGCAGATGGGCTAATTAATCCATAAGCAACTTGTGAATGTTAAGTAAAGAACTATCTCTTCACATAGAAACCACATCACTGCCTTGTTTAATAATGCTTCTGTTTAATGAACAGTCTTTGCCTTTTGGATAAACTGTGAAATCTGGGCCACTTGTCAAAAACTTCCCCAGAGTGACTGGTGGCTGCGAGTTGGAAGGGAGCCATCACCCTTTGATTATCTCTCTAAACCCAGCCACGTGCATACATTTATCAGTATCAGAAAACAAGAAAACAGGACTGTGTTGGCTTTTTTTGTCTTTGATGCAAACACAAAAACATGCTAGCTCAAATAACTGACTGACACTGGCAGACTGCCATTTTCCAAAGGCAGTCATTGACTACACCACATCTTTGCCAAGCATACATGCAAATTTGTGAAATGAAGCACAGAGAAAGAAGAGGGGGGTTATAGAGATTAGATAAACAATGACAAATAAAATGGCTATCCAGTGCCATCCCAGGAGTTAGAGTTAGAATGTCAAACCTGGATAGCTTGCTTGCTTTCTTTCTTTCTTTCTTTCTTTCTTTCTTTCTTTCTTTCTTTCTTTCTTTCTTTCTCCTTTTTTACAAAGAACATTCCTAATTTATTTTCATTTTTTATTACAGGTATTTGTATTGTATTCTAACAATAGGATACAAAGCCCCCCCCCCCCAATTTAAAAATAGAACATAAAAGAATGAATGTGTATCAACAGCAGCAATATAAGCAAATACAAGAGAGAACAAGAGAGCAAGAACGCTTCAGGATTAGAAAGATCTAAACAATGTCCTTGAAAGGTCTAGGGAAATAAAAAACCTGTGACAAGAAGACCACACAGTGAGAATCAGAAGACCCTAAATGAACAGAATATTTCACAGCTTGAGCACTACAATAGAATAGCCATTTTCTGTGATAACTAGCAGTCTAAATTGTCAGGGAAATTAGGTTGTGGTATTGTGACTTGCTGAAGAGGCATACAAAGCATGGGCAAGTTCATGCAATAGAAGGTAGTCATATGATATGTTCAGCATGCATTCCAGTGTAGATTCCAGCCATTTATAGCTATGAAGATGATTATCTTAAAAATAAATAAAACTAGTATCACCAGACTTTCCAGATCAACAATTCGTAGCATTATTGAGCAAGAGACTCTGCAGCTATCCCATCTTTTTCTCCTTAACAGGTTTTTATTTAATGGAAATAAAAAAAGCTGGGCAATAAAGGAAAACTACACTTGTAGACACTGACTACATTTACATTGCAGAATTAATTCAGTCTAACACTATTTTAACTGCCATGGCTCAATGCTATGGCATTCTGGGATTTGTAGTTTTGTGCAATATTTAGCCTTCTCTGTCAGAAAGCAAAAACTACAAATCTCAGGATTCCACAGGATGGAGTTTAATCAGTGTCAAGCTGCATTAAGTCTACAGTGTGGCAGCAGCTCCAGTCATCTGGCCACCCACCTACATGAAAAATCCATAAATGAAACAAGTTGATTCACACAGTAATATCTTTATTTGGAAGTACCCTCTTTGGTGGTTTGAATGTTGGACAGCAAATATGGAGACCAGAGTTTGATTCCCTGCTTGGCCATGAAACCAACTGGGTTGACCGGGCAAGTCACATGCTCTCAGCCTGAGGTGGAAGCAATGGCAGAACAAATCCTGCCAAGAAAACCTATGATAGGTTCACTTTAGGATCCCATAAGTCAGAAATGACTTGAAGGCACACACCAATCCTTCTATAGCTTCATCAAAATGTTAAGCAGAACATAATCATAATTACCTGACAAAGGGTGATCACCAATATTATCAGTGCTAATAATAATAAGAATATGAACAAGCACCATAATATTAATTAATAACTACTTTGTTACACGAGGGCGAGCTTTTATAATGAAAAACATTCATACAAATTCTGGATGAAGTACGGTAACAAGCCAACTGGATAATATGACAACACTACAAGAAGGAATGATGTTTTATTTCTGACACTGAATTCTCTCATGTGACACCTAAATATGGGATTAGCAAAAGCATGTTAGCTAGTTGTCACTGATGAGAAAAAAATGTGAAGACATGAAGAATGAAAAAGAAGGTTATTTCCAGCAGTATATGGCAGTGAATTATAGAGTATGGTGTTATCTATGCAAACTGTATAAAGCAAATTCCCTGGCTTTGTAACTCCTTGCATATTTTTTGCAAAGTTTCCTCATGCAAATATCCCAATTCACTAGTTCATCTTTCAAGATTTGCTGTTAAAACTGTTGTGCACTGCCTCTTAAGAGGCAAACCTAGGAGGTCTCAGAACTAGCAGACTATGCTTGTTATCACCTTTGGAGGCAATGTTTTGTTTCAGGGCAGTGGTAAAGCTGTGAAACCTCCTACTTCTTACTTCTTATCTCTTCTTACCTGAAAAAAAATATACTTATTAGAAATGCAGCAATTGTACACCCATCTACCTGAGAATAAACCTCACTTAATGTAAGGGAATGTTCTGAATAAAAATAAGGAGAGCATAGATTTAGCTTGCTAAATCTTTGGTATACAAACTAACAGTTCCAAACTTGTGAAACTGTAGGCTTTCATGGCGGGGACCCATAGTTTTTTGTGGGTTTTTCAGGCTGTATGGCCATATTCTAGAAGAGTTTCTTTCTGACGTTTCTCCAGCATCTGTGGCTGTCATGAAGACCTAAAGGGTCTGATCTTTTGACAGGGCCATGGCATTATAAATACTTCCTGCTGATTAAACAAATCACCCCGTCAACATTCCATTCCAGGCAGGCTCTCACAACTTTCTTGTTTGTAAAGCCCATAATGGGAGATAGAAAAAACTTGCGGGCAAATATAAAGCTACATGATGCATTTCCTCCACTCTTAACTGCTCTTCTCCTGGAGCGTTCCTATCCTTCTGAATCTGGCAAAGAGTATACTATATTTCTGTTGTTGCTCTGTGACTTCAAGTAGTTTCTGACTTATGGAGACCCTAAGGTGAACCTATCACAAGGTTTTCTGAGGCTGAGTATATCTCACCCAAGGTCAGTTTCCATGGCTGAGTAGAGAATTGAACCCTGATCTCCAGAGTCATAGTCCAGCACTCAAACCACTACGCTACATGAGCTCCCTGTGCTACATCACTTTCTAACAAATTCTAACAACCCAAAATAATTAATTTGCTAGTGTAGTTCAGTGTCATTCAGGAAACCTATGGAATTCAGTGACATTGGAGATCTATGAAATAAAAGTGATTGAATTAATTAATGATTTCCCCCAATCTCTTCTATTAGATATAAAGATATTTGTGAAAATATCTGTGTGTAGTGCTATTTACCACATAGAAAGAAACAACAACAACACATCCATTATTCAGTGAAGGTAGTTGCACCTGACTATATAGTGGAACCATCATGCTGTCACCAAACAAAATGGGAAACTGGTATACATGCAGAGTCTGCATATATCACAGCCAGATGATAATCCAACTTCTAGACTTTCCCAGATGATGGGTTAATGAGTTTGGAGTGTATTTAATATGCAAATTGCATGTTATATTGACCAACTGATTTTTAATTATTGTAATTCTGTGTTATGGAGATATGGATTCAGCTAGCTGTAATACACATAAAATATATGAAGTTATTATTTAACATAATTAGCATTCCTTGGTTAATTATTATGAAACTAAAATGCTTTATTTTGCTTGGTAACATACTGTATAGCTGTTGGGAAATCTGTTACATACAGCAATATTTTTAACATAAAGGCAAAACATGAGAAAATTTGAGTGACTGCTCTCTTGTAAATTTTCCATTCCTTTTGTTTTATGTTCAACACAGCATTTTAAGATAAGCCACGGAGTTCCTATGGCAGAACTGCACTGTTGACTACTCTTAAAGTGACATTAGACTTAATTAGACATTTTTCACATTTTTCAGTGTCTATATAATAAATGACTCAGTTCACTGCTTGCATGTTATTTATAGGCTCCAAGACTTCATCAGAAGCATCTCTGCAAAGAAAGAAAAGAAAAATCCTACAACCCATAGAGCAACAGCTAGCATAGCCATAGGAATTGGCTACTTATCACTGTCATAACAATTCATCCTCTACTGATGCTTCAAATTTGAGGTCTTCCGTGAATTGAGCAGTTTAAAAAGATAGATAGTTGCCTTCTGGCTAATTGTGGGAGTTCTTTCATTGCAGTAAAAAGTCTTTTTTATATCTCAAGTGACTTTATAAGCAGTGAATAATGAGACTTAAAGTCTTTCAAAAAGAGTCCACTGATCAAATGCTAGGGTAACTTATGGCAATAGTGACCTTTTTACTTGCTGAGTTACTTCAAACTGCTGCAGTTGGCACATTATTAAAATTATCAATTTATGAAGTACAGTTAAGGTAGGTGGAAGTTGGTTTTTTCCCCTCAATCTTTTTCTTTAGTTTTTTTTAGAGATACATTCATTTCAAGTAATAGAGAATTAAAAAGAAATCAAATGTAGCCATAGTCACAGACCATCTGAATGCTGAAATGAAATGACCTGGAAAAGAGGCAGACATTGCCAAGAGCTGGGCAAGACCACTTGGCACCAAGATCAGGTTACCTGCCAGCTTTGGCACTCTGATTCGAAGAGGCAATGCTTTACTAGCCATGGGCATATTCATGCCTTGTGCTCCTTTGCTGTGTTCAGCAAGACTTCTGGAGCAGAGGCTACATCTGTCAGTGCTGTCGCTGTTCCCCCTGGCCATGTCAGAATCAGGAAAGTGCCAACAAAATGAATTCTTGCACACAAAACAGCCTAAAAATGTCTAAAAGGGCATCTAAGGCAACTCCATTATCAGCTACTAGTGAAGAGCCTGGGCACTGAGCCAGAAAGCACCTATTTAAAATTTCAGTTCAGGCAAGAGTTCATTGAATGGCTTTTATTTCCAGAGGGTTAGTTGATCCCATAGTATTTCAAGGGTAACAAAATTTTTTTATTGTATTGTTGTATTTTAACTTTTTTCTAGTTTAATTCTGTTTTAAGGGGTTGGGAGGGAGGGATTGTGGGACGAGGGAATGTTTTAACTTGTCTGTTTTAAAATGTTGTAACCCGCCCCAATTGCCCTGCAGAGGGGTGGGCTATAAATAAATTTATTATTATTATTATTTTAGAATAAATGTACATTGATCAGCTAATTTCAGTTCCTTATTTGTAACACAGACAAAGAAGTACCTACCAAGTTTACATAGTTGTCATAAGCAAAACTGATAGTTGTTTACTCAGGAGGTGGATTGTGTTATTAATCTAAGTATTATTGATTTAATATATTTTAATACTTGATTTCTTAAGTAAGTCCAATTTAAATATGATGTTACTATGCTAAGAATGTTAACCTTTTACCTAGCCTACATCAACCCATAAACCTCCTCCTCCTCCTCCTCCTTGTTCATTTATAGCCCATCTTTCCTCAAAACTGAGGCTTCAGGTAGTTTATAAAAATTAAAACAAATGCAGATAGCACATAGAAAGACAAAGGTAAAAACAGACCAAAATTAGTATTAAATTTAAATTAAAACCATTTAGAACAAAGCCATACAAGACAGGAAATTTAAAAGCTGTTGCAACCAGCTTCTTATAATCCTGTCAGAATAAAGAAATTTTCACTTGTTGACAGAAGGACAGCCAGGAGAGAGCCATTCCAACCTTCTTAGAGAAGAAGTCCCATAACTTGGAAGCAGATACATAGAAGGCCTTCCCTATGTTTCCACCACATGTTACTCTGAATGGCCTCCTTTGAAGATTTTAGAGCCCAGGGAAACTCATACAGGAAGATATAACCCTTTCTGTAGGACGGAGCCAGCTGCAAAGGGTTTTATAAGTCATACTCAGCATTTTGAATTGTGCCTGGAAACAGAATGGCAACCAATGAAGCTGTTTCAAACAAGGTAGTTGTATACATTTTGAAAATATCACACTATCAGAAGGCTGCCTAAAATGGGTGCAACAATGGAAACAGAAAATGTGCCTCACCTTATCATGAGGTAATGACACAACTATTTTATAATGTTCTAAACCAGGGGTAGGCAACCTAAGGCCTCGGGGGGCGGGATGCGGCCCCCGAGGCCTTTGGACCGGCCCCAGGCCAGTCCTGACACTGCCCCCGCCCCCCACAATAATGATATTGATTATTGTTGTTGTTACTTGTTCTTGGGGTTTTCTTGGCAAAATCTCCACAGGAGTTTTGCCATGGCTTTTCTGGGGCTGGGAGAGTGTGCGTGCATATTTATTTATTTATTTATTTATTTTAAAAAATATTTTTATTTATATATTTATTTGCTTTTGGTGCTTCGGCCCCCCAATTGTCTGAGGGACAGCAACCCGGCCCCCGGCTCAAAAAAGTTGCCTACCCCTGTTCTAAACTCTTACTGTATTCATATTATACATATAAGCAATGCATCCCACATAGTAAACTGATCTTGTTAACTGATACTCAATACCCCAGGTAAATCTACCTGGCTTTGTATTTTGAAATTTTTCTCAAAAGTTGTCATCTCAGGCACTATGAGGTGAACAGACAGATAGGTAGATCAGATAGATGGTCCTTCAACAAGAATGAAAGAGCAGTGCCTTTTTGTTCTCATTTTCAGTAAACTTTATACAAAAATGTTTTATTCTATGTCAAAAGCAATGGTTTCTGTACAAAAATTATTTTTGAGCAAATAAAATTTTCATGAAAAAGGCAAAAGCATGAGAAATTATCAAACAAATTGTCGAATCTTTCATAATTTCATCCATTGAACGGGACTGCATAGATGAACAAAATAAACTAAGAATTAAATCTCTTTTCCATATAGATTGGCTTTCTAAGGCAACTGAATATTATCAATCAACACATCATTAAGCATCATGGCTGGTAGTCAGAGCTGTACTGAGGACCAGCTTCAATAATCTCTTTTCGATATTCATTCAGATCAGAATTCTCCAATATTCTTCATTCAATCCACATCAAAATAAAAACAAAAACATATTTATCTTAATTAAATTGGGAGCTAGAAAGAGACTAAACTCAACACAATGAGGTCAATATTTAATGTTAGACTTGCAATACATCTATCATAATGTTGAAATTCATCCATCCTCCATAGCTGTTATAATTTTTACAAAATTCAAATTGCTCACTGAATTCTAATTGAAATAAAGTAATAAAATGAATGTAATGTTCTTTGCCACCCACGTTTCTCATCTTGGGTCTAGACTCCATATAACTTTAATAAACCCAACTGCCTCATATTCAACTAATCTGCAATAAACTATTATCTCCATATTCTGTATTCACAAACACCCTCTGTGATTAAAAAAATCTGATTCTATTTATAAACATGCATAGACAAATATATGGCAGCTACATCAATTATAAAGACAAAAAGATAATTAATCTATGTTAAGTCACCATCTGTGTATGTCTAGAATCATTTCTAGATCACCATGAGAAGTTCAGAGGTTTCATAGAGTCTTAGGTTCAATAACTGATAGCAGGCAACAAAGAAAATCTTTGAAGAGATACTGCTAATCAGTGGAGCCAAGAGTGGTTATATGGGAAATATAACTCAGCATTAACTAGCTTTACATATTCAACACACAAAAGGGGTTTAATGGAGGGAAAGCATCCTCTGTCTAATGTTGTATTCCCATCCCTACTGTACCATTTCCAAGTACTGGCCATGTCACTGGGATTGACAGAATGTTCCAAAGATGTTTGAAAAACATGTTTGTCAAATTTTAGAAAAACTCTGCATTTAACTTCAGTGTAAACCATTTGAATGAATATTTTTGAAGTTGACAATTAAGAAAATATTTTAATTCGGGATGATATTTTAGAAGATTGCATATTATAATGATATATTTTGTACATTTCAAGTACATTGAAAGTATCTTTGAGGAACAAAGCAGACACAAATGCAATCAAGCAAACATGAGATTATTTGTTTTCAATACAAAAGGATAGGAAATAAATTTTCAGTGAACATAAATATGCTCAGGGACAAACTCAATAAGTAACAACTAAAGGATTATCTCAAGAAAGGCAATGCCATTTGTGGAAACCTTCCTACAACAACTCACACACAGACAAAAGGCAGAGCCACTGGAGGGAGGGTGTGTCTTTGATACCCTCCATGAATGAGATCAGGGAATTTCAAATATAAGCATGGCCCAATGGGGCATGTGGTGGGGGTGGAACTCAAGTATATTAAACTGTGATGCCCCCCCCAACCTGCCTCTTTTCTCCGAAGGCAGGGACATTGCTGGAGACCCTGTGGGACCATCTGTGGCTATGTTTTGCCCCAGTTTCCCTATGTCTCTTCCTTGTTGGGGGGATATTTCCTTACCCTGATCTTTATTCGGCTCACTCTCCTCTGGGCAGAGTGGGAGCCTTCTTTACTGTCCCACTGGTTCTCCCTGGCTGTCAGTGACTGCACTGGGTGTTCTTCCTTGGTCTCCTCCGTTCTCCCTGGCTATACACGTTGATGCCAGGCCTTCTGAGACCTCTATCTGTTTCCCTGGGGTTGGTGTTTTGCCCGTATTTTAACAGTCCATGGCACCCAGTCTCTGACCTCTGTTGCTCTCCCAGCTGGGCACTCTGCACTGAGCTGTATCGGGGGCCCCACCCATACTCTTTTTTGCCAGTGGGTGTACTGGCCTTCCCTGACTTCTGCCATTCTCTTGGCATCAGCTGCTCTCCCAGGTGGGCACTCAGCACCAGGCTGTCTCAGGGACCCCACCTGTTCTTTTCTGTGGCAGGTGCACTGGGCCTTCCCCAAACTCGGCCACTCTCTTGGCCGCATGCAACCGCACAAGGCAATCTTTGCTTTGCTCCACCACTCTCCAGGCTGTGCACACTTGCACTGGGCTGTTAGAATGAAAGTGGTTAGGACCCCAACACTTAGGTGGGATCAAGTCCACTCTCAGCTATGGATGCAGTTAATGACCCCAGCACAGCCCATGCAAGGCTAACATGCTCATAGTGGTCATATGGTCCAAAACTCCCAGACTAGTTTCTAAGATAAGAGTCCATTGACTTCTGTGGATGCTTCCAAGATATGTAGGATTTTGGGGTGCATGGTTCCTTGCAGGTATCATCATGAGTGTTCAATCTGTCTCACTCCTCTTGCCAGTGTCCCAAAGCAAAGATTTCATCAGGTTTTAAAGATACCTCAAACAAAAAGGGACCTGGGGCTTCTACTCCACTTGCAAAAGGGTCCCAGCCCAATTAAGTTGAACTATTTTTTCAAGCTGCTTTTTGTTTGTCCTAACTGGCCAGCAGTAGACTATTTGATGAAAGGCTTCCATGATGGTTTTCACATTCCATTTATGGTCAGCATAGACTAGGGGTCCCCAAACTACAGCCTGCGGGCTGGACCTGGTGTGTCGAGGCCTTCCTACCGGCCTGTGGCTGGTCCTGCCACTGCCGCCGCTCGCACCCGCCACCAGATGCCATTTTGTGTTCCAAAATGGCATCCAGAGTCATGCGCATGCATGCGGCATCACGCGTGCACACGCACATGACTCCAGGTGCCATTTTGGAACACAAAATGGCGTCTGGAGTAGTGTGCACATACACACTACTCGGGTGCCATTTTGTGTTCCAAAATAGTGCCGGGAGTCGTGTGCATGCATGCGCGCCTCCGGCCTCCTGGAAGATCTGGGGACTAGCAAACTGGCCCCCGGATCAAAAAGTCCAGGGACCCCTGGCATAGAAGAATTTATGTTCTATAGCAGGCTTAGAACATATAGTTAGGGCTAAGATACAGAAAGAAATTGATGAAGAGAGAGTCATAGAGCCCTTCTCAGCACCCCTGGTTCCCAACTTTAGCATTCCCCCATTAGGCATTGTTCCCACAAAGGCAGTACAGATTAATCCATTACCTATCATTTCTGTGGGGTGAATCAGTTAATGATAACATCCCTCTGGAGCTATGCTCAATGTGGTACACTTCCTTTGATTTGGCTTTAGCTACTGTGTGTAGTAAAGGCTTTGCTGCTGAGCTTGGAAAATATGACATTGTATCTGCTTTCAGATTGTTACCACAGGACTTCAAGTTATTGAGATTTTCATTTGAACACAAATTATATATGGACAGTGCATTTCCCATGGGCTGTTCTATATCCTGCTCAGCATTCAAAGCCTTTAGTACCTTTCTAGAATAGGTGGTGCACATGCAATCTGGTCTTCAAGGAGTAGTACATTATTTGGATGATTTTTTGTTTGTTGGTAGGGCCAATGTCACCTTTTAATGCAACAATGTGCATTGCTCGTTGACAAGTTAGGAGTCCCTTTAGCACATGAGAAACCTGAAGGTCCCACCACTTGTTTAATGTTTGTAGGCATTGAAATTGACACCATAAATCAGTGTTCCAGACTACCCCAGGATAAATTAACGAACATTAGGGAAAGGCTTTATAAGTTCCTGCAGTCACGCAAAGCTACCCATCAAGAGTTTCAGGAATTGATTGACCACTTAAATTTTGCCTTCAGGGTAATTGCCCCAAGCAGTGCTTTCCTTAGGTGTGTGTTTTCTGCTGCTGTTGAAGTTTCACAACCCCCTCACAAGATATGGGTTACAAGTGAAATTAAACAAGATTTACAGGTGTGGCTTTCAATCCTGGAATCCTTCAGGTGTGCCCTTTTGGAGGGACATTTTGAGGCTTCACAGTGCTTTACAAGTCAGTCACCTCAGATGCAGCAGGTTCCATTGGTTTTGGGGTATAGTTTAACAACCACTGGTGCACACAGTTATGGCCACATGACTGGATGTTCGTGGCCTATCTGCAGATCTCACCTTTTTGGAATTCTTTCCAATAGTAGCAGTGCACATTTGGGTGGACGAGTTCGCAAATTCCTCTGTCCATTTCTGGTGCCACAATATGGCAACAGTGCAGGTTAGGTGCAATTGTCATCCAGGTCCCCTCAGGTCATGAATTTAGTTAGGGTATTTGTCCTTAAGGGTTTGATGCATAACATCCTGTTCACGGCCTTCCATGTCCCTGGGGTTGACAATGATGCCCTTTCCCACCAACAAATGTGCCATTTTAGACAGCACAACCTGGCAGCAATGCCAGAAGAACCATGGAAGCTTGGAGGGGTGAGGTGGCAAGGGCCATAAGTGCTTCACTTTCAGACAAGACACATTCTAATTAAAAAAGGTCATGCAATGTTTTTGAGTGATTTAGACAAGCTCACAGTTTAACCCTAAGTGGCCTATACCAGTGGAATGTTGCCTTCAGTTTGTGTATACCTACATAACAAAGGGCCCACAATTCAAACCATCAGAAATAAGTTATCTGCCTTGGCCTTTGCTGCCAAAGCTCAAGGGTTTTATTGATTTCCAAAATGGATTGAAGGTCATTTTGAATGGCCTGGTGGGGGACAGGGACTAAGCAGATGCTTCTCCCTTGTCGGTGTCCCATATGGGGGATAAAGAACTATTCGGTGCACACCAGTGGCATCTCCTTGTGGTGAAAAGTTAGGCTCTGGAACAGCTTAGACAGGTCAAGGGACTTGGGGTTTGTGAAAGAACTTTCCTTTGGGGTGGACATGGAGTTTTTGCTCAACTTTACAAACTCAAGGGCATTTAGGGGAAAGTGCCTTATGTTTATGTCCCTAGGACTGGTTGAGGATACAATTTGAATCATTGGAATTACTTCAGGGTGTGGTGTTTGTGCCCAAAGAGAAGGCTAAACAGGCAATCTGGGATTGACACCTGGCTTCAGCTGGACTCGCACCAGGCTTTTCAGTTTAGTAGATTTCTCTCAAACGTATTAATGTTTAAGTCTTGAAGTTCAAGAGTTTAGCTTTAAATAGGTTATAGGTAAAATAAATGACCCTTTATTCATCCAATTTACATGTCTTGTCTCTTTATTTCTTGGTTGGGTATCAAATCACACCCAGACGAAAGGCAGAGCCAATGGAGGGAGGGTGTGTCTTTGATACCCTCCATGAATGAGACCAAGGAATTTCAAATATAAACATGGCCCAACGTGATGGGGTGGAGCTCAAGTATATTAAGCTGAGCTGCCCCCCATCCTGGCTCTTTTCTTGGAAGGCAGCCCTCCCTTCCACCCTGTATCGCAGTGTGAGCCTGGTTGGTCGCTTCTGGGCCAGGTTGGAATTTTCTCCCCTTTTCCCGGGTGTTTTTGCCTACCCCATACTGTGTGCAGGGACTAGCAATTGGCTTGTGATGGCTGCTAAATAGGTTTCACTTGAACATATGGGGAATAAAGAACTATTTGGTGCACACCAATGCCACCCCCTTGTGATGAAAGGTTAGGCTCTGGAACAGCTTAGACAGGTCAAGGGAGCTGGGGGTTGTGAAAGAACCTGCCTTTGGGGTAGAGATGGGGTTTTTGCTCAACCTTACAAACTCAAAGGAGTTTGGGGGAGAGTTCCTTATGTTTACCTCTCTAGGAATAGCTGAGGATACAATTTGAATCATCAGTTTTATCTCAGGATTCAGTGTTTGTGCCCAATGGGAAGGCAGAAGAGGTGGTCTGGGATTGATGCCTGGCTTCAGCTGGACTCACACCAGGCTTTTCACTTTAGTAGATTTCTC
This sequence comes from Phrynosoma platyrhinos, assembly GCA_020142125.1. Lineage (NCBI taxonomy): Eukaryota > Metazoa > Chordata > Lepidosauria > Squamata > Phrynosomatidae > Phrynosoma > Phrynosoma platyrhinos. The sequence continues at coordinate 151,678,631 of CM034708.1, read as the reverse complement.
TCAAAAACATTGAAGTTTAAGTCTTGAAGTTCAAGAGTTTAGTGTTAAATAGGTCATATGGCAAATAAATGGCCCTTTATTCATCCAATTTCCATGTCTGGTCTCCTTATTTCTTGGTTGGGTATCAATGGACTACTAGCAATTACTGTGATCTGATAAAACATGATAAAAAGGACAAATGTTTTGGCTTTCTTAAATGGAATTTGAGACATAAAAATACTTATGTTTTGTCTCCAGTTTAAAAATCAGGATTTATAAAGCTGAAGTTTCCAAGCACATGAAAGCTCAACCTTATGCATAATTACTTGGAAAACATTTACAAGGCAGCCTGTCCTCCTGAAGAATGGAAACTGGTGGCAAAAAGGATCCCCCTCTCTGAGTAGTTCGATTTTTTCTTGAACACACTCCCTTTAAATCCAGTGTGACAAAGTGTAAGCTGAAATATTATGTTGATTAATTTAACATTATGCTATTTGATCCCATTTGCCTATAGTAAATATTAACTATTCACAAGTAATAATACCTTTGTCCTAGGCTATGGCAGTATAATTCCTCTACCCCAGACCCAGGTTGAGGCTACTAGGTGAAACAGATTCATTCCTAACATACAGATTGCCAGACACTGCCCAAAAATTGAGTACGGCCTGGGGGTGGCAGGCTGAAGATCAGGGTTAGCAATCTCCAATCTGTTACAAGAAAATGAACTCTGTTTTGCAGCATGGAACACTGTTTTACATGGAATTAGCCTCCTATTTGCAGCTTGTAATGGCAGAAATAAAACTGAGCTCTGCTTTGCATCTCAATGTATTTGCAGCCCAGGAATCTGTTGCATGAAACTGAAGTTCATTCAGGGTATATACATTTCCACCAGAAAGTGGAAAGTGTAGAAGTGAAATATATCTTTCTGAACACACTGCTATACAGTGTAAAACCCCACTGTAATTTGGAATTCTTGACACATAGAAATGCAATTGAAAACAGAGGCATTCTATAAGAAGAGAATTGTCTTGTGCAGGTTCAAAATGGCACTACAAAATCTAAGCAAATATTCCACACCTGAGGAGAAGTAGAAGTCTATAAATCACTCTCGACAATCAATTCTGCTATTTGATTTTGCCCCGACACTTGTTGGGCTTAGTCACTGACACGGAACTGCTGTAAAAAGGCCAAGCCACCAGGGAAATCTGGCAACCTCAACATGTGAAAGTGAACAAGATGACCTCCTGCCTCCATCCCTCTTAGCACTATTTTTCATCCTTAGCATATTAATATGTTGTCTTCTCTGCAGGCTCTCTCACTCACTCTCGCAAAACTAAAACAAACATGTGATGGAAACCACAGCTAGAAATCGCATTCATTTCTGTCTTTTAAAATGATTAAGATATGAAATTGCTCAAGGTATGATTATTTTTTTTAAAGATTTTGGTAAATTTTATTAGGCATATTGAGAATGGTTTAGGGAAGCAGCTTTGAACATCAGATATCTCAAAACCTTTGTTTCTGTATCTGATGAATGTCTGGATGCAATGGCATTATTTTCAGGTAGCCCTGACAGAATGAAGGTGAACTTTTATTTGTTCTTTTTTAAATATTGCACAAAAATTAAAGCAAAACACTTAAGACTGATGAATGTTCCCTGTAATGATATCACAATTTCATGGGTTGCATCCACATTGCAGAAAAAATCTAGTTTGACAACACTTTAACTGCCATGGCTCAATAGAGTGGAAATCTGGGAATTGTAGTTTGTTGTGGCAGCAGAGCTCTCTGACAAAGTCTGAATGTCTCACAAAACTACATATCCCAGAATTCCATAGCATTGAGCCATGGAAGTTAAAAGTGGTGTCAAACTGGATTATTTCTGCAGTGCAGGTGCAGCCATGATCAGTTCTACTACTTTGAATGAGCTGTATGATAAAGTTAGAAATTTTATTCTTCACTTATTTCATTCTTGTTTGGCTGACTAAATATGTTACGTTTGCTTTTTCTTCCCAGGTCCTCCCAGGCCTTCTTGGCCATCAGGTCTTTTTGTCTATTGCAACTACAGATCTATCATAGAAGAATAAATGTTTCCAGAAAACAGTAAAGCAAGAACTAGAATGAAATATGTAAGGAGAAGAAAGAAATGATGCAAGAAATAGAAGAAAAGGTATTTTCTATTTTGACTATCATCATCATATTTATTCTCACGTATACTCTTTTACCACATTTAGCTGTTAAAGAAACTTGTAAAATTTGAAAGCTGTAACAATGGACGTTATCACATGGGGAGTTGCGGGGAGAAAGTGGAAATAAACCGGATGAGCGGAAGACTTTAATTTATGGGATTTGTCCCATTCTGCCTCGTCTGATAACTAAATTCGAATTTAAAAGGGGTTAATTCGAACAAAAACCTGATCTTTTCAAATCCTCAAAAATCCCGAAAATGAAAAGATCAGGTTTGCGTTCGAATTAACCCCCTTTTAAATTTGAATTTAGTTATCAGATGAGGTGGAACAGGACAAATCCCATAAATTAAAGACTTCCGCCCATGCCCGTTTATTTCCACTTTCTCCCCGCAACTCCCCGTGTGATAACGTCCAATGAAATTTGTGCCTTTTTAACTGGACCAATACAGACTTTGGAATCTTATGGTCAATATGGCTATCGCTGCATTCTTTCTTTCTTTGTACCTTTTCTCACCAGACACCTTATCTCACAGTTTTCCCATCCGAATAGGGTTGTTCAAAGTAGCTTTTCCTCTCATAGTTTTAAAGTCAAAGGTTGACACTGATGAACTGTCAAAGTCCCAGCTGTGGTGTGCACATATTTAAAAAACAGAGAGAAAAGTGGGGAATGGATTTTACCCCATACAAAAGCCTCAGAACAGAGAAAAGCAAGCACAAACTGGATGTGGAGATGGGGCAAAGTGACATACATCTATGTTGGATAGATGTGCACAGCCCTAGTATTCAATCTGTTAAATAACTAAATAAATAAAATATATGTTTGTAATTGCAGTCTCTATATTCAGCTAGAATACTATGTTGCATAGATGTTGATCACAGTAATTTGGCTCATATTCAGCAAAGTTCACAGAGTGACTTTGTCCTAGTCACCATCTGTTAGTCTAACAGAGGTCAAATAATGTGTGATGAAGATAAAATGAAGGAGAAGGGATCATAATTCAATGGTACAGCAAATGTTTTGTTAGCAGAAGGTCCCAGATGTTAAGGAAA
>CM034708.1:151653757-151670582 GCA_020142125.1 Phrynosoma platyrhinos | reverse complement strand
TTACTTTGTGATCATGGTATCTCCTCTGCCAGGTAAGTATAAACTATCCAAAACCATAAGGCTTTGCAACATAGTCTCAGTGGAAAGACCATTTCACCCAACACTTAAATGTATTTAGGATAAATTTCCTAAAAGAAGAGGATATCGAGTGGATATAATATCTATTCTACAATTATCAGACTGCTAAAGGCCCAGTAACCTTTAGAAATAGCAATAGCAATAGCAGCTTCATTTATATACCACTTCATACCACACTATGCAATCTCTAAGCAGTTTACAACTGTAAGCTAATTGCCTCCAACAGGCTGGGTGTTAATTTTAGCAATCTCGGAAGGATGCAAGCCTGAGTCGAGCCTGAGCCCTGGCTGGTATTGAACTCACAACCTTGTGGTTTGTGAGTGAGTGGCTGCAGTACAGACATTTAATCACTGTGCCACCAGGGCTCATATAATACAGAAATTATAATACAGTCGTTCCTCCCGATTTGCAGGGAATTTGTTCTGGACCCCCCCTGCAAATCCAGAAAAGTGCAAATATTCGAGTCCCTATTGGTTACAATAGTATTGTGCTCTTATGCATGCCATTTAGTCCCTCCCCACTTGCCATCCATGAAGGAATGAGACCACAGAGTCCAGGTCTGTGAACAGGGAGGGACAAGAGTATAGTGGCAAGAATCTACAAATTGAGAAACCTATTCTGTCACCAGCAGATAGAAGTCATAAGAGTCTTTGGTCACTTGACACCTTACCCCCTAATTGACATCCAACTAAATCAAGCAAAAGGAAATCCTGTTAAGAAAGCAAGTAAAATAGAACAAAATGTGTCTGGAAGACACCCATGGCTGTAATGGCAATAATACAGAAGTTCCTCCTGCCTGTACTAATGCTGAAGTGTTGGAAGAGGAAGATTTAATAGAATCATACAGGCAACTCACCCTGCTTGATAAAGTAGTAAATATAGGCAGACTTAATTCACTTCAAGCCTGACTAAATAAACTCTGTGAAGCAGAATATGTAAATATTGAGCCCATTGATGGCCATTTAGATAATCTCAAAACTTGATATACAAAGGAGACAGAACTAGACAATAACAATTTCATTGACATAAGCTAATTGGCAATTAAATCTAAATCTGGTGACATTCAGAATTACTTTAAAAAGAACAGTATTACTGTGTTAACAATCAAAGATATTCACCCTCCATTGAAAATGAACAGAAGCCAAGGAGGAACATCTTGACTAGATTATTTTTACTGTTATTTCTTATCAAATCACTGTACACTGATACATCCTTGCAAGTTAAAGTTGATTTGGCAGGCCATCTTACTTCAAAGATTAGTACTTTTGTAGGAGTTAAGCAGGGTTTAACTGTTTAAGTTCTTCATCAATGATATGGTAAGGAGTTGAATGGTTTACAATACGCTCCTGCCAGAATTCTTGATTTAAAATGTTCATTGTTGATGTATTGGTATTCAGAACTCAAGTGGGATTAAGGTGACTTCTTGTGAAGTTCTTATCATATTGAAAGAGAAATATGTTGACAATAAATTATGATAAGACTTAGGTTATGGTATTTGGAGAAAAAGCACATCTGACATTTGGATGATCACATTATGAAACAAATGAAAACATTTAAATATTTGGATTGGTTTACTCAGACACAAACCCAAAGAACAATTGCTAAACATTAAAATATAATCTTACAGATCAGCCAAATCAATTTTGACTGCTACTAAAGGAGGCAATTTGGTAAACCCTGCACTAACTGTATATAAAGTCAAACAATGGCACAGAGATCTGGGATGCATCAAAAACATCAAGCTTAGAACCCACTCAGAACTATTTTCTGAGATCGTTGCAAGGCCTACCTAAAGATGTTTTGACTGTCATGATCATGTTGGAAACTTCTATGTTGAGTATAGAGAGCCAAGTAGACAAAAGAATAATATGTTATTGGCTTACGGTACAGGGGATGGATAATGCTAGGCTACCTTAAAAATATTTGATAGAATTGTCCAGTGGTATACCTATTAAAAACTAGGTACATCATGCTGCCCAACTGATCATCAAATATGGGCTTATATCAAATGAGCTAAAGGGGCTTCAACTAGATGCACAGAAAAATATCATTAAGAATAAAATAAGAGAAATAGTCACACAAAGGGACTTAAATACTGTCTATTTTCCCCATGTACACCTTTATATTATAAACTCAAGGAGGCTTGTGAATATGCAGACTATGTTAACAACTTGACATTTGTACAATTGTGGAAGGCCTTCTCAGAATTAAGACTGAATATGATGGACACAGCCTACAGAGCTGGGAGGCATAGGGGCATCCCAATAAAGGAATGCACATGCATATATGGAGCCCGGAAATTAGAGGACCTTGATCATTACATATTGCATTGCCCACTATATAATGAACCAAGGGAACAATTTGTGACACCCATAATTGAAACTAGTCCTTGCCAGAGCCCACAAGAAGCTGTTTTCTACCTCTTAGTGGATGTGGACAAATACGTGACTTGATGAGTAGCTTTGTATGCTTTAGCAGCCAAGAAAAAATCAGAAAGAAATATAGAGATGGCCATAAATTGTAAAGGTGATAATTACATTTAATAACTTTATATTAGTTACACACACACACACACACACACACACAATTTTACATTGTTGCATATATGATATGTATTATTTTGTTGTATATTGTTGTTATTGTGGCATTGTTTTATGCAATGGCCATTGGCCAAAAGCAATAAAATTTGACTGACTGACTGGCCATCACTGTTTGGTGCATACTATAAATGCTATATTTTGTTAGGCATGAATGGCTACTCCAGGAAGGGGATATTTGTAACTTTTATATCCATGACAAAGCATCACACAACTTCACATTCCAGCTGAGTAATGGTTTGCTACATCTGGGGCCTATGGCTTATAAAGGCTCTGAAGAACAGATGTACACTTCAGTTGCAAGCTAATGCTACATGTGTACAAATGTCAATCCAGTTTAAATGTGATGGATGCTAGGCATGTGGAATTTACACAGGAATACGTTTGCTAATATATCTCGTTTTGTATTGAAGTTAGTCCTCAGGATTGGAGTAAAACAAGCAAACGAATAACCCTAGCTTTTAAAAGAGATCTCAATAGGTTAGGGTGAGTGAAGAGGAGTTCTACAAATATTATTGGACTGTAATTCCCAGCATGCCTCACTATTGGCTATGTTGGCTAGGGCAGATGGGATTTCTAGTCCAACATCTGCAGAGCCTTATTTTTCCATTCCTGCTATAGGTAAACACTGCAGAATGAGAAAAGAACATAGTATCCCTTCTGAAAATAGTATAAAACCTGAAACATAAATGGAGTTGAATCCACATGGCAAGTAATGTGAAAATTTGCTTTTAGTCTCAAATAATGGGATCTATTCCTCCACAAGATACTCCTGCAACAGTGTTGGAAAGGCTATGGTCAAACTATGTATTTAAACATTGTTACTGTAAACATCATATCATTAGATGCTCAATATTAAAATACATCTATTAGGCTTGTGGCTGAATGTTATGGAGAGATGGGTAACAAAAAGAAAAAAAAAAAAGATTGCTTTTGCCTATTATTAGATCCAGCCAGATTATTCTTCCCTATCATCTTTGACTCAGAGGGTAAAAGGTATTTACACTTGCTTCTTCTCTCCAAATTATCTATCCCAAAACTTCCCTGCACACTGCTTTTGTTATATGAATATGTATTTGATGGACACTGAAGATCTGACTGAACATCATTTAAATGAGAAGTATGTGTGTGTGTGTGTTACTAGTGGTGACGTGATAGAAATGTTTGTTTCCTGGTGTCTTACATCTGCACAGAAGTCAGCTCAGAAATTAATTATTATCAAGTAATCATTTATACTATCAATAATTTATGCTATTAATCTGGAGAGAGGATTGTCTTTGGGTACTGTGTGGAAAAATAAAATCCAAAACAGACAATATATTTCATTTTAAAACAGCTGTTGTGCATCAGCAATTGATTTTTTCACCACAATATATTCGATTTTTGAGAACTCAGACTTTCTCAACAAGCTCTGTGGATATGGGTGGTACTAACTCTTCACTCTGAGCTACAATAGAAGGCTGTGTCAATTATCTGTGAATTTAAAGGATTTATACAGAAGGCAGTAACCAATTTGCATCTGAAAATAGTCCACAGATATGTAGAACATTTATGCTTACTTAACTAAACTAAAATGAAAGTGGTTATTGTATTAAGATGGCTCTATTTGTACTTGAAAGTGACAATGAGAGGAATTTTGGTCAAAAACATCCTAAGGATAAGAAACCAAAGCTCAGGTTATTTCCCAATTTGCTGCTCTTTGTTCTCTTTGTTCCATTAGTTTGGTACCATCAGCCTTTAAGCTTGTGTCACAGTTCATCATCCAGTGCAGTATATTATAATACATGTGTGTCACAATTGTGCAGTCGGTTCTAGACAGAGCGTGCCTTCAGTGTCAATACTAGCTGATTAAAATCTATTTATGCAAAATCAATATCTGCAAATGAATGACAAATGTCCATCTCTTATTTTCTACTGGGAGAGCATTTTCAGTGTTGAACTAAGGGGCTATACAGACGGGCAAAAAGAGGTGCTTTCAGGCTAACTTGGAGGTGTAGCATTTAGACAACACACGCCTAAAAGCTGGCAGGACAGCGCCCTCTAGGCACCGCATGACAGGAAAAGCTGCTCCAAAAAGGAGCAGCTTTTTCCTACTTCTTCCAGAAAGATGCACACCTTTGCATGTGTGTATGTATGCAGTGACACCGGTGTGTCAGAAAAAGGGCACCGGAGATTTAAAACAGGCATATAAATGCACCACCGCACATGTGGCAGAAACTGAGTCAGTGATTCAGAACATGCGCCCTATGATGCAGGCTTTAATTTAAAGCGCCCTATGCTTCCAGGTGTGGATGCACCGCCGCAGGTGCACTTGAATATTAGAACCCTAACCCTAACCCTAACCCTAATCCTATGCATGCACCCTAGCAACTGTTCTCTATTATGACAATAAATGCATTCCAATGCATGTATGCTTTCTGTCAGAATGCACAGTAGTTTGCATGAAAGAGGCTTTTGTGAGCTCTTCTGTGCAGATGCGCAGGTGTGCATAAGAGCTGTACACCACTTCCTGGCATGATGGGGGGGGAGGGGCTCATGTTTGTCTGTGTGTCCTGTTGACCATGTCCCTTATGACCACCAGCTGCATGTATCAATTCTGTCCAAACCTCCCTTGCATGTACTTCTCCCCTCCACCCTGATCTGTGTGGGACATGTTTTGTGGAGGATGATGGAATATGTGTCTTTTCGGTTCTCCACCCCAAGGGTGGCACAATCAGATCGTGGCACCTGTATACAGCACCACTACTTGGGGGAAGCCGAGGTCAGTGAATCCTTGCATGATATGTGGGTGTATGGCAGGTGCACAGGGATGCTGAACATCAGTCACCTTTGTACAGACAAAATGACAGACTGTATGACACCCTATGACATGTTCTGTGCAGGTGCACAGGGATGCCGAACTTTAGTTTCCTTTGTACATAGAGAGTGACAGACTGCAAACCAGCCTATGACATGTTCTGCGCAGGTGTGCAGAGATGTGTTCCTGTGCATGTGTGCAGGCGTCTGAGAGAACAAAAAAAATTAAAGAAACCACTGCCAGCCCATAAGTGGCATCCTGGGAGCCAGTGGTATTGTTGGTGGTGCTTAAATATGGCCTCAGAAAAGCTGCATCGACTGCCCTCCAGTGCGGTTGCTCCATCCCCATTTAGGGCATCCTTGGGGCAGGCGTTGAGGTTTCTGTGGCTTCATGTCATCTTTTCCTGCCCATCTGTACAGCCCCTAAGTGCTATGTTAACTGCATGAATACCAGGGATAAAATTAATTGTCATTTTAATCCGTCTCCACATTAGAAACCTTTACATATCAATTTCTTTTATCCTAAATATGAAGATTATCTGCAAATTTTGATAAATTATAAAAAAAAATTACTGAATTGAATTTCTCACCCATTTCCCATTGAAAATGGATACCTGTTTTTATTCTTGCATCAACTTATATAATGTCTATTCTAGTACAGTTTAACTATGTCCTTGAACCACAATATTTCATATTTCCTACACAGAACCACACTTGTGAAGGCTCAAAGAGATAGAGACATGACTGCAATTTTCAACAGCAGCCATATGTTTAACATCTATCTCTTAACGTAATGTCTAATGTCTTCATTACACAAAATACTTTATTTAAGATCATGAAGTTCCCTTGACACAAGATTACATGTACACAACTTGCAGCCTTCAACCAGTTTAGATATGATTCATCTTTTCTGATGCCTATCTGATCAGCCATCAGCCAATGTGAAAGGAGTAATCTTGAATGCTTATCATTATTGCTGGGAAGGAGACGAGTTTAAATCTTCTCCCATCCCAGCAATCCTTATGCAGAATACTAGGTTGTGCAAAAAACTTTGCTAAGGTGTGAATTCCCTTACTATTTTTCTAAAGGAGGATTTGGAACTAATGCAAAAATGAATAAAGCTTCTCATCCACACTTGTTATAAATGTAAATCAACTCTGGTTTATGGCAACCTCTATTTTAGGATTTTATTGTCAAGCTTTCCTCAAAAGAGATTTGCCATCCCCTTGCTCTAAGGCTGAGAAAATGATTTGCCCAAGGTCACCTAGTGGATTTCTGCAGCTGAATGATGATTCAAGCCTTTGCTTCCCAGACACCTAGACCCCACTGGCTCTCTCTCTCATCTATACATAGATAGAGAAAGAGGATAAAATTGAATATATTTAGTTTATTTCCTAAAGATTTCAAATGCTGCATAAGGCCAATTCCCCTAGTGCAATAAGGGGAGACCAAGGATACCTTCATATTTTGCCAGTTTCCTTTGTGGTGCAATGGAATATACTCCAGGCTTAGGCATGGCAGAGAAGACACTTGGTACTGGTCCCTGCAGAGGCTCTCTTCCCTCACTCGGAAGAGGGCATTGGGGACAACAGGCCTTGAGTATCTACATATTTTGGTATTCACGGTGTGTGTGTGCCTGGAATGGATTTTCCATGGATACTGAGGGCCAACTGTAGAAAGTTTCTCCCCTAAGTTCCTTTTCTCCCATAGAAACTGCTAAAGGTCATAAGAACCATTTCTCCCCAGAATTATCCTGGCACCATTCTTTAAAAAATTCATATTATATAGCACAACATGATTCGGGAAGTTGATTTTACTGCAATTTGCCTACAGAGTCTTTTCATGCAATTTACCCCATGCTAAGAATACTTGAAAATTAAAATCTGATTTCTTTATACATTTCCAGAAATAATTAGAGTACCCAACAGCTAGCAATATTCATGCCATCTGTCTAACTTTCTGACCTGGTGTAACAAACAATCACATGGACAGAATGATAACAGGTTACTTATTTCTGGTTTGTGAATTTGACATTTCCATAGAGGAGGACAGTGACCTGTAAATGACCCAAGAGTATTATGACTACTATTTCTTATGACCACTTTATATTTAACGCTTTTCCAGAAGGAGATGGATGTTTTGCTTTTTGGCAGTCCTAAGTACTGCCTGCAAAACATTGCTTCTTATATATGGAATGTTTACTGTTTTGTATAGAAAAAAATATGTTTGCATAGGAAAAGTAATGCAGAAAGATGCCTTATACTGAAACAGACCAATGTCCCATCCAGAGATGTACTGTCAACTTTGATGGGCAGCAGCTCTCCTGGGTTTCTGGCAGAAAGCTTAGTCTTTGAAATCTGATGAGACCACATGTATTCAGGATAGTACAAGGGCATAAGGCCTGTAATTTTAGGATAATCACTCTGGGCTGTAGGTTGTAATTTTTGGATTCAGACATGCCCCCCATACATGGAAGATCTCCTTCTCTTTATGGAAAACTTCCATCTCAGTGGAACATTACTCAGTGGAAGAGTAAGTGAAGAGGGCTTTAGCTACCAGTAATATCTGTGAGAAATGTGTCACTGGAGGCTGAAAGGGGAGAAGATGATTAATGAAAACTGCCAATTTTCCCTTTCCTTTCTTATGCCCAGATATCTTATAATAGAATCAATAATACTATTATCATCATTATTTTTAAGTATAGATTTTCCTGATCTATTTTTATTATAATATCTATATTTATTCTTGAAATTGTTGATTGGTGGAGCTGTATAGTCATTCTATAAAATCCCACCAACAAAGGCTGCATTCTAAATATTCCATATTTCCAATACACTATTGATTAATAAAGACTGATTTCTACATGGCTTTATAACATATAAGTACACTCTTTGGGATCATATTGTTTCTGTAAAGTGAAAGAGTACGTCAAAATGAAATACAAACATGTATTTCAAAGATAAGTATTGTAGATACATGAATATCTGAATTCAAACTGCATGATCTCTAGGCAATTGCCTTGCTTGAGACACATCTCTGACAAACATGAACTATATGTTACATATTGCACTGTCATTTATCCTAAGAGATTTAGGTTGCAATCCTATATTCATTACTCTACCAATAAGTACCATCACACTCCATGAGACTTCTGAATAGGCATGCCCTGGTAGTGGCACATCAGGGCCACAGTAACCACATGCCGCAGCCCTGATCCTCCTTTTTGCTGCCCCAAAAAGAGCAGCAAAAGGCCTCCTTTAGAGCTGGCACTGTGGCTCTTTTGCGCCCTTTTGGTGCAGCATGTGTGCACACTGCACCAGGAGGGCATCTGATGCTGCGCACCATGTGGACGGGTGCACAGTGTCAGGATGGCGTCGGGGTGGAGTTGGGGCAGCCTGAGTGTGGCTGCCTCACCCCAACTCCACTCCAGGTCAGCCCTTTGTGCTGGTCTGCATCAGCCCTAAGATAATTTTAAACAACCATACATCTCTTTCTGCTGCAAGATGGAAAGAGCTTATAAAGAAAAAAATAAAACAAAATAAAACAATGGAAGATGTGTCTTCTAATAGTAAACCCATGTCTTTTTATAGGTAAGTAGGTGCATTTTTTTTAAAGGCTATAAGTTACTAGAAGCTATTTCTGTGTGAAAAGTCAGTAATACTTGCTACTTCGCCAGTGAAAGAGGTTCATAATAGGATTTTTTTATTTTTTAAAAAATCTAAAATAAACTTATGGTTCTTGATAGAGAAGCTTTCAATACAAAGTCATATTATAATAACATATGCACAGAACAGAAGAGCAAACACAAATTGAGAATAGAAATCGTATTTTCAGTCAGTGCTGGCAGTTTATTCTTAATTCCTCCAGGTGTTCAAAAATACCCCCAGGGTCTCATATACATATTAAAAATATGGCAAGCATTACTGTATGGGGTACTTTTGACAACAGAATATTGGCATCAACAATGAATTTGCTTGCTGTTGCCAAATTTTCTCACAATTAAATACAGGCCCTGCAGTGTATGGTCACCAGTTGGCACAGACAGTTGGCACCACAGATGGGCCTGGCTCCCAGATGCAGCTTCTGGAGGAAATAAAATCCGCAAAGATGAATTCCCAGATGATAGAAGCTTAGGACAGCTCCTACTGGCTTAGCTGGAAGGATGCTTTCTTTTTGGCATGGGCTGGAAAACTGCCATCTGGTAAACACCTGAGTCTCCATTCTGAGGAATATCTTTGGTGAGATGAGTAATGCAGAGTGGAGTCCAGCAGTCTAGATGGAGATTCTGTTATATTAACATGTTGGTTGTGTCACAGACATTTAAGCTTCAGCTGGCATTTTCCAACCGTCTGGACTTATTTATGCACACAGGTGCTATAGTTCAGATGCAATAAAATTTATTTGTAGTACTGCAGGAGTAAAACAAACTTTGACTGTGGATATGAAATTCTATGTGCCTTCCTTTGAAAATCTTACAATAGGGACTATGGCCTAATTTAGGAAATAACAAAACTCTACACATAACTATCATAACTGTATTTTCAATTCATGACATCTATATTTTTCAAAGACAGTAGTTTTATCCAGATATAAACTTACTGTCTTTACTTCCAGGTTTTCTTAGTTTTTTTTTTAAATATTTAGAAGCAGTTGTCTCTTTCATGTTCAGGCTGAGGAAAATAAAGAAATGTTTATTTAAAAGGAAAAAGAGAGAAAGCAGCAATACTGATGTAGGGAATCTCAAAGGAGCACACAAATTAAGGTTTATTTGGCTCAACATGTTTTGAATATACTTTTTCATAGTACTTCAAATGCACCACTGTTCTTTAGTGCACAAGTGAATGAATTTACTGAGCCAGATATAATTTTCATTCTCAGTGTAAAAATAAATCAAGATATAATGGATAAAAATTAAAATGATTCCTCTCACACACCACCAATCTTAAAAACTACAGTATTTTAGTTGCCATACTTTACAACTTATTGGATCCATAATGGATCGTCACAATTGATGAAGTTACAATACTAGCTTTGAAGAGAGAAGCAAATGTGGTTGCCATTAATTCATGCAAAGAAAAGTACTACATAAACATCAGCTTCAAAGTAACCAGTCACAAATAAATTACTTTTTCCTAATTCTTCTTTGTCAATTGTTGTTGCAGTTCCAGTTGTTTCACACTTATGGTGACCCTAAGGCAAATCTATCATGGAGTTTCCTTGGCAAGTTTCTTCAGAGGGGAGTTGCCATAAAATAAGTAATGTATTGAAGAATAGCTTAACTCCTTATGTAGCATAATTTCTTCAAGTTACTTTTATAGCTACAGTGAGTATACAATCCTACCATGTTTTCTGTACAACAGGCCAGTGGCTTGTAGCATTAGGATGGGTTTTCTTTAAATAGCAAAAAGTATATATTTAGATACTTTTGAATAATAATAAAGCAAAGAATTACTTTTAAATGTAGCTACAGTGGCAAGTATTTATTTTGGGACACCTTGCAATTGTAACTGCAACTTGTTAATATAAAAATGTAATTTTTCAAGATCTACAGAAACTACACAGGAAGAGACTCCTGGTTAAGGGGCTGGAATGAGCATCTAAATGCACATAGATGAGACAAAGTAGCTGGTGGTCCACTGACTATAATGCTTATGCACAACTGTTCAAAATCAAAACTTTGGCTTGATTACATGAGAATATTAGTTAAACACTACAAGTACATTCTGAAGAAGCTTGTGTAAATGTATATCAGATGACGCCTCATGAATGCCTTATAGACAGGGGAGATTATCCATGGGGAGGAATTCTTCTGTTGCTTTTCATTAACAGGAAACTCCCAAGTTGGGAGGTAGAGGTTTGGATCAGGACATGCTCCTTAATTATGCATGCTACATAACTAAGGGGGGCTGCAGATGGGCGTCATCTGTTCGGCTGTCAATCAGGATGTTTTCACCACCATGCCTGCAAGAAACAAGGAATTGCAGCAGGGGTTCTACTCCTCTTGTTGCAGCCTTGCTTGCTGGTGAGAGTAGGTGGAAATGTCATCTTCCTGCTCCCTGATGGCAAGTTGAACAGACTTTTATCTCTCAGTATGGATACTGCCTGGTAAAGTAAATTTTGAAAGGCACTGGAAAACAATCATGGCAATAGTGACATGATTGTGACTACATAGTGTTAGTGAATTACAGATTTGTAACTCTAGGGAGAATATCATATGGAGGCTTACCATGGTTAAAACATGCCTAAATCATTCCTAAAGTGTGCTGGTGTCGTCACCAGTTGTGTTTGTTTCCCGTGGTAGAATCACATCTGTTTTGCTCCCATTATCAAAGCATTCACAGAGCTGCAATTTCTTCAATAATGGGAATTTTCACTGTTGATGAAATGGCTGCTCTGTGAACGCTTTGATGATGGGAGCAGAGCAGATGTGATTTAACCACAGGAGACAAGCATGACTGACGATCGTACCAACATGCTTTAAGAACGATTTAGCCACATTTTAACTATGGTAAGCCTCCATGTGATATTCTCCTAGGTTACAGATTTATAACTGCAATGCAGAATGCCAGCATATAAAAGTAGTTATGGCTCAATAATCATTACTGCAAATGGAATCTAGTATGTAATGCTTCTAGTTTACAGTTCATTATTTACTGAGAGCCATGGTCTGAATCCCCTCTCAGTCATGGACACCCTCTAGGTGACCGTGGGCAAGTTATACTCAGTCTCAGAGGAAGGCAAAGGCAAACTCCCTCTAAACAAATTTTGCCAAGAAAATCCTGTGATACGGTTGCTATAATTTGGAAACAACTTGTAAGCACACAAAATCAACAATTTACTAAGGTGATGTTTTAATTTTTTTATTGCCAGAGATGGAAAGGCATTGATGCAATTTTCTGTTTAATGTGTAATAACAACTTGCTTTTACTATTATTTACCTTGACTGCAATGGTGAAGAGGGCCATGCACTGCCCCAACTGAGTTGGCAAAGTGACTTAGGCTCAACCTAAATACCTTGAAGATTATCAGACACCTGAAAGTGATGGGAGCAAAGTGATGGCGATTATCAGACACCTGAAAGTGATGGGAGCAAACTCCTGTCACAATCGTGCGATTGGGGCAAGAATATCAGATGCCATTGTGTGATGTCACCATTATCCTGTCTTTGTCCAATTCGCAGCCCCAATAGTCCCTTTTGCCGCCCTAAAAGCTGGCGCGTGGCTCTTCAGTGCCCTTTTCAGCGTGGCATGTTTGAACGCTGTGCCGGAAGGGCGTCCTGACACCGTGCACTGTGCGTAATGGTGCGCGGCATCAGGACGGCATCAGCGTGGGGTTGGGGTGGCCGGCATGCAGCTGCCCCAACCGAACTTTGCCCCTTTGGGCCGGTCTGCAGAGGCCCTAAGTAGGTAATGTACAACATGTGTCATTATTTTTAGAATTTTTTTTAAAATTCTGTTTTATTTTTTCCAATTTAGTTTTTGTTTTGTTTGTACCTACATTTATTACTTACTCTACTTCTTTTGTTTATCTTCAATAAAAAAGCTAGTAAACAGTGATTTGCTACCCTTTGACGATACCCAAAATCTGCTGCCAGGGATGGCTGCCTCACTCTACCTCATAGTAGGGCCTGATCTTAAGGGTAATGAAAAGGCATATGGGGTATACAATTCTGCTAATGCAACATTTATTCATCTTTAAAGAAGAAACTGTATGCAGAATTTATCAAGGGTTTTGTAACTTAGGCTACTCCTACTGCCCACACTGCCAAAATAAAGCACAGCTTTTACTAACACAAACAACTGAAGTTGTGTATATAACAATGAACTTAGGCAGCCATTTTGTAAATATCACTTTTTTTTTCATTCAAATGAAATATGCTAGAATACATTAACATCTCTAGCATTTTATACTTCCATGACAAAAGGAAATTACAGCTCCTGTTTTCATTCTTCTTGCAGAAGATGACAGAATAATTATAGCATACAGAAAATAAAGAAAAGAGTAAACCATGAAAAGAGCAAAAAATCAAATAGTCAACCGTGGATCTCAAATTCTGATGAATCTCCATTGAAAAACTGTTACAATACATAGAACTAGCTACAGATAGTGAAGGACCAGGAAAATCCTGTTTGTTGTGGTGGCAACTGGCAACTGACTTAACTTCTGGGTCTTAGATATATAAAAATGGCATGCCATGGAATGAAATGAAATAACAGTGGACCCTTCCAATCCCAGGGAGTGGGGTTTGGCTCTGCTCCTCCCAATGGATGGGAAAAAATATAGTCACACTCCATATTATTCAATGGGCAGCAACATGAATGCATCTGCATCATTGTGTCTGCATGCATGCATCACCACTGGATAATATTTGGCATGACACTTCCATCCACGGATTGCTAGCCCGCCGACGTGCTGGGCCAATGTGCTGTATATCTATAAGTACTATAGATAAGTACTATAGAATTACATTTATCCTGTTTATCACTTATAGAACTGAAGAAGGATATCACTCAGATATAGGATGTGTGACACCTGGCTTGAGAAGGGATCTGGGAATCTTAATTTGAACATGAGTTAACAGTGCAATGCAGCAGCTAATAAAGTCATAATTCTAGCCTGCATCAGTGGAAGTGTAGCATCCAGATCAAGGGAAGTAACAGTACCACTCTATTCTGCTCTGATCAGACCTTACCTGGAATACTGTGTCCAGTTCTGGGCAGTACAATTCAAGAAGGCTATTGACAAACTGGAACATGTCCAGATGAGGATGACCAAAACAGTGAAAGGTCTGGAAATCATGCCTTATGGGGAGAAGCTTAGGGAGCTGGTTATGTTTAATGTAGAGAAGACAAGATTAAGAGGTGACATGATAGCCATGTTTAAATATTTGAAAATATGTAATACTGAAGATAGAGCAAGCGTGTTTCCTGCTGCTCCAAAGACTAGGATACAAAAAAATGGATTCAAACTACAGGAAAAGAGATTCCCCATAAACATTAGGTAGAACTTCCTGATGGCAAGAGTGGAATATTCTGCCTCAGAGTCTGGTGGAGCCGCCTTTACTGGAGTTTTTTCAAGAGAAGGTGGATACTCATTTGTCAAGTGTACTTTGAACGTGTATTTCTGTATGGCAGGAGGTTGGACTTGATGGCTCTTGTGGTCTCTTCCAACTCTATGATTCTAAGGAAACTTCAGAACTGCTTCAACATTTGCATTAGACAAAATTCAGAACCAAGTCTACACAATTATAGCAAAGCAGCTTCATTTATATACTGCTTCATATCACACTATGAGATGTCAGCGGTTTACAACTGTAAGCCCCCCAACAGTTGGATACTCATTTTAGTGATCTCGGAAGGATGCAGGCCTGAGTCTAGCCTGAGCCCTGGCTAGTATTGAACTCGCAACCTTGTGGTCTATGAGGGAGTGGCTGCAGTACAGGCATTTAACCACTGCACCACCAGGGCTCTTCTGGCTTATGCTGAAAATAATTTTTAAAATGTGCTGTAGAGATGAACTCAGTGCATGCATCTGTAAGGAACCAGAATTTTGTACAGTCATAACCTAAATTAAATTGTTAATCCCAACTACAGTAGACCTATTGAATAAATGGATGACTTCCTAAATTCCTAATGATTAAATGTGTCTACCTGCAATGAATAATTGGACCAGGCTTATTTTATATGCTCCAAAATTTCACAGATGAAAATGAGAAGACATGTGGCCAAGCAGCACCAAAACATTGTCAAGGTGTCAAAAGTTATTAATGAAGAAAAACAGAGAATCTAGGAGGGGCTACAACAGTTTGCTTTTGCCTGCACCTACCGAGAAAGGCAATATTCCACCCTCCTCTTCTCTCCTCTCTACTGAATTAATTGAATGCAAAATATATTTGCACTTTGAACTCTGCAGCAATTAAAGTAAGCTGGAAAGGGGGAAAGTGAGAGAAGAAGCTAGGACATTTTAAAAGCATATGAAAACATGACTCAACAGAGGATTTTTAGAGACTGCCTCTGGCAAATCAGGACTGTAGAAGGATATGCTATTTTAGTAGGCCTAAGACATTTTAGAAACTACACCAGCTAATTCTTTCAATCAGTAAGAACATTTTTCTTGTTACTTTCTTTTTGATGAAATAGAATCCATGAAGGCTTATGCCATAATGCATCTATTAGTCTTAAAGGTGTGATAGGATTATTTTCCCCTTATATATCCATTCTGACAATAACTACTTGTGTTCTGAATGTCCTCCTTTCAACAGGGCTGTTTCAGTTCTCCAACACTGCTTCAGTTTCCACTGGTCCAGAATGTATTTGTCCATAACTCATGAGAAATTTCATCACTTTCCCCAGGACTATTTTAATTATGAAATTATTTCTTGATGAAAGAAAAACCACACCACACACCCTTAAGTATACACTAAAGTAATTCTAGGAAAACAAATCAAAATGCAAGCCAACCTCCTGATAATGATTTTTTACAGCTCTCTATTTAGAATGAATGTCGCTTCTTGCTGGTGCTGTTTTTCAGTGTTTGGCGGCTATGCTTTTTCTATCTCTGCTTCACCAAAACAATTAACATCTGAGGCCTTTAGAAATTATTTTCAGCACATAAAACAATCATGCTACATCTGGGCAAAAACTCTCTATTATCTACACAAACTGTCTTCCATCCAGATGACTTTTATGTACATTTAATCACAAAAGATTAATTTGATGGCATACAGAAGGCAGCAAAACAGTGAAGAGCTAACTTCAGTTTAAGTGCACATGCAGCTAACTTGTGGTTCTGTAGAAGCAATTTTAATTAAAACTACTGGAAAAATCACCCAGCTGAAAATACTGGGAGCTTTGGGATGGGCTTAGCATAGCTAATTAATTGTATATTTAATCAAAGAAGCCTTTGGCTGTTATTAATAATCTATTTTCCTCTGGCAATAAATATAGTAGTTCTGAGAAAAAGAATATGTAATTTGTAAAATATCAGATGTACAGAATATTGGTTTTGAAAAGGATTATCCAACCTTTGGAATTAAGACTGTCTTTGGAATTAAGACTGTTTCACTGCTAAATAATTAACAATATTTTGAGAAACTGGTTTTAAACATCCTGATGGAAGAGCAGCTTATGAAATAGATTCCCTTCAATCCTTTGACTGTTATCAGGAGACACTGTCAGGCAAGCAACAAGCTGCTCATCTGTGGGCAATCCTTAAGGCAAACCTATGAAGTTAATGGTCTTATTATTTTGTTTCAAGGAAGTAGAATAAAATAGCTGGTGGATTTCTACTGCTTCTATTTGGGTAAAAGACTTTATTCATGCCAACAAATTAAAAGCACTGAAACAATTATTGTA
>CM034708.1:151615639-151639502 GCA_020142125.1 Phrynosoma platyrhinos | reverse complement strand
TCTATCAATTTCTTCCTGTTCTGCCTCTGTGGTTGGTGCATATAGTTGGATTATTGTGATATCCATAGGTTTACCATAGAGCCTTACTGAAATGATTCTGTCTGATTTTACATTGTATCCTCTGACTACTTTTGCCACATCTTTTCTTAGTATGAAAGCTATCCCATTTCTTCTTGTCTTTTCATTGCCTGAGTAAAACACTGTTTATAACAGTATAAACAATATTACAAACACTGTTTATAATAGTATAAACAATGAAAGATGGAGGTCATATAGAGCAAATAGATTTTCTCTGATCCTCCTTTTGCATATTCACCCTCATCATATTGATATGCTTGCTGTAGAATGGCTTTCTAGTGTGTCTGCACAGAAGAGAATTTTGGGTAACATTTGACCAGTTTACAATCCCTCTTAAATTGATTAAACTGAAGCTTTTTCTGTCAAGTTTTCAAATAACAACAATGCAGTTTATTCAAGATTTAGCTCTCATATCTTTAATTATTCCCAAAAATAGTACTGGGTTGCCTAGAGAAGAAAGGAATACCTGTTTGTTCCAGCTGTCAAAACATATACAGTACTAGCAACTGTGGTATGGCAGCCTTAATAAATGTATCTCAATTTGCAAGTCAATATACAACCACAACAAATGCAACCATTATCTGGTTCTGTTACACAAGGTATACATGTCCTCTCCATTTTGGTTTTCTTATTTGTATAAGTGTCTATTTTCTACCTAATTTACCAAAAATGTAGATCTCAATAGCATTTAGAATATTTTTTTCTGAAATCTTTGTCTTCCTAGAAGGTCTGTATTCCTCCACAAAGCAAACAATGTGTGGAGATTTCAATGCTAGAATCGGAGCCAGTTTGAAACAAGTGGAAGGTATCAATTTTGGATAAGACTAATAAGTCTTATGTGTTGCTAGAGTTTCCCAAGATACAAGCATAAACAAGCCAGGTCTGAGCTTTCTAGAGGTCCTCTTCTTTCACCATTTGCAATGTATGGGACCCATAATTACATAATACTATGTACCTATATGTATATCACCAACAGGGGAGTTAGTACAATTGATCATAAGGCAGTTTCTGCCAATCTGCTTCCTGATGTTCATAGATTTAATGTTAACAGTGTTGAAAGTGATCATTTTTCTCTGTCAGAGCTAATTAATTTCAAATGTTTCATCCTTTGTGTCCTTCTCAGCATCTAAATGGAATTCACATAGGAGAGCAAAGAATACCGTGGTCAGAGCAAAGAATACCGTGGTATGCTTTACACATTTCAGAGTACTACTTTTAATTCTTTTTGTCAAAATATTTTAGACCCTAACTTAGGGCCTTTGCAGACTGCCAGAAATAGTGCACATTAAATTGAGGCACTGCCCTGGCTCAGTGCTAGAGAATCATGGGAACTGTAATTTATTGTGGCACCAGAGCTCTCTGACAGAGAAGGCTCAATGTCTCAGAAAAAAATACAATTCCCATGATTCCCTAGCACTGAGCCAGGGCAGTGCCTCAATTTAATGTGCACTATTTCTGGCAGTCTGCTTAGGCCTAGATAGCTTACATGCTTATAAAACAACCCATTATTCAAAAGCTTAGACCCAAACTGGTCTGTAACAAATAATTCAATCCTAACAGAGTAGCACCCAATGATGGTTTGACCTTGAATGTAGAGGTATACTAATGGATTACTCTCAAGAGGCACTTAAAAATAATGATACTACTTCTCCCTAAAGTTTAGACCTTATGAGCTTATCTTATAAGTCACCTTTAAAACAAACAAACAAACAAAAAAGACAAGTGCTATAACACTGTGGAAACCATTAGCCCTAGCTGTGATGGAAATAAATGAGAAGCAGTTGTGGGATATTGTTTCTACTTGTATGTACATGGTTAGACCTGTAGTCATTGGGCAAATTTCATCACATCAATGGTATATTTATTTTAGCAGGCTTTAGGGCACCCTCCTAAATTATTTTGTTCCTAAACTACTTTTTTGCCTTATTGGTTTCCAGTGTCAGTTTCTGATATAAAGAAGTTGACTGCATCTTTTGCTCTGGGCAAGGCTCCAGGGGAAAAATATGATGTATCGTAAAATATTAAAATGTTTTTTTTTAGTGGTGGGTTCCCCAATATTAGCCAAAATGTTTATTTAAATTGACAACACAGGTATAATTCCAATGGGCTAGAAACAGAGTGTAGTTGTTCCTAGTTACAATAAAAGTGATAAGCAAGATCCCAATAATTATTGGTCTATTAGTATTCAGACACTGAATCTAAGTTATATAGTAAATATCTGTTAAATAAATTGGAGGATTGGGAATCTACTAACCATCTCATTTACCCTGAACAGGTTGGCTTTAGGAAAGGGCAAAGTACTACTGACCATTGTTTGGCTTTTTATTTTTTTATCCCAAGAAGGAATTGCTGATCTTACTAAATATCTATTTGTTGCCTTCGTCAACTTTTGACTAAGTTTATTGGAAACCTGTTGTGGATAAACTGGTCAACACTAATATAGACTGATTGCCTATTATTGTTGATCAAGGAAATCTATTCCAATACAACTTCTGGAATAAGAGTTGGTATTTCTGGCTCATTAACTGATCCTATCCCCATTAATAAAGAAGTCAAACAAAGATGTCTGCTAGCACCATCATTTTTTTAATTGATACCTGAATGAGAGAATTCAAGCATTTTCTGGCCCAGAATTTTTAATGCCTTCATTTGTATCAAAAAGTGTTTTTATTCTTTTATATGCTGATATGGTTTTAATTTCATTTGCTTGCATAGATCTGAAAAGGCTGGTCTCTAAGCTCAGCATATTTTGCTCTAAAGAAATCTGAGCATTAAATATACTAAAACAAAGGTGATGGAACATGATGGGATCTTATAGCACCTTTGAGACTAAGGGGGGGATGCAGACGGGTGGCCCTGGGCCGCCCAGGGAAGCAGAGGATTGGGTCTGCTGCTTGCACACACAGTGGCCCCGATTCTCCCATTTGCCCCCTCTTAAAAGAGTGGCAAAATGCCGCTCCTATTAGAGGTGGCAAAAGGCCGCCCCAAGAGCCGCCGTGTGGCTCTTCTCTGGCCCTTCCGCCATAGTGCGTGAGACCGCTATGCGCGGAGGATGTCCTGACGCCATGCGTAAGGGCACGTGATGTCAGGACATCTTTGGGGAGGGGTTGGGGTGGCCAGCATGTGGCTGCCCCTCCCCTTCCCTGCCTCCTACTCGCCGCTTTGGGCCCGTGTGCCGAGGCCCTAACTGAAAGAAAGAAGCTGGTAGCATGAGCTTTTGCAGGCTAGAGGTTATGGTGTTTCCCATTTTCAATTGTCTATCAGTGGTCACCAGACTGGACAATACTGGGAATTTAAGTACTCTCCTGGAAGCCCATTATAGACACTACTAGAGCAGTGGCTTTGAGATCTATTGGAGAAATCCTTAGATTTTACAACACTGCAGGGAGTTGCCTAGTTATTCCAACCCTGTAAATATTTCAGAGCAAAGTCATTGCCCAAATTTTGTATGGTGCTGCTGCTCAGATAATTCTCAGATGATTAAACTGGAAATACTTTATAATATATTTCTTAAGAAACCATTAATATTTTCACCTAGTACTTCTACAGCTCCAGTTCAGACAGAGGTTGGTTTTCTTCCCATTAGATCTCACAATCATTTCCTTTTATTTAATTATTGGTAAATTTTAAGATTCCTGTTAGGATTTTCACCAAGTCGTGGCATGAACACTTACCCAACTGCAAAGTTTGGAGCTCAAGTTATCACAACTTGATTCAATTGTAGCCTACTCCACTTGACATTTTTTCTGTCTTGAAGTTAAAAGAGAAGCTTTGTGAAAACATTTTGACTATAGTGCTCAACTGGACTGACAGGCTATTAATAACTCAAAATGGTATCAACTCTTTTAAATCTCACCATCAAAAGGATGTTTACTTGGCAAAGCTTACATTTCCACAGCTTAGGCAAGCTTTTACAGCCATTCACTTTCAAATCATGCCTACAGCTATGTTCAATGGCAGATATTCTTATACAACCTTTGGTCCTCTGTTTGTGTATTTGTGGGGCTCATAAATGAAGGATTTCCCACATTATTTGCTCTTTTCTTCATCATATTCTGAAACAAGAACCAATTTTTTGGGATCTGGTGTGGATAGAAACCCACTTGGGATCTTGGGTGAGTTACAGGCTGCTACCAAACTGCAGAATTATTGCAGTTTTGCACCATTTTAATGGTCATGACTCCATCTTATGGAATCCTGGGATCTGTAGTTTGTTTGTAGCTTTCTGACAGAGAAGGCTAAATAGCTCATAAAACTACAAATCCCATAATTTCATATCATTGAGCTGTGACAGTTAAAATAGTGCCAAATTGAATTAATTCTTCAGCCTCTGTCTCACTGACATTCTAATACTCTTCCAGAAAAGATTTTGTTTTTCTTGTCTGATACTGACTCTATGGTAACATGTAAGGTTTCACTTTTTGCCTGGCAGCAATGAAAATTTGGGCATGATTTATTGTTGATATTGCAGTTGATTGCTTTGGAGTAGATTTTATCTAATTTCAGTATTGTTGTTTATATTCAGTGTGTTTTAACTGTATTGATTTTTTACAAAATCAATAATTATATGCTATTTATTTCGTGTTGTATTTTTATACTGTTACATTTTTATATTGTATATTTATTTTGTAGGCAAATTGTCTGTGGTCTAAGCATTAATCTTACTAATAGTGAATACAGAAATATTAATTCCTGTGCAGAAAATGCTGTAACTGGAGATTTATTGTGCTTCAAATTCTTACATGGTTGATTTGAATAGAAAACAACAATAATTAATATCTCTGAATTGCACTATTACAACTAAAACAACTATGCAACATTTTTGTGCAGAATAAGCCCTGAATTGTGAATAGCCTTCCAAAACTGTGTGGTTTTCAAGACTTTTGGCCTGTACAGACTGGTCAAAAGGGCCGGCCTGGAGGTGGAGTTAGGGCGAGGTGACTGCACACCGGCCACCCCAACTCTGCCCTGATGCTGCCATCACGCCACACACCCCACCATATGGCGTGCCAAAGGAGCAGAGAAGAGCTTCAGCGGTGGCAGTAAGGGCGGCTTTTTGCCACTCCAAAAAGGAGCAGCATTCGCCAGCCCTTTTTGGAGTGGCAGACTGCTGGATCAGGGACGTGATCTGTGGTTGCTGCGGCCCCAATCTGCCGTTCCCAGGGGTGGCACGGAGCTGCCCCTTAGGGGCTGTCTGTATGGCCCCTTTGTCACAGCAGGAAGTAAACAAATGAAATTACTCGTTGCTACCTTTGAGAAGACACTGTTTGAAGAACTGCATCCCTAGTTGCTGTAGGTTAATAAGCATCTGTTTTCTCTTTCATACATTCTACTATCAAGAACAAATTTAAATTGATACAAGGGAATTGAATGGCTCTCCATCAGCTGTGGTAACATATGAACATATTCAAGAGCAACAGTTGATGGTAACTGAGAACTACAGAGACAATGATGTTCAAACTTAAATCACCCCCCGACTATGTCAGCTCTTCTGTCACATTAGTTGTGACAGAAGACTTATGTAATAGACTATGAGGAGTTTGGAACTAAGGCCCAGAAAACCTTGATACACATTGGGGAGCAGTCACTGATCTCTTTGCTAGGCCTAATCTATATAGTAATAATTGGAAGAAATATATTCACAGGCACGGAATTTGGGAGAATCAACAGAAATCTCTGTCTATCCTCCTCCTCCTCCACCTCCACCTCCACCTTTGCCTCTTCCTCTTCCTCTCCACTTAACTTGCAAATTAAAGCAATTACAATATAGCTAAAACATACAAAAAGTTAACATTGGTTTGTCCTGCCAAATAAAAGATAGATACTAGCAATGAAGTACTTAAGATTTTCTATGTGTCCCATTATTTGGAACAGCAGTACATTTTGTTGGGACAATGGAGAATTCTTCTTTCAGTTATTGTGCTGAGTCTTGCAATAAAGATAATTTTGCCCTGCCCCATCTTTAATGGCTTTAAAATGAATTATTAAAATCTACATTTTATTTAGTTAATGCATTTATATTTAAAGAAAAACTTATTTCCTACCCTTCTATTGTTTACTGAGATAGATATAAGCAGTGCGTCAGGTGATGTAGGGTGATGTAGGGGTAAAGCATGCCAATCAGTTCCAATATTAGAAAAAAATGCTTTACCTTTGTTGGAAGCAGAAGCCTCTGATAGCAAAGTTCCAGTGCACTGGCTCTCTCTTTAGGATTCCCCTGTGACGGCTAAAATGCAGTATCTTGAAATAAAATAAAAAATCTAGGGGTAGCCTATATATCTGTCATATAGCAGATCCAAATGTGTTAGCTGTCACAGGGGAATTCTAAAGAGAGAGCCAGTGCACTGGAACCTTGCTATCAGAGGCTTCAAAGGTAAAAGGTAAAGCAAAAGGTAAACGTAAAATAAATTCAATTTTTTCTCCTGTTTGCCTGATGAAGAAGCCAGTGTGACTTCAAAAGCTTTCAACATGTAGTTGTTCATTTTGGTTGGCTCAATAATGGTATCATTGTTTGGATGTTTTTGGATTCTCATCCACTGGGTTGCCATGAATTGAAGCAGATTCAAGGACACTTAACAACAAACAACCCCCATTTCTCAGCTCTTCCACTGACTGCCTTAACCAACCAGGAATGACAAGGGTCACATTTGCATAGGGATAACCTTAGGCTAACGATCTTGTTCACATCAACAAGCTATATGTAAACTTAAACATATCCATTAAATTAGGACAAACAAGTATCAACAGTACAGCATTAGGTTAGGAATGAGAAGAATATTTTAAAATATTTGAGAAATGGTTAAAAAGGGTTTTTGGAATTTTGAGAAACCCTAACAAGGAAAGAGGATTAATGAGAACCTTCATAGTTTGGGACTGAATATATACAAAATTGACATGTGGTTTTTTTGTGTAGAAAGAAGCATTCCCCCTCCCCATACAAAACATAAAAGTTTCTTGTACTGAAAAGGATATTTTGTGCACAAAAATACTACATTTAAATTTTGGAACTGCAAATTAAAATCTGGAACTGCAAATAAACTATGAAAACTCTTGAAAAGCTGACCAGTTTTCAAATACTATTTGCAGTTTTTGAAGACTTTTGGGTAGAAGGCTAAAGATTTCACAATTTTTTAAAAACTTTCTCACAGTGGGAAGAAAATTAGTAAAAAATTACAATCCAAATTAGGGTCTCATTTAATCATAGACTCCAAAGCTGGAATGGGTGCTAATGAATTTATTTGAAACATTACTTGCCAGAATGTTAAATTGGCAATAACAATATTCTCCTAACTTTCACCAGTCATTTATGCAATCAGCTTTTTAAAAAATAGATATAGTGCCATTGGACAACTCTGCATGGATATAATGGTGATGAAACAGTGCATTTTCTTTCATGCCATTACATCACAGACCTAAATATGGACTTAATATAGACTTGATATATTACCTGTCTCTGATTGGATATTCACCTCATATTACCACTGTAGTCATTGCTCCTGCTGCTTCATGACTCTGAATTCCCTGGAAAATTGGAATGCTTGTTTTCATCACCAGAAAAAAAGACAGGTAAATGCGACGGTCAGGAGTGCCTGTTATCAGCTTCGGCTGATACACCAGCTGCGCCCTTTCCTGGAAGTAAGGGATCTTGAGACCGTGGTGCATGCACTGGTAACCTCCCGTCTAGATTTCTGTAATGCACTCTACATGGGGCTACCCTCATGTTTGGTCCGGAAACTTCAATTAGTGCAAAATATGGCAGCCAGAGTGGTCTCACGTACATCGCAGAGAGATCACATAACTCCTGTATTAAAATTTCTTCACTGGCTGCCTGTCAGTTTCCGGGCCCAGTATAAGGTGTTGGTTTTGACCTTTAAAGCCCTAAATGGCTTGGGTCCAACTTATCTTCGGGGCCGCCTCTTCCCATATAATCCTCCCTGCACACTCCGGTCCTCTGGGAGGAATTTGCTACAGCCAATGAAAACCAGGCTCTCGACAACCTCCCAGAGGGCTTTTTCTGTCATCGCCCCCAAATTATGGAATGGCCTGCCAGATGAGATCCATCAGTTGACAACTTTAAACAGTTTTTAAAAAGCTGTTAAGACAGATCTCTTCCGGCAGGACTTTCCTGATTAGTTTCCTGGCCTCAGGAGTCCTTTTATCCCTCCTACATTTGGTTTAAATGCTGCCCCGCCTATTATTTTTTGTTTGATTATGATTTGTTTTAATTATGTGTTTGAATAATTGTTTTAATGTAAAAATTGTTTGATTCTTTTTTAAGGGGTGGGGGGGCTGTGGGATTTGGATGGTATTTTAATATTGTATGATGTTTTTAAATTGTTGTGAGCCGCCTCGATTGCGTGACAGAGGGGCGGGATATAAATAAAATTTATTATTATCATCATCATCATCATCATCATCATATCTGCATCCATACTCTGCCAGTGTGTGTGGCACTGCACTAGTCTCCATATACAATCTTGTATTCTGTATTTAGTGTCTGAAAATCCTTCTTATAGGATCAGCATGGATAACTAGGTAGTCTCTTTGTTATATTTGACTGTAGGTATGTATTTCTCAGAATAGGTTCCTATTGGCAAATAGTTTTTCTTCCCTCCTCCACTTTGTTTAAATAAAAACATATTTTTCTTTGCTGTTAAATGTATTAGTCAGGGAGTATTAAATCTAATCCTGGCCATCTGCTGTTTCTGATTTCATATCCATTGCAACCAGTAGTTGCAAGTTGGTCCTTGATCCCTAGAATCTTCATATGCCCAGTGAAGGCCTAGGCACCCCCAGATTCAGGCTAAGTGGATGATGGTGGCCCCTTTCTTTTTTGTTTTTGATTTGGTATTAGCACTGGGGCACAAGACTGAGGTGGTTGGATACAATCTGATAAAATCTGAGAAACCTGACGCCAGTCTGGATTCTCACTTTTGCTCCTATAATAGTTGTACTGTGTCCCAGATTCTTGACCCCATTAATGCTTGTGCTCTACTGAGTTGTTCTTAGCATGCTGGTGATGACCTTTAAAGCCCTATATGGCTTAGGTCCAGGATATTTGGAAGACCGTATCTCCTTCTATGAGCTGGCCAGGGCTCTGAGATCCTCAGGGAGACCCTTCTCTCCATCCCACAACCATCACAAGTACAGTTGGTGGGGACATGAGAGAGGGCCTTTTCTGTGGCTGCCCCTAGACTCTGGAATTCCCTTTCCAGGGAGATCAGAATGGCCTTCCCTTCCTTTTGCCAACAGGCGAAAACCTTCCTTTTCAGACAGGCATTCAAAACAGAAAACTTTTAAAGAATGGCCTGGGGTGCAGGCCAGCTCATCAGGCTTAGCCTAAATTAATAAGAAGAGCCCTCCCTCCAGTCCATCTGCCATGGTCCAGGCCTCAGAAGGAGAGAAGAACTGCTGGACCTGATCACCTTCCTACTACCATTCCCTTCTCCTTTTGTGTCATGTCTTTTTAGATTGTAAGCCTGAGGGCAGGAAACTGTCTAATTAGTAAGCTACTCTGGAAGACTTTGTAGCTGAAGAGTGGGGTATAAATACTCCAGATAAACAAATAAATAAATAAATAAATAAATAAAATAATATGCAACTCTCAACCTAAGAGCCACTGTGGCGTAGTGGTCGGAGCATTAAACTACAACTCTGGGGATCAGACTTCAATTCTCCACTTGGCTGTGGAAACCCACATGAGTGACCTTGGGTGAGTCAAACTCTCTTAATCTTCCAAAACCTTGTGATATGTTCAATTTATGGTCACCGTAAGTCAGAGGAGATAATCATATAGGGATAAGAAACAGGAGAGAAACGGAATGCTTCCGTTATTATTGTGTAATTGCATGAAGATTATCACGCGGTGTCATGCTCATCTATCCTGTTAATAACCTGTAATCATCCTGTAATTATCTTGTAATAAGCTATTCATGGGAGTTTACTGTTAATAAGATATTACAGGATGATTACAGGTTATTAATGGGACAAGTATGGATGAGCACGATATCGTGTGAAAATCTTTGTGCAATCACGTGATAATGGGAGCATTCCATTTCTCTCCCATTTCTTATCCCTGTGTGATAATCTCCAGAAACTACTTGAAGGCACACAACAAAACTCTCTACCTAAATTGCTTGTAAGGCTTTTTTTTTTAAAAATAAATAAATAAATCCAACCATTCACTTTAAAAAAAGTATTCAAGGTGGTCAATAAAAACAGCTAAAACCACAACTTTAAATTGGGACCTTAAAGTATTTGTTCTTTTTTGTTTTATACCTTATGATCATTTTATAGTGGTTCAAATTTATTTTTAATATTCTGTCTGAATATCTGCTAAGAAAAAATTGTATATTAAAAAAAACAAAAACCCAAACACACACTTGCAAAAGAACTGGAAGTTTCTGTCTGGTGTTTGCTTCCTGTCTTGAACGTGGCACTCAGCATTATCTAGCTGAGCAGTATCTAGTTCCACAGTTTGGAAAGGCAGACATTGCTGGTCTGCTGAGCACAGGAAATGAGCCAGAATCACAGTTGGCCCCTGCTCTGGGAGCTGCCCAGAATAAGCAAGTTGGACTTCAGCCACACACATATACACCCTTTCCAATCCCAGCAGCCAACAAGCAGGGCAAAAAGCTTGTGATTGGTGGAACTGGGAATATTTGTGTGGCTCTGTTCCAAACGTCTTGTTGGTTACCATCTGTGATTCTACCCCCCCCCCCCCACTTCCAGGAATTATACATCTTGGTAGTTGCTGGATTTTTTTCCAGCTGAAAGTAGGCAGTGGTTATCCACTGGTATTCAAAGATATGAACAAAGACACTACTGTCTGCCCTTCTATCCATCTATCTATTTTTCTTTTCCTGATATTTGTAATGGTAAAACTAAGCAGGCTTGACTACTCACAAATTTCAGTCTATTTGATCCCTTTCTGGAGAACATTTAACATATGTATTCATGCACTTTCTATCATAACTTGAGATACACAAGAACATGGGCTAGGTACAATTATATTTAAATACAGGGATGAGACAGATGCTGTAAATACAACTTGTAATATATTATGTTTTAATTCCCCTTCCTATAATATTGAGGGGTGGAAAGTGTAGTGCCAGTAGCAGATTTGTGAGTTGGCTGGGATCATAAGGGAATAGTTATATAAACTGGCACCTACAGAAGCATACAAGACCAATGGCAGATTAGCGATCTAGATGTAGAATCACTATTTCAGACTATCAGCATCTCCATCTGGTGCTAACTGGGCAGTGGAAAGGTGTCTCCAATCACAACGGAGTTCTGAATCTATTCTGGATTTTAGTCTAAAGTTTAATGAAGCTATCCAGGCTGCTGAACCCTATCCCCAAAATAGGTTTAGCACCTCAGATAGCCTTTTCAAATTGCTGATTAAAACCCAGAGCAGGTTTACTTCCACAATGATATGGCAGCTACCAGCTGCAGCTATAATCAAGTTACAAAATTGGCCCCACATACCTTGAAAGGTTATTCCACACAGCCATTAGCTATGTGAACTGGCACTGAAAATGCAATACATTGGGAATTAAAAAACAACAGTGCTGGAGCTCATTTTTGGATTTCTCACTTCACACATTGACAGCATATAACAGAGGTCCAGTTCTTTCTTCCTTATTGTAGAAATTGTGTATAATTTGAATGCAAGCACATTTTGTATAGGTAGATTGTAAATATGTACTGGCTCTTATAACAAAATTGAAAATTATACCAGCCAAAATGTTACATAGCAGCTTTTGTACCAGAAGTTCAGTGTTGTACTTTCAATAAGGTAAAAATAATTTCCAGCATTCTCAAATGCAAATGATTATTTCCCAATCCCTCCTTTTCAACAGCATTCTGGAGTATTCTGTTACTAACACAATGTGAAGTTGCTGCCCTAGTTGCTTAAGCTGATACATTTGATTGCTTCATTGATTGTGGCAATCAAAGTTGGTGCATCCGATCCCTCACCCCATCTCTATTTTCTGCTTTCTCTTTTTCCCATCCCCTTCCTTATTCCTTCATTTAATGTTTTCATTTTTTTAAAAAAAATACCTCTCACTAGAGCTTTACTGATGAAGCATTAGGCTCCTGTGCCCATAAAGACAATTCTCTCCTCCCTGCATGTCCACTAACTGAGTTGAAGCTGTAAGACTGAGAAAAAAGAGGCAGAATATGTTGTTGGAAAGTTTCTTATCTTTTTCTTAGATGCACTAGCGTGCGTAGGTAGGCTAGTTTTTTTCAAGCACAGGCATCTACTGTTTATGGGTTAAGGCTATAATTTTTCTTTAAAATAATCTCTAGAGTTGGAATACAAAACTGGCAAACTGTAATGGCACTATTCATTGGAGTGGGGGGCACAATACATTCTCACACACTATTTGTGACCAGAGGCAATTGAGGAGATGATCTAAGAAGGAACTGCAAGGGGTGGGGATAACATTTCAAGGAACCACACACACAACAATGACACCATCACAGTTTAATACTGTGGTGATTTAACTCTACAAATGAAAGATAAGGAAGTATTGGGGGAGAATAAAAGGTCATTATGTGAGGATTTTGACACAATGGGAAACATGGGGAGGGTTGTGAAGAAATCAGGCACACCCACAACTCAACCAGTCCTCCCAAAATCAATCCAAAATGTGACACCTTTCTACTGAAGCTTTTTTTTTTTTAAGCAAAGAATTTGAATGGGAAAATGACAGTAATCATAAGAAGCAACACTAAATGGTGCAACATAAATCAGCATACATTAACAGTCTGGAATATATCATTCCAAGGATAAACACTTAGATAAATATAATATAGGAGGAAACAAAGCATAAAAAATTGATTTCTTTTTACCCTCAAACTACAAAGACAATATGAGTTGGGTTGGTTTTTGTGTTGTTGTTTTTTGGCATGTCTGTTTAGGAGTGAACTCATTCAAAGTTGTTACTTTATAGCACCAATTGGATATAATTTGCAGTTTGCACAAACCAGCTTTGTCTAAAATCTGCAAGGTTTACAGTTTTCAAGTTTCTGCAGAAACATGATGCTGGTTGCTTAGAAACTATTTGCCTTAGGTGCTTGCATGTTATTTATTTCCAAGCACATTTCACAGACTCTGTATTTTTCATAGTACATAATTATCAAATACATTTCTAAAATTCTAGAAAAATCCTTAAAATAATATTTTTTTTTTAAAAAAAAGTCCTGTCACCTCATATCCTAGATGTAAAAGAGTAGGAATTGAGACTTGCTAGGAAGTCTGTATCTACTCAATTAATCTAAATCAACTTCACCTCCATTATGATAGGTCTCATCCTAATTTCACAACACAATACAAATTCAAGGTCAATCATCTTAGAAAAATTGTTTAGGACACTTTCTACATTTCATGATATTCACCTATATTGAATATCTATATTCAATAGATATTGAATATAGGTGAATATTCAATCTATATTGAATATAGGTGAATATTTCATCATATTCACCTATATTGTGGTGTGTGTGGGGGAAATCATGTTTTTATAGGGTGATGACTGCATACAGCTCTGTTTAGTTTTACACATGTGAAAAAAAATGCCTCTTGTAGCCCTGTGATATTCCTGAGCCATACTCAACCTCCATTGCCACATTTGTGGACTCTAGCAGGAAGCCAACTGACATGATATTCCTTTATATAGGATCCTCCCCCCCACATATGTTAAAATTCTATTTGAATAACATAAGTTCTTTCACAACATTGAGAGATTAATATCCACACCAATGCTTGCTTCACTAAACACATCTGTCATAGTATAAAAGAGGGTGTTAATATATCATGGATGTCTCTGTAGGGCAGGGGTCGGCAATCTACGGCTTGTGGGCCGGGTCCGCCCCCCCGAGGCCTTTGGACTGGCCCCTGCCTGCCCGCCGCCGGCCCCCTCCGCCGCTGCGCGCGCTGCCGCCATTTTGTTTTCGTCGTCATCATCGTCAGGGTTCATCAGGGGACAAGTGCCACCACTCCACCCCCCTCAGCCCGTGGAAGACCTGGAGGACAGAGGACCGTCCTCAGGTAAGAAAAACTTGCCGACCCTGCTGTAGGGCATCTGAGGCACTGAGAGGTCAGGAGGAAAAATGCCACCTGTATATGAGCCTTTTAGGCATACACAGATAGGCTTGGCTTGGCCATATCTGAGCATTCATGGATAGAATCATGATCATGTTCCAATGGCCATTAATTTATCAAAAGGTTTAATCCAATAAAATTTCAGACAACTCTGGAAAACTGTACAGAGTGAAATCTGAGTGAAAACATTCAAGATAGAGAAAAGACAGGAATTTCTCACAGTTCGCATGAGTAACTTGTGAAATTCAGTGCTAATATAGTGATGTTTTGAAACAGAAATCAAGCAAATGCATTGAACACTGATCTATCAACAGCTAATAGTCATGACAGTAAGCAGACTCCCATTTCAGAGGCATTATACATTCTGAGTACAAATTGCTGAGGAGAAGGCTGTTGCTTCAACAGTCTGCTTGTAGGTTTAGTAGAATCAGTTTGGATAGCCACTGATGCCAACAGGGAGGTAGTCACTCTCCCAGTTTTATTCAACAGGTCTCTTCTTATGTTCTGCAGAGTCCATATACTTAGTTGCAATCAAGAAATTTTCAGTCACACATGTCAAGTGTCAGGCATCTTATAGACTAGAACAAAGTTTCAGAAATAGAGGAAATAACAACAACAAATCTTTCTTGCTGCTGTATAAAGGTAAAAGTGCTCAGGAAGATATCACTTTGAATCTAGCACTCTGTACTTGTAAGATGTCAGTCAAAGGACACATACAATTGTGCCAGTCCTCCCAAAATAAGCCTTCTTCTGGTTGTGCTGCTTTTGCTGTATACTTTACAAAGGAAGTTACTCACAAATGATCCAACTTTGACCCCAAATTTACTAAAAGTTAAAATTCTATTTTAATGGGTGGGTGGGTTTGTGGGATTTGTATTGCATTTGTATTGTACTTTTGATGTTGTAAGCCACCTTGGTGTAGGATAAAATAATAATAATAATAATAATAATAATAATAATAATAAATTTCATCTTGCTATTGTTGCTTGCCACAATTTCAGTTGTGTTGAATGAGAATGCAAGGGAGGCTTAGGAGTTCAGGGACTCTTGACCATCCTCCATGTTAGCTAATTAAATCCTTGCCAAAAGAATGGTCCCTTGTTTTAGGATGATTGTTAACGCTTCTCACCATTAATGCTGAAGGGATTTAGATATAGAAATTCTAGTAATTATTTACTATTTAGTCTTCTGTTTTTCTGCAGGATGATCAGGTGGATAGCGGCTCATCCATTCCTCGATGAATGGATCTGTTTCAAACTGCAATTGAGGTCATGGTAGGAGACCACACTGGTAGCTCTGATGGATTATCTGACATCCCAAAACTGACACAGGGAGTATGGCACTTCTGATATATACCGGAAGCCAATTTTTCATTACGTATTGGCAGGTCCAGATAAAAAGATGGCACTAAATTAAGCACAATATGTGACTTTCTGCCATATGATACCCCAAGTGGCTTACAATACAGCATAAAACACCAGAATGTAATAAATATGATTAGATTTAAACAACCAGCCATCCAAAATAATTTCTAGAAGAATTTATGGTTTATATATACAAATAGATAGAAAATGTAGATTTTCCCATGCACAAATGTGCTTTCAGGCTAAAAATTGTTGCTATTTTATAAATTGCAAATGCTGGGTTAAATCCAATTGTTAGTTCCAGCTAAAAGTTATCAAGTAAATAAATTATTTATTGGTAAGCCAATACTTAATGCTTTAGTGGGTCCATTGTAGTTGGAACTAGCAACAGGATTTAGGCCATTACTCACTAAATTAATCAGATTATTAGAAGTGGAAATAGGAAACTGTCTTGCAGGGAGAGTGAGCTGGATTCTATAAAACTTGTATCCTTATGTCAACTAAAATACAAGCATCTCTTTACTTTCAATGGAATTTGATGAGTTCAAATCAATACATTAGATTCAAGTTTAAGTTGTCCAAGATATGAAAGCAGTATACAGCTTACCTTGACTGATATTGATACTGATACTGAACAGAATATGAAGTCACATTAAGTATTTGACATATTATGTCAACATCCTGTTTCCACAACTTTATGTCAGTCTGAAAGTATAGTTCTTGCTCTGTGTTTGATTGACTGATGTTAGGGTAGCCTGAGCTGTTATACAGTTTCACAGAAGCTACAAAATAGAATTCTTCCAGGCTTATTCATATAGCAGTATAAATCACAAAAACATCCAGCCCTTTCAAAACTATTGCTATATCATTTCAAGCCTTGAAATTCTGATTCCCTAATTTCAGTATTTGCTGTCAACCAGTATTTGCTGGCCAACCTACAGAAAACTTTCCACGTAAACATTTTTAGTGAAAAACAAAGCAGATCACTCTTATACAAATTGGTAGGAAGCACTGTTTATTATAGCTAAGTGAACTGGTATGATGTTATTGACTCATGTTGCTATATACACTGGGAGAACAAATAACATTCTTAAGACCAAGCTATTCAGACCAAATAATTTTGCAGCACACTTCAGCAGGGGTGGGAATAATTTCCTCCACATATTGTTGTTCTGCAACCCAATAACCTCTAGCCATTAGGAATGATGGGGCTGTAGTTCAGCAATAGCTGGCAAGCCATATACCCCATCCCCATACTGCAGGTTGGTAAAAATCAATCTTTAGGGTAAATATGCTGGATATATATAAGCTAAATGTGCTAAAGTGTTCTCTGTGTCCTGTTCTTCTGTCTGTTTTCTCATAGTGCCACACCCAAGCATGGGAAAGTCTATGGGGGATTGCAGACTGCCAGAAATAGTGCAAATTGAGTCCACTTTTAGGGGTTAGGGTTAGTGCTAGGGAATCATGGGAATTGTATTTTTTTTTCTGAGACATTGAGCCTTCTCTATCAGAGAGCTCTGGTCCCACAATAAAATATAGTTCCCATGATTCCCTAACCCTAACCCTAAAAGTGGACTCAATTTGCACTATTTCTGGCAGTCTGCAACCCCCCTATATTTCTATGGATCTGTTTCAGTCCTATGAATTCAGACCCTGGGATCAAGAACCACATTAGAACGTCGTGGGTGAAATCTAACTGATTTCATTCAAGGTGAGACAGTTTGGGGCTAAATGTAGATACACATAGTCAAAGAAAAAACTATTCCATAAGAAACTTACCATAACATCAGAAGAGTAAGTCAAATAAAAGTTTCTTACCTGAAATATATAACAGAAAAGAATATGTTTGTAATGTTCACATATTAGTCAGTTAACTTTGAAAGTTCACTGCACTACATGCATTATTGAACAAAAGCCTATTATTCTGATTGTATGTCTGTACAGAATGGCAATTGTATTTTTTAATTGTACAGTCTATACACATTAGCCACTATAAAATATAAAATGACACTGAAATGGTGGTTTCTTTTATTTTCCTCATTTCAGGACAAGTGTGTCACTCTGTGTTACTGGTGCCTAGACCAAGAATAAAGGGAACAAGTTTGTTATCTATAGAAGTTACCACATGGTCACTTTCTAATTTCTTTTTATCCTTTTTTTTCCACAGACATGTGCCAACATTTCTTGTAGAGAATTTCACCTCTAATCTTGCAGTAGACCTGTCCACTAATAACCATAATGAAACATGCTTTATGTAAGAGCCTGTTCATTTATTTTCATTCCTGTGAGTGCCTTCAGAGACCAGTGTTGCAATCACAGCTACTTACTATTTAATTCCCAGCCAAATTTATGGTCAAATTGAAAAATGGATGCAGGCTGCTTGATGCAGGATGCTTTTGTCTGAAGTGTCCTCATGGAATCATTATACATGCATTAATCTTTAATCTGCAATTAAACACTCAGTTCTGTGTAAAAGATAACAGAAAATGATCTATGAATGTGGGCTAGACAATATATTTTAATGTGGGTGTATATTGGCAAAAAGCGGGTAAAAGCTGGGATGAAGACGTTGATAATTAGAGAAGAATTCATCATTAGGCTTAGGGTCAAGAAAAGGTTATTCAGGAAACAAAATCTCTATGAGCTGTATTTCCAGGTTTATCTTTTTCCTCCCATGGTTGGGGAGCATTTGATGGCAGCAGCGGAAGGGAGGAAGAGCAAAGAACACAATGGATCAAGGCATGGCTTAACTGAGAAATCTGGCTTGGCAGAAAATGTAACCTGCTTTGAATCTGGTTCTTTCCAATTAAGCACCCAGCTTCCAGCTCCAGCAGATGTTTAATTGGTGGCTGAGGCTGCTAGGCAGGCACAGGCACTCCAATCATTAACAGGTAGTTTGAAGCCATTAGAGTGCTCACACTTGACAATTTCTTTCTGATCCACCATCATCATAAACCACCTTTCTCCTGGAAGCCAGCCTGCCTTGTGAAGCTGCATGCAGCTGAAAGATCTGCCTCAATTCCAAAGCTTCCAACATTATTAAATTAGGGCCTAAGTTTACAGGTGCGATGGCCACATAATCAGGACTTCTTCTCTGGTCTCAGTGTTCTATCAGCATGGTTCCAAATGGCAACATCAATAGGAAATGAGAAGAGTCTCTGTCAGTGAGATCAGAGAGGAATTCTTCAATTAAATTTTGAAAATAAAGAAGGTACAAACATCTGTATCTCACCTAGCTCTTCATACAGTCCCAACATGGAAAATCATATCACACAGTTGTTCTTTTCTGTTGTATATTTCAGGTAAGAAACTTTTGTTTGACTTACTGTTCTGATGTTATGGTAAGTTTCTTATGAATCAGTTTTTTCTTTAGCTATGTGTATATACTTTTATCCCCAAACTGTATCACTTTGAATGAAATCAGATTTAAACCATGACATTTTACTAGCATAAAAAGGAGCCGACTTCTGTCAATGTATGTACTGGATAAAATCCTACATTTTATACATGCATCAAGCAGACCTGGTAACTGCTATCACTGAACATGTATTTTGTTATGTCAAAATAAGAACTGGCAATTGGTCTATTAGTCTAAGCATGGCTTTCTTTAGATGTAGTTTCTCATAGAACAAGACATTTAAATACAAAATAGCTGGGCTAAATTAACAGAATCATACTTACACATTCTTTATGTGTGCAAAATAATGGCAGGGATTAGTAGATTCTAAAATTGCATGCAAACCAGTTAGAAACACTTATCTTAGAAGGCAATTATCCATATTAAGGGTAAATAGGGATCTAGGATTGTTGTCATTCATATTTTTATAATATCATAACATGCTCTGGCTATGGCATCAGAAGCGGCATTCAAGCATCTTATATATCTACAACTTAGCTGTAGCACACAATGGTCTTTGTTATGTTCTGACAAGAATGAGAAGAGAACATAATTCTCCTGTCATTCTGTCCTACTGAATAACTCATATCATTCTGTCCTACTGCA
Source organism: Phrynosoma platyrhinos (assembly GCA_020142125.1). Lineage (NCBI taxonomy): Eukaryota > Metazoa > Chordata > Lepidosauria > Squamata > Phrynosomatidae > Phrynosoma > Phrynosoma platyrhinos. The sequence continues at coordinate 151,619,944 of CM034708.1, read as the reverse complement.
GCTATCCTGATAGGCACAGCAAAACTTTGCAATCTAGAAGCAACAAGAACTAGAGATAATGGGAGTTACTAAACATTACAATATACAGTGGGTCCTTGGTATCTGCTAAGGTTTGGTTCCAGGACCCCCATGGATACCAAAATCTGTGGCTGTTCAAGTCCCATTAAATACATAGTAAAATTGTGTCACCTATATAAAATGCCAAAATCAAAATTTGCTTTTTGAAATTAATTTGTTATTTAATATTTCCAAACCATGGATGGCTGAATTCATGGATGTAGAATAGATACAGAGGGCTGACTTGAGGCTTGCATCTAATAATAACAATAATAAAATTTATTTCTATCCCGCCCCTTTGCAATGCTATCAGGGAGGCTTACAATCATAAAACATCACAGCAGTGATGTTTGAAGGAAATGTTTGAAGAAAATATATTGTATCTAGGATTTTCAATTATTTTTTCCAAACAATCCTGACTTTTTAAATTGATTTTGTTTCAATTTGAAGTTTCTGTTTCTGTTAATTCTTTTTTCTTTTCTTTTTTGCTTACTTCTTTGTCTTGCTATGGAGGAATTGCAAAAATAAGGATACAAGAGCTGCAAATAGTGTAAAACAGATGGACATAACCTCTATGTGTTATTTAATATTCTTTTTCTTGATAATCTGAAAGTTGTATTATTTTTGAATGCATTTGCTGCATACTTTGGCATCAGACTATAAGCTACATATTTTGTTTTCCTACAACATTTCACTATTCTGTCATTTAATACTGCAAAGAATCCATTGCCATACACCAACTACTGCCTACAAACTGGGCAACCTAAAAAAGCATGCACTAATAAAGGATATAGAAGTAAAAGTCACAAATTGATTACAATTATTAAAGCTCTGGAAATAGATTTAAATATGTACTTTTGGCTTTCCTTGAATCTTGGATGATGTAATGGAAACTCAATTTTAGTGTTTCCCATTACTTTTAAAAGGTGATATAAATGAAAGTGATATAAATTAGAATATGGATATTCACAAAATGTAAAAATATCTAGCAGAAGGCAGGGTAAGGAAGAGGTAAAGGATCTAGAAAATAAGCCCTATGAGGAATGGTTGTGCAAACTGGCTTTGTTTCATCTGGACAGAAAAAAAAAGACTAATATAGTAGCCATATTTAGATATCTGATAGGTCATCACATGAAAGATGTGGTAAGTATGTTTTCTTCTATTCCAGAGGGTAGGATGATAGATTCAAACTATAAGAATGGAAATTCCAGTTTCTTCTTGTTTGCTAATTTATTGCTGTTCTTGTTTGCTATTTTATTGCTAAGTCAACAACTGAATATTATTTGATACTGTTTCAATATTATTTCAATAAATTTGAATAGTATTGATAATTAAACATTAGGATGAACTTTGCAATAGTAAAAACTGTTTAACAATGGGATAATGGAATATAGAAGTTTATACAGAGGCTGGATAAGCATATGTCAGGGATGTTTCCACTGTGGCAGAGAAAAGTGACCCTTGAGGATACCATTCAGTTCAACAGTTCCACGTTTCTTGATTGAGATCAAAACTTCCCTTATGCAAACCCTATAAACAGCTGCAGCAGAGAAAGTCCTCCTTCATGTATAGAGAATGTAGACTAATGTGGTACAATATTCCTTATGTATTTTCTAAAATATTCCTCAGAAATTTTCATCCATCCCCCAGCACAAACCACAGTAGCAGCCAGCCTCAGGACTGTGACATCTGGTTGCCACAGCCCTGTGCCACTCAGGACTTGATTTGGGCTGGAGTAGCCCGAGACCACTCCAAGCTGCCTGTCTGTTTGACCCCTATAATCTCTTTGCCATGAGATGAAGTGGGGTGTGCATGCATGTATGTGTTTTGCCAGTCTGGGAGATTTTGCACATTTTTTAGATTAGTTTTGCAGATCTCTGTTTTGCACATTTAAAACTTCATAAATCATTATATCATTGTGAGGACTATTGAAAATGCAGCATTACCTGGATTGCTTTATTTATTTATTTTTAAAAAATAAAGCCATTTCTTCTCTGTTAAATAAGCCAATTCTTCTGTGCTTGGTATGTGTGTATATTCAGCTACACAAAGGAAAAAGATACTAACTCTGCATAGTGACATTTTGCACAAAATGTACAATACATAACAGGGAAAAAATCAGGTATATCCATCTCATACTAAAGCTGAGATCCCTCATGAGGCTGGAGTATATTCAACAGGCTAGTCTCAACATGTCAAAATCAAAAACCTGTCAGTGGAAAGATGTTATTACATCCTTATTTATAATTAATCTGTAAGATCGCAGTCCACTGGTGGGTGATAATTTTTTTAAAAGGGCTGAATAACAATACTTATTAATTGCTCAGGTTGGGATAGTTGATAAAGCAGCAACTTTCCCCTGGCCTATCCAAGTCCCAGCATAAGAAGCCCAGACGAGAAGCTCTGATCACAGTGAGCAATATACTGGCCATATACCTTGCAGATGCCTAATTATGCCAACTACTGATGCCAGTCTTGCAAGGTTCACCTACAAAAAGGCCTACCTTTCATGCAACAATTAAAAGACTAAGCTTTATTCTCCGTTGAAATTAATCTCTACAATCATAACATATTGCTGGTACCATATAAATACTGAACAGTTAATGGGGACTGTCAATTATTATTGAAAAGTATTATAGTTGATAGTTGCATCGGTAGAATTCAGAGCAGAAACTTTTATGCCATCTACAATAGTCTCAGGATAATTTATGGCCCTTTCTCACTCAACCATGTTTTAGAATTGTTTCTAAGACACATAAAAGAATTAAACAGAACTATGAAAATAATTAACCAAAAGCTGGATATATCTTTTATTTCGTTTCACTAGATTCCTACTTCTAACCTTACACAGCAGTTTAAATGGTAACAATTCGTTGCAAGATGGATTGTAATTCTAATTAAAACTTAGACTGCATTTCAATTGACTGAAAATCCTTTGATAAAACAAAGTATGCTCTGTAAATTGAATCTACAAGATTAGGCATCTGCACAGTGTTCTCCAGCAGAACTATCTCAAATAACCGGGAGCCTTCTATGCTCTAGGCCACACAAAGAGAACTGACCATTAAATACCTGCTGTGAAGAATTTGCACAACACTTTACAGACAAAATCTGTCTAATCTTTTCCGACTCTGATGGTCTGGTTGGCACAGATTGTAACTTTGGATCTTGCTTGTCTGAGTTACTGGATAAATTTCAATTTACTAAACCCATGCCCTTTCCAGCTCATAAAAACACCCAGAAGAGGACTGGCTGAGTTGGTAAGTAGAGTAATGAGTGCCTCTCTATGGCAAGAGAAGTTTTCAGGTCATCTAAAAGAAGTGATGGTGAGGCTATTACTGTAAAAATTCTTCTTGGACCCATCATATTGGAGAATTGGGTACCAGTTTCCAGTATCCTTTTCTTGGGTACTAGTACATGTGGGTTCCTAAAAGAGAGAGATTATCTAGACGCATTTCAATCTGACTTCCTGCTTAGTTATGGGATAGATACAGCTTTGGCTACCTAGATCGATGACCTACACCAAAAACTGGGCAAGGAGAGGGTGTCCCTGTTGGCTCTGCTGGACCATTCAGTGGCTATCAGTATGATTGGCCATGGCATCCTTCTTGGCCACTTCTCTGGGATAGGACTTGGAGACATTGTTTCACAGTGGTTCCAGTCCTTGAAAGGACAAACTATGAAAGTGATGCCACTGTTCCTGTTCAACTTCTTGTGGTGTTCGTCATGCTGTTTGTCTCCCCTACACTGTTAAATATCTACATGGAAACTCTGTATCTCCTTTCTATCTAATTTCAAGCAAGTATTTTTGGTTGGACTATTGTCTGCTGTCAGTAATGGACTAGATGAGGGAAACAAATGAAAACATAATTAAACCAAAACAAGTATGTTTCTGGCCAGTTGAAAGGCAGATCAGGAAAGAGGGATTCAGCTTGCACCAGGTGTGTGTGTGTGTGTTGGGGGGGGTGTTGGGGATGGAGGTTAAACCTGAAATCTCAAGTTTGCATCTTGGATATATTCCTGGACTCTAATTTGAGCTTGATGCCCATGTTTTGGTGGTGGCCAGAAGTGTGCTTGCACAGCTAATACATTGTACAAGACGATGTCAGATCTGGTTACTGGTACATTTTTATGTAGAAGTTAAAATACTAGTTATGATCTTTATAGCCCTACATGACTTGGGTTCAGACTATCTGAAAGACTATGGGCCTGTACAGACTGCCAGAAATAATCCAGCTTGAGACCACT
>CM034708.1:151582813-151606536 GCA_020142125.1 Phrynosoma platyrhinos | reverse complement strand
GTGGGGGGATAAAAGACTTATAAATCAAATACAATTGATTTTCACTTTTAAATTCTCCTTCACTTCCAGAATAATACACTGAGAATTCACACATCTATTTTGTTGTTGTGTGCTGCCCTTGAGTCTACTTTGACTCATGAAAACCTTGTGGATTAGACATCTCTAAGATCCCCTGTTCTCAACCCCTCTACTCAGGGCTTGCAGGTTGAGGTCCCTGGCCTCCCTGATAGTCTAGCCATTTGGCATGTGGTCTTCCTTTCTTTTGGTGGCCTCCCATGCTTCCTGGAATCATTGCCTTTTCTAATTATTCATTTTTCCTCTAAATATGGCCAAAATACGAAAGCTTCAGTTTAGTAATCTTGGCTTCCAGATAGTGTTCAAGCTTGATCTGTTTAAAACTCATTTTTTCTCTTTTCAGCCATTCACAGTATTCTCAATACTTTTCTCCAGCACCACATCTCAAATGAACTGATTTTCTTCCTATCACCTTTTTTCACTGTCCAGTTCTCACATCCATACATGGTGATGGGGAATATATCTTGGCTTAGATGATACTCACTTTAGTGTTCAGAGTTACGCCTTTACATTTTATGATCTTGTTCAGTTCTTTCATAGCTGCCCTTCCCAATCCTAGTCTTGTTCTGATTTCTGGACAGCAGTCTCCATTCTGATCAATATTTGAACCAAGGTATGGGAAATCTTTGCCTATAACAATTTTCTCATTGCCTAGGATAAATTTGTGTAGATCTTCTGTGATTCTTATTCTTATCCTTATATTCATGTTCAGTATTAATCCAACCTTGGCACTGTCCTTCTTCACATTCTTCAGTAATTGCTCCAAATCTTCATTTGTTTCTGCTAATAAGTATTGTGTCATATGCATATCTTAGGTTGTTAACAGTTTCTTCCACCTATCTTCACTCCTCCTGCCTCCAAGTCCAAGCCCAGTCTGCATGCAATATTTTCTGCATATAGATTGAATAATCAGGGTGATAGTATGCACCCTTTGCTGATTGGGAACCATTCTATTTCTCTGTATTTTGTTCTGATGGCAACATTTTGTCCTGAGTACAGGTTACGTATCAGGACTATCAGATGTTGTAGCATAGTAAGTGTAAGCCATAGCTTTTTGTGATCTATGTAGCCAAATGCTTTGCTGCAGTCAATAAAGCACATGCAGATTTTCTTCTGGAATTCCCTTGTGTGCTCTATTATCCGATGTATGTTTGCAATGTGATCTCTAGTACTTCTTCTTTCTCTGAATTCAGCTTGCATTTCAGGGTCTTCTCACTCCATATATGGCATGAGACTTTGCTGCAGAATTTTGTATGAATTTGGTTGCCTGGGAAATTAGTGTGATTGTTCTGTAATTACTGCAATCTTTTATGTCTCCTTTTTATGTAGTGGATTGAAGACTGAGGTATACCCCAGCTGTGTAATCTTGCTGTGCCATTAAAAATGGTGGAAATGCATTCACACCATAATCTTTTATTGATTACTGTGGCACAGACACAGCAGAGTACCAAACTCATTCACAAATATGCACTACAATATAATTAAAAAAGACAATCTCATGATTTCCAAGAGCAGTGTGTATTGTGATAGCTGGCCTGTGCTTGTGTTTCTTCACTAGAAAGCAGTCTCTGATTTTCTCAGAACTATTTTCCCCACATACATAAGAAGGGCACTGTACATACATTCAAAATAAAAATAGTACATTTTATTCATAGTAGTCAGCTTTGTTGTAGATTTCAGTTATTTTAATTTATAAGATGAAGAACACTGGATCACAAAATAAATGATAGTTCACTTTAGGAAAAAAACAGTCAAAATAATGATTTCTTGTGTATTTTTAAAATAACTGGATACATTGGAAACAGTTTTAGATGTTATTTAAATTGTATTTTTAATATTTGTAGTTAATATGACATTCTGCCATTGGGAGCAAAGCTATTTTCTACTGCAATGCAAATGACTGCATTCATCATAAAAGCTTTGTTAGTTGTTCTTTGTGTTCCTTATCATTCCTTTCCAAAAGCCCACTGCTACTGCAGCAAGCACAGAGGTGTGTCAACAGCAGTCTCAGCCACTGTAAAAAAGCACCCTTATCAGAAAGAGCAGGGTGCAGTGAGAATGACCTGCCAAGTCACTGAATCTGCTCTTGTCTTCCTAACCGCTTTGTGCTATGCATGGCTCTTTGTCCTCTTCATGTGCTCTGCCTTTTGACATAGTATACTTGCAATATATCTGTCATATATCTAGAAGTTCAAAATACAGAATGTTCTGAGATGTTTATAGTTGTTATTTATATATCTTTCTATATCATAGGGAGAGAAAGACAGAGACCACTCTGACTGGACTTCTAAAAGACCAGGATTCAAAAGATACAATACATACCATGATAATTACAATATGACCAAAAATATACTAAGAAGTTTAAGCTGGAGCCATGATGTGACTTGATAGACAGACACAAAATTTTGTCATACAGAATCAGCAGGGGCATATTCACAGTACACCATTACTTTGACACACAGTATCCCATTACTTTGAGACCAGGATTCTGTGGAATAGATGCATAGCAGCTAAAGTGCTTTCAAACACTTCCAGTAGCCAGTACCTATGAAATACATATACAAGCCATGGTGGGTGTAAGCCCCACATATGTTTGTTATTATAAGACAGGTGGATGCATACTATGCCACAATATTCTGTAATATCTTAGGTGGTCCTTAGAAAAATCAGGAGAGCTGCATCCATGTAGCACTGAGGGGAAATGAGCTATTAGAGGATGTGTGGAAGAACATCTCATGGCTTTGGAGTGCTCATCAAGTGTGTTTGAGATGGCACTTGTCCTACTGAGACATGGCAGCTTGTTACTAGATGGTAGCAATAGAGATATGTGCCAGCCACTTTATACCCAGTTCTCCACAGGCTCACACCACAGGATTATTATTTAAATATCTCACAATTTCTAAAGTTCAGCATGTCATCTTGTACACCTTGGTGCCCTTAGGAGGTCTGAATCCATCTAACATTTTTCCCTTGTCATTTTCAGTAACTAGAGAGGGCTTTTTTCACACACACACACACACACACACACACACACACACACACACACACAAAAACCCATAATGTATACACAACAGGTTTAGAAATTACATTAAACAAAGATAGATAAGCAGGGAATCTAAATAATTATCAGTTCTATATACTACTACAACACACACACACACACACAATATTTAATTATTTACAATGTGTGATACAAACAGGTGCATGGGGCAGTTTAATTAACAGTTTGAGCATATTAGTGTGAGATTCTCAAATTCTGTTTCAAGTAGCTCAACAACTCTACTACTTTTAAACTTTATGTGACCTCAAGTAGCTTAAGGGGAGAAAGATGACAGGGAGATATGGTAAAAGGTTTACAAAGTTATGTGGAGACATGATGTTTCATGATATTACAACAGTGATTCATCCAGTGAAACTGGAGTTCAATAGACCCAGAAACAAAAATCATAATTAACTTATAAAATATATTGCCATGAAATGGGATGATGACCTCCGGCTTTGGGGTCTCAGAAAGGAGAATTCATAAATTAATGGAAGATAGCAATTGACAGGTCTGCACTTACATGAAAGACCATCTTCCTATTTATACACTAGGGATAAATAACCAGGCAGGATTGTGTTGTACGTATTCTGTGTGTAAGCTTTCTAATGGCAAATGGCTAACTACTCCTGTTAAGAGGATACTGGAATATGTGAATAGCTCACCTGATTTAGCAGGATTTTTCTTATGTCAGTGTAGTAAGAGCCTTATTAGATTTCTTGATTCACTCCGTTTCTACTCTAAAAGGCAAATGTACACAGTACAGAACACGAGATGTTTTAGCTGCCTAATGTAGGGAGATAACTTTTGATGTAATAGTCCACTGGTCCAGGAATGGGGGAAATGCACCCCTCCAGAAGTTGTTCAACTCTTACTTCTGCTCACTCTTGATTATATTGGGCAACACTGATGGCAGCTGTATTCTAGCAACATATAGAGGACCACACATTCATCACTGCTGATGTAGATTCTACACTGATAAGCAGTGACTCTTCAAGGACTCAGACAGGAACCTTTTCTAGCCCTACCTGGATGTGCCAGGTATGGAATTTGGAATCTTTGGCATGTAATCTATCATGAGGTTGTTCCTCCCTAATGACAAAATTTCTGAAAGAAGCATAAATGTTAACATCCATGTCAAGGAAGTTGGTTCTTTCTCTTTCATAAATGGAGAAGAATAAGAGTTACAGTTGCCCAACAGCTTTTTTATACTGAAGACTATATTTTCTGTAGAATGATCAGACAGAAATCCAAAGTAGTCTATATAATCTAGTCTATATGTCCAATGAAAAAGTCATCTTTTACCAGGATGACTAGGGGCTTTGCAGACCAGCCGAAAGGGCCATCCTGGGGGTGGAGTTGGGGAGGGGCAGCCACATGCTGGTCACCCCGACTTCACCCTAATCCCGTCCTGATGCTGCGTGCCCATTCACACAGAGCATGGCGTCAGGACACCCCCTTGGTGCAGCATGCACATACACCTCACCAAAAGGGTGTGGAAAAGCCACTGCTGTGGTTGAAAGGGCAGCCTTTTGCTGCCCCTAAAAGGAGCGGTATTTTGCCGCTCTTTTGGGGGTGGCAAAAGGGAGGATCAGGGCCTCAGTGTGCAGTTGCCGCAGCCCTTATCTGCCGCTCCCAGGGGTGGCTCTGTGCCACCCCTTTAGGCAGGTTTGCAAAGCCCCTAAATCTCCCAGACTCAACATAAAAGCATAGCATAATGACATACAGTTCCTTTACAAGATGTACTGTGTGTATAATTAATACTGTTAATACTTAGCTGAGCACTTGAAAAGAAGAAAAAATTATTCAAGTGTGACATAAACTATTCACATGACTGCCAAACTTATATAAATGAAAGTGTCAGAATGGAAACATTCACTAGTCAGACTATGTTTATGATCCCCTGACAGAAGATGTATAAATGGGAAAAATTTAGCACTCACTCACTTGAGGCTAATGAAGCAGAACTAAGATGGAATGCACACCATCACTCGGGAAAGTCTCAGTTTCATACGAAGCTGCCTTAAGTCACATATGCTGGAACAGTGGACATTTTCCTTCCCCCTTAGTTTTTAAACCATCAAACTGTAATTGGTTTAGAAGTTTAATTTTTCTCAAGTTGATATTACTTTCATGTGCATCATTTCCAGCTTTCTGAATGCAGTTGTAGATTTTTGATATCTCACATCATCAGCCCCTTTTACATGATAACCCCTCACACACATAATCAAGAGGCAGTGGGTCCACACTACTGGCACAGTTCCTAAGTCCCATTGCTTCCCTTCAGCACATGCACAAGGTACATGAATTAGAGAAAGAAACTGGAAGAGGTAAAGTCTATATATGTAGATTCTCTAGGGGATGGAGTTCAAACTCCCGATGGAGATTTTGTGAGTAGACTTCACCATACAGGCACCTTTCTAGACATCTAATATATGGATGACAAAGAAAGTGCCAGGGGACGCTATTTGATCATAGGATAGGACTAGTAGCAAAATGCTGCTGTTTTCAGCTGGAGGTGGGAGTGATGAGGTCAGATCTCATTTTCCAAAATATTATTTGGGACTTAAACGAAGGGGGGATATCATTAAATAGGAAAATTAAACCCTCACAGGGCTTCAGAATATAATGTTTTTGTTTTTATTTTTTGCCATTAGAAAAAAATCAGAGATTGGAAAGATCAGAAAACTCCACGACTCCATCCACAACTCTGTCACATGGTTCTCACCCCTTTATACTCTAGTAAATGGGCTAATTGTAAGATTATTTCATTATCCTGTTGATTTCTAACTCTGGACCAGAGCAGATGGGTAGAAAAACACAATTCAATCCTGTTTTGTCCAAAAGTGGTGGAACGTGCACTGTCCGTACTGTCCGCTCCCAAGCTGAGAAGAATATTCATGGCCCAACTGCACAGTGTGGTGTCAAGCTCTCCCACTAGGTAGCCTTTTTTGTTGCCAATCCACCATGCGTGCACACCATCACACAAATACACCACCTGTGACCTCCAATTACCTCTCAAGTCCTGCTCAGATGCCATCCCATTGGATGGCCACCCCTCTGATTTGCCACACAGTCACTCATGCAATGCTCCACCTGTACAGGGAATTGGTGAATTGATGTGCAAGTGATACAATGACAAAGCACAATTGGAATCCCTAATATATGCCCCTTCACCCTTTGCCCCCTGTTGGACTGTCTGGTTTGTGTAAATCTTCAATAAACTCCATAGGTTTCATTTTTTTGCTTTGCTCCCCACACTGGTGCTGGCCTGTTTATATGTCAGTGCGAAGATGTAAATTTTCTGAGTTAAGCCAAAGTATCCTGGCTTCTTTTTGCCATGTTCTTAAGCATGTGGCTTCATTTCAGTTTCCAGCTGCTTTGGAGGCATGCATGATATAAACACCTCACCTTCCAAGCATCTGGAAACAGCTTTATTTTGCCTGTCTGTTTCACCCTTCTGTCAGATGATAATCAACTCATTTGAGATGTGGTGCTGGAAAAGTGTTGAAGACATTGTGAATGGCCAAGAAGACAAACAAATGGATTCTAGAACTGATGGAAATTTTCTTGAGATTTGTCAGAAAACTCAGGAAAAAATGAGACATTGATTTAATCTTACCAGCAAAGTAAACACAGCATAAAGTGCATGAGAAGGAAAGCAAACTAGTCCACTCTTATTCTTCTCCCAAACCTGCATGTCTGCCTCCAAAAAGAATCAATACAAAGTCTTTAGATACTTAGGACCTTTATAGACCAGCCCAAAGGGTCGGCCTGGAGGCAGAGATGGGGAGGGGCAGCTGCACACCAGTTGCCCCAACCCCACGCTGAGGACGTCCCGACGTTGTGCACCATTATGCACGGTGCATGGTGTCAGGAGGTCCTTCCAGCACAGCATTTTGACATGCTGTGCTGGAAGGGACGCTAAAGAGCCACATGCTGGCTCTTAAGGCAGCCTTTGCCGCTCTTTTCTGCGCAGCAAAAGGGAGGATCGGGGCCATGCGGTCCGGCAGCCTCAGCCCCAATCCGCCACTTCCCAAGGCAGCTCTCCACCATCCCTTTGGACCTGTCTGCACAGGCCCTTATTTACTTACAAAAAATCATGTGTACACATATACACAGGTCCTGATTAATGTTGCAAAATAAAAAATGAGATAGAAAGAATAGTCTACACACTTCTTAAGAAAGTTTCCTATCAGTATGCTAGGAAGTCAAGGCAAGTCTTGTTCCGGACAAGAACAAAGAGCATAAGATAATGGCAATCCCTCCAGGGACAAACAAAAGTGTGCTCTTAGAGAAAGAGGAAATGAGGAGTCATAAAACAATAAATTATCATAGACATGCTTCTATGTTCCTAGAAAGACTTAGCATGCTTAAGTTTCAGTATCCCCCACAAGAACAGCTCAAAGCTGGAACTCTCTCTGGAAGTCAAAATGACTCCTCCTCCTCCTCCTCCTCCTCCTCTTCCTCCTTTTTAATTTCATGTCTTACAACCTCTCCCCACAGATCAAGGTAGGGGACAACAATAATTAACCAACAACATCAGTTAAAACACTTGATATGTGTAAAACACATATCCATTTGAAAGGACAAATAAAATGTACACATATTAAAACAACATTTTAATTCAACATTTAAAATTCACCATTTAAAAATCATCAGGATAAGCCTGCCAGAAGAGATTGTCTTTAATGCTGTTTTAAATTCAGACAGTGTATCCAGCTGTCGAATCTATTCCAGTAGGTCATTTAACTGTCTAGGGTTAACTAAACTGAAGCTGTCATACTTTGGTCTCATCCTGAAGAAAAATAAATTATTAGAAAGGACAATGATGCTAGGAAAGGTAGAAAGCAGTAGAAATAGAGGAAGACCACATGCCAGATAGTTAGACTCAATAAGAGAAGACACAGACTTGGACATGCAGGCCATGAGCAGAGAGGTTGTGGACAGTGATCTTGGAGATGTCTCATCCACAGGGCTACCATGAGTTGAAGTCAACTCAAGGGCAGCTAATAACAATATACAACAGATGATGAACGCCATCATGTATTTTTTCCCAAATTAATCTAGGATTTCTTAAGAAGACACATCCTACCAAATTATGTAAAGATACATCACATCTGAACTAGAAAGTGTTGGAAAGAGTTGATCAGTGATTTTTATGATCCCTGCAGTAAATTCAACCTTCTGTCATTGAAGTCTTTGAAGAGAATGCCTACACTTTTGAAACTGGTGATTCAAATCATGTGAGTTCTTCAGTTTAGGGAACATATATGATTCAGTATTTTGAAATTCCAGCACTACTGTGAAATTTTTTTAAAAGGTGCACAAAATACCAGGATGCTCACAACAGGTGCTTTGAAAGTGGTGATACAGGGGTACAAGAGAAAGAGGCCTAAAGTAGGCAAAACAAGTATTAAGATGTCAAAACGCATCCCATCAAGATCCATTTCCTAGCATTGGTGGTATAACGAGAGTTTCTTTGCAAAAATAAAATAAAAACATCTCCCACTCACAGGACATACAGAGCCAACTTCAGATCATAGCTAGCAGTTACAGTGCATCTATGAAAACAGTTTCAGCAGTTCAACTTTATCATGGCTCCATTCTGTGGAATCCTGGGAGATGTTGAGCCACTTATAATTCTCTGCTAGAGAGCTCTAGTTCAGGAGAATTCACAATCCTTGCAATGAATTTCCCAAACGACTAATTCCAAGATTCTACAAGATTGAGCCATGATAGTTAGCAGTTTCAAACTACTATAAAAGTGAAGTGTAGATATTCTTAGGCATGGACTGTAGCCACCTGCTGTCTGCCCTTGGGGATGAGCATTCTAAATAATACCGTCCAGAACAGTTTTGTACACTGTGGCTGGCATTCAGAGAGGACTGAAGAATAGGTGTCCCCTTCCTGACCACACATACATGGAAGCTGTTTGGTTCTCTTTCCACGAAATGTCCCTGGGACAATTTGTCAGCTGTGATAAAAGCTGTGATAGCAACCCTTTGGTGTGAACAGGAGGAGGAAGCAGGAGAAAGAAATAGGAATCTTTTGCATCTGGTTTCAACTAACTTTATTTTGATGTTATGGCTAAATCCATAGATATAATTCAGGGAAATAAGCTAATGTCATAAACTGTTGACTTGTATATGTAAAATAGGCCCAGTGGTAGCAGGGAAAGTTCCATCTCTGTCAGTTCTTGACAGATACTCATGGGCCTATAATAAGCATGATCACTTGAGAGAATATTAACACCTCCTTTCATAAATGGACCTCTGATCAAAAACGCCCCCTCTGAAATATACTGCAGAGGTAATTAGCAACTACAAGGTTTCTAGATGGCTGTTTCCCCCCCCCAAGGTAACATTCCTGCCTATAGAGGGTCTGAATAAAACCTCTTTATGTTGTGTAGTAATTCCCACATCACCTATCTTGAACTGAGCAGTGTTAGAAAATTTAAAGTGCTCCATCACTCATAGCTGAAAACAATTGTTTTGTTGTTGTTGTTGTTGTTGTTGTTGTTGTTAACTGTCCTTGAGTTGACCCTGATTCATGGCAACCCTGTGAATGAGAAATCTCCAAGCCTCCCTATCCACCAATATTCTGCTCAAGTCTTGTAGATTCATGCCCATGTGCTCCCTAGTTGAGTCTATCCATCACGGCTTTCCAGGTAGAAAAGGATCATGAAGCAGTGATTTTGCTCTTACCTGTTGCTACAAAACCATTGCTTAGTCCCTAGATAGTCATGTTTTAGGTGCCACTGTGTCTTTGTCCTTCCTTTTTCTGTTTAGCATCTATATTAAGCTGCTGTGAGAAGTCATCTGGGGAATTGGACTAGAGAGTCATCTACATATGGATAATGTAATGTTTCCTGTTTACATGTACAATTGTTTTAATTTGATATTATTTAGATTTATCAGTTTTTTAAGTGTGATTTTATTGGCTAATATTTATATAATTGTGTGATATTTTGGTCAAAGACCGTAAATAAATTCTGATTCTGATCTACATATGGATAATGTTTAGCTTTAACAGACAAAATAAAGGTCATAGATGTTGTGAACTGGTGTCTGAGCACAGTAATGGACTAGAAGAGGGTAAAAAAAAACCAACAACAACCCTGAGACTCAGTACAGACAAGACAGAGACACTGTGTTTGGGTGGGTTAGCCAACCACCAAGCTATGTGGATGTGGTTCCACTATCTGTTAAATATGTGCTTTGTATTCTGTGGCTTCTTATTGATCCAGAATTGTAATCTTAAGAAGTCTCTGTAGTTTGAATAATATTATATCATCTTTGCTTGATACACTACACATAGGCACACATGGTGGGAGATATCCTGGGCACATTATCTTACTCTGGCAATATTATGGCTTTAAAAATAGTCTGAAATTTGCAGCTAGTATAGAATAGATGCTCAAAATCTTAAATGGGAGAGGAAATTTCAGTCATATTTTACCACAACTGAACTGGTTCCTATTCTTTCTCCAAACTCAATTCAAAATGTCGGATTTAGTCATTTGAGTGGTTTCCTGCATTTCTCTCCCTGCCCCTGCCCCTTCCCCAACAAAACAGGACTCTGGGTGGTCTCTATGGAATGAAACAGTACAGAACAAAACAAAACAAAATACAGTTAAAAACATAAATTCTATGAAGATGCCAGCCACAGATGCAGACAAAATGTTAGGAATACATTCTTTTAGAACACAGCCTTATAGCTCAAAAAATCAACAAAAAGCTATAAAACAAAATGTTTTTTTTTAAAAAAAAAAACTAGGTGAAAGCTATTAAACATATCAGTAAAAGAGAAGTTAATACACAGAGCACCTAAATAAACTAAAATCCAGTTTTACCAAAACCCAGTACTTTTACCTGTCCTGAAAATCCTGCTAATAAATTGCACTGGATGAGTCTGGGCTCTGATGTTATGAGAGGAGCAAAAAACTGTCTATCTAGTTTCTTTCACCTCTAGAGTAAACCTCTATCATGGCAATAGTAAGCATTTCCATTTCTATACTGCTTAATACTGAACTCAGCACTCTCCAAGTGGTTTAAAATGTGTAAGCCAATTGCTCCTGACAAACTGGGTACTCATTTTACCAACCCACAAAAGGATGGAAGGCTGAGTCAACCTTGGAGCCTTGGGATTGAATTCTCAACACTGTGGCTGCAGCACCAGTATTTAACCTCTGTACCACCAGGGCTCCTATTATGTTACCCTTTAGACCCTTTCTAGATGTAAAGACAGAGGAAGAAACAAGGAGATTGGCAATCCTAGACTTGATCCTAACCTATAGGGAGGAGTTGGTCAATGGAATCAAAATAATCTGTAATTTAGGGAGAAGTGACCATGTAATGCTGGAAAGGGGAAGTGTGAGACAGGGGCCAAGAAGAGCATAGTCAAAGACAAGCCTTGGATTTCAGGAAAGCTGATTTTAACAATTATGGTGAATTACTGGGTGGAATCCCATGTCTAGACATGCTAAAGGAAACAGATACTTGGCAAGGGTGGGCATTCTTGAAGACTGAGTTGTAAAGAGCACAATCACAAACAATACCATGGAAGAAGAAATATGTGAAACATCTGAAAAAGCCAATGAGGCTGAAGAGCAAACTGAAAGAGGAAACAAAAACAAAGGAGTATGCATATTGAATAGAAGGAAGGGCAAATCATCAAGGAAAAGTACAGATGTGTAGCCCAAGCTTTCAGAAATAGTACAAGGAACAGCTCAGACTGAGCTCGGATACATTTGAGGCACCTAGGAGAGAGTGGAACCACTATTCAGTAAGGATGGTAAAATGCTAATAGATCACAATGAAAAGGCAAAATTACTCAGTACTTATTTTCTTCAGTTTTTCTCCCCAAAATATGTGCTTCCATGTAGGAATGGAAATAGCTGTCAAACATTCTTCTCATCCCTGAATAAGAATGGGAAATATATTTACTGTTTTCCCCATAGCTGAAGTATGAAAAAATTAAAATGTTTCATCTCTCACATTGGAGGGAGGGATTTCCATTTGAAATTTGATGTTCTGGATGGCTTTCTTGCCCTCGTACTAAACTGAGCAATAAAACAGCAGGATAGTTTTTTGTGGGTTTTTCGGGCTGTGTGGCCATGTTCTAGAAGAGTTTCTTTCTGACGTTTCACCAGCATCTGTGGCTGACATCCTCAGAGAAATGTCAGAAAGAAACTCTTCTAGAACATGGCCACACAGCCCGAAAAACCCACAAAAAACTATGGATGCCGGCCATGAAAGCCTACGACTTCACAAAACAGCAGGAGTTGCAATTGACTTTTATTGTTGCATGCCTTCACATCATTTCTGGCTTTTGATGATCCCAATGCAAACCTATTGCAGGGTTTGCATTGGGAAGATTTATTCAGAGGGGCTTTGCCATTGCCTTCCTCTAAGACTGAGTGTGACTTGTCCAAGGTATCCCAGTGAGTTTCTGTGCTTTTGGGGCCATCTTAGAGCATAATAAATAAAGGCAGACTAGTGCATACATATTGAAAATGAGATGCTGAAATTGTGTGTTGATGTTGTTTTTGCAAATGACTAGATTCAAATTTGTCAACCAAAGAACAAAAAATGTTACACAAAGGAGGGGAAGGTATACCTTATGGGAAGGTATAGTTTTTTTTAAGAAAGACAAGCTGGGATCAGTTTTCTATTTCAGCTCCTTTTGTGCTGCATTCCAACCAAAACGATCTGTTGAAGAAGCACTCTGTGTAGCTCAGGAAACACACATACACTGTGATCCTCAGAGGCTGTTCCCTGAAGAGACTGCAAATATCCATTCAGTTGCATTGTTCCTTATCTGTCAGAGCTTGGAAACATTGCTTTTTTTTGGATTGCAGATCCCATAGCTGGGTTACAGGAACTGTTGTCTGAAACTTTTCCAATTTCTAATTCTCTTTCTCCATCCCCCCTTCTCCCTAGTGCAGGAGTAGGCAACCTTTTCCCTTTAAAGGCCGAGGGACTTCAGCTCCCAGAATCCCAGGAGCTATTGGCCAACGTGGGACTACTGGCCAACATGGCTGAGGCTTCTGGGAGCTGAAGCCCTCGGCCCTTAAAGGGGAAAGGTTGCCTACCCCTGTTCTAGTGCATACTGTAATGTCCAACTTATTTGGGTCAGCTAACATACATAGAAAATACAGTCCAGTGTGGTGTTTAGCATGTTGGACTTTAGGCAGAAAGATCTGGGTTCCCATTCATGATACAACTTAAATATCCATTGTCGCTGTATAGAGGCAGTCAGTGTCAGAGTTTAAGGCCTACCCCACAAGATTACTGGACTTAATCCAAGCCCATGAACTCCTCTCTGAACTCAACAGAGAACATAGATGTCCCATTCAATTATGCAGCTATTCCTTTTTTAAAAACTACTTTGGGGGCACTGTGTTATTTTATTATAACATATGGCCCACCAGCTATTGTTGGACTATAAGTCCCAGCACCCCCTAGCTGGTGTAGCCAATGCTGAGAAATCCTGGGAGCTGGAATCAACAATATCTGGATCATGGAAGCTGTGCTACTTGAAGGCACAGACACACACACACTTTTCAATTTCTGCAGCCCCTGGAGCTTATGATCTAAAATGGCGCTAAAATGCTAGACCAGGGGTCAGCAACCTACGGCCCGTGGGCCTCACCCAGCCTGCCGGCCCCTGCCGACCGGCCCCCGCCGACCCTCCCTGCCACTGCCGCCACCATGTGCATTGTGGCTGCCATTTTGTTTTACAAAATGGCGGCCGTGACTTGTTTATGCATGCACAGGAGTACTGGCAAACAAAATGGTGGCTGCCACACGTGCGCAGCACAGTGGTAGCAGCATGCATGGCAGTGGGTGGCAGTGGTGGCGGTGGTGGACTTCAAACTGGAAGTAGGTCTCGAGGGGAGTGCCTTAGGTTTCTATCATAGGGCCATTACCTTTCAATTTTTTTTATCAGTGAGTTAGATGACAGGGTTGAGGGAATCTTTATCAAGTTTGCAGATGACATCAAGCTGGGAAGGGTGGCTAATATAGAAAGACAGGAACATGATACAAAAAGATCTAGATAAACTTGAAAATTGGGTTGAATTTAATCAAATGAAATTCAACGGTGACAAATGTAAAATTCTACATTTAGGGACTTTGCAGACTGCTAGAAATAGTGCAAATTGAGTCCACTTTAACTGCCCTGGCTCAGTGCTAGGGGATCATGGGAATTGTATTTTTTTCTGAGACATTGAGCCTTCTCTGTCAGAGAGCTCTGGTGCTACAATAAACTACAATTCCCATGATTCCCTAGCACTGAGTCAGGGCAGTTAAAGTGGACTCAATTTGCACTATTTCTGGCAGTCTGCAAAGGGCCTTAGACCACAAAAACCAAATGCAAAGATATAGGATGGGGCATATATGACTCAGCAGTACTACATGCAAAAAGAACCTTTGTTGATCATAAGTTGAACATGAGGCAACTGTGTGATGCTGCAGCAAAGAAGGCAAATGCTATTTTATCCTGAATTAATAGAAGCATAGTCTCTAAGTTGAGGGAAATAATGGTCCCATTATATTCTGTGCTGGTCAGGCCTCATCTGGAATATTGCATTTAGTTCTGGGCGCCTTATTTTAAGAAGGAAGTAGATAAGCTGTAACAGGTTCAGAAAATGCTGTATGGAGAACAAAACATATGAGGAAAGGTTAAAGAATCTGGGCTTGCTCATTTTGGTAAAGAGAAGACTGAGCAGTTATTTGACTGCATTCTTTAAATACTTCAAAGGCTGTTGTGGGGAGGGTGATCTGCCTTGAAGCCAAGTCTTCTTAGCACCTCCTTCACAATCAGGTCTAATGGTTTGAAGTTACAGGAGAATACAATCAAACTCTTGACAGTAAAAGCAGCAATGGAACCAATTGCCTAGAGAAGTTGTGGGGTCTCCTCTTTAAAAATAGCTAGGCAGCTTGCTGGGGATGCTTTAACTGAAGATCCTGCACTGAGCAGTATCTTCAAATAGGGGAAATGTATTCATCAACAAAATACAATAAAATATAAGAATGATACCTTTATTGGCCAACTGAAATGCATAAAATACATTATGAAAATTTTTAAAGTTCCACTGGCTTGTTCATCAAGCAAACTGATAATGGTAGAGTCACAAGCATACAGTTTGTGTCAGATGTTTCTGTTGTAGATTAGTTGTTCTTCAGGGATTGCAATGCAAGCAAAGAGCACTCTTCTTCTTGGCCAAGTCAGAGACAAATGGCAATAAAACACAAGTAAGCTACCCTTGAAAATAAAATTTAAAATTCTCAAATGGAAAGATAGTTTATTTTCTTAACATTTTCACTTTGGACTGTTAACTCCACATTCAATATGAACATAATGTAGAAGGCAAAGTGAGTGATGATGGCTGGTCCACTTGTCAAGTTCTTGGTTTTTGGAAAGATCACCTAGGTCCATCACACTTTGTTAGAATGCGTAGCTTCTAACTAAGGTTATAGTAGTCTGACTTAAATGTGACTTTTTATACTTTGTCTTTCTGATTGTACATTGCTTGACATACATATCCAAGGGGCCACAATCATCTTCTTAATCATAGGATTTATATATTAGCTGAAATATGTTTACTGAAGAACAGGGGTAGACATACTTTAGAGCTGGTACAGCACAGGTGATTTTGCTAAATACTGACAGTAAACAGAATCATCCTGACAGATTTGTGACAATTGACAGAGACACTTTAACATCTTGTTACCAGGTCACTTGAAAATGCAGATATTAAAGTATATAGGTACTATACTCCGCCAAGAAAACAGATGTAGAATCAAGTCTATTCTTAATTATGACAAATCATTATGACTGATTATTGATTTAAACAAACAGTAATAATGGCTCAGCCTCCAGTATATATCAGTGGAAAGCTTGATTTGTTCCTTTAAAAGATAGGATAAATTGAAGGGCAC
The DNA here is from genome assembly GCA_020142125.1 of Phrynosoma platyrhinos. Lineage (NCBI taxonomy): Eukaryota > Metazoa > Chordata > Lepidosauria > Squamata > Phrynosomatidae > Phrynosoma > Phrynosoma platyrhinos. Next base: position 151,590,474 of record CM034708.1, on the reverse strand, counting down.
ATTTTTCTTCTCTTTGTTCTTTCCCATCAATTTTAATGGGTACAGAACATCAGTCACGTCTAATATAATGAGACAAGAAGATGGATGAGCACACTTGAAGCTACTTGTCACTAGACAGAAAAAATCCTGAAGAAGTTACTCTTGTAGCAAGGGGTTCACAATACAGCCTGGACAATAGGTGGAACCACACTGCATGATTTTATATTCACATGGAAGAAAATTCATTTTCTGCCATTATTCATCATGTTCCCATGTGTTAGATCTTCAAAGATATTATTCTACTAAATATGATGAAGAAACAATTTTTCATCCAAGAAGTGACTAAAACCAGGAAAAGGGAGTTAGGTGGAGAGAAATGTTAAAGATAAAGATAATAAATAAAATTAGGCGTTTTTAAAAATGACATTCAGAATCTGAAATGTACAATAGTTACGAAAAACGAAACAACTGGTGCATGAGATTCTCTATTAGACAAAAAAAGTTAACAATGCAGCTTGCAAAGGGGGGGGGAGGTTTAAAAGAAAATACAAACAAAAGGTATCATGTGGCCAACTGATAAATTATCATAAAGAAACAGAAGCATTCTTTTATTAGAACCATAACAGAGACAGGATTATACAAATGATAAAAAGATGAGGTTGCAGCAAACCCTACTGAATTTACTGGGATTAACATCATAAAAAACAAATTTAGGATTTCAATGTTACTCATGCAACCTGCAGACTATTTCACAAGGTTATACATAATGGGAGCTATGGATCTCCTGCACAAGCCCTGTTCTCACATAATTAAAAATAAAATGGGAACATACTGCTTTCCAGTCAGCCATCACTGTGCCTTCTTATTTGTGCAACCAGGGGGTCATTCCCACTCACATTTACACCTGTTTGTGAATTGTGTTGACACTGGGTGGCTGAATCGATCGAGGCCGATGCTTAGTTCCCACTATGGAAGCGATGTTGACCTCAGACTATATAGTTCCCACTAGTTCCTTTGTGCGGCAGTTCAGGGGGGACAAGGTTTGCTGGGCTTGTAAATCTTGTGCCCCCCCCCCCATGTGGTTAACTCTTGAGTCCAATCAAAGAAGGGTTTCAGGGGGCAGAGTCTGAGGAGAGGGGCAGGGAATAGTCAAAAGGTTCTGGGGAAATCCTTCACAGGGATCTGCCCTGGAAGGCTGTGCAGGGCTCCTCCATCCCTCCCAGCCTGGGACTCCTCGGGGGATATGCGGGGAGGCTGGGAGGCAACCCCTTGGCACTCTCTGGGGCCCTGATCCCGCATGGCCAGAATCCAGACACGGAGGTGGAGGGAGAAGCAGCCATGCAAGAAGGGAGGGAGGGAAGTGGTGTCAGTCCAAGCCGAGGTTGGCAGAGAGGCTCCCGGGACTGTCCTCTGGGCACCAGCTGAGCCTCTGAGTGGGGAAAGAGGGTCCCCCGCCTTAGCCAACCTTTCTATGGTGCCCATCTGGTCAGTGAAGTCCTCAGCAGAGCAAATGAGGTCGCTTTCCCCCATGGTTGAGGCGGCTGTGGACGTGGCCAGCCAGGTGAGCATTTGGTCAGTGGGGCACCCTGCTGGGGGCAGCAGTGGTGGAGAATGGTGGAGAGGTGACTTTTCCAAAGCAACCACAGCCAGCTCTCAGTGAATGTAACTTTGGTGGGATGCTATTCAGATCCGTCATTCACACTTGTTGAACATGCTTCTGAACCACTTCCTTTCAAAAGAATCACAAAAAAACTAGTCTTTGGAAACAGTGTTTGTTTGTTTTGCATTTGTCTCAATTGCAGTTGCATCTGAAATTGTTTCCAATGGGGACGAGGCACATACACAGCGATCAGCAATTTGCTTTACATCATAGTGGGAATGAGTCCCAGGACTGCTGCTTTCTGACCTCTTTCTTAACCCTCCCTGCCTTATACCCTACCCACCATGTCTTTAGGGTTTCATTTGTTTGTTTTTCTCCTCTTTTTCCAGTGCAATTCTGGAGCTCTGCTGCCCCAATTGATGTCTTACGAAGTAAAAGGAAGGCAGGCAGGCAGGCAAACAGAATAAAAAGGAAAAATTAAGGAAATCAAGGTACTTCGAAATAGGGGAGACTTATACCACATGCCTGGCAATCATGCAACTGCCCCAGAAGTGACATTTCACACTTGGGGACTTGTGCTATTGCCAGGTCATTCATAGGTTTTCCCTGTGAATGAAAAGGGGTGCATTGGAGACAGGGCAGCTACAGGTCAGAGGCGTCAGTATGCAATGAGTATTGCCAAAGATACTTCTTTACCAGTGTACTTGTGGTTTAAAAGCTGTATACAGTAAGGTCCTCAGTTAAAGAGTAATGCATATTCTTCTGAAAAATGTAAGCAGCTTCATTAATGCATTTGTGGTTCACTAATAGCATAAATTTAAAAAGAGAAGCTAGCTATATCATACTCCTACTGTAATTCTGACAATTATTTGAACTTTAACATTATTACAATTATTCTAGTGTCTGTGCCAGTGCTTGCCAAATGAATATACAGTATTTCATATTTATTACAAAATTATATAATGCTGGATTGATTTAATTTGAAGGCAATTTGTCTGCTCTTAAAGATGATACTCTCTTCTACTCTACATAAATCTATGTAAAGACTTTGTAACAGAAGTCTAAAACTGTTGGGTCCAAAATGAGAATACTAAGGAATGGGCAGAAAGGATTGAGGCCTTTATACAGGTATGATTAAAAATTAGTTCTTTTGACAGTTCAAATAAGATTATTGCACCATAATTCACCCACAGGATAGACATGGGATTTAAAAGTAAAAAACGGTTTTTATCACACTACCCCGTAGCCAGGCGGTATGCAACCCGTATACAATCTGCACTTCTCCAGGCTTCTTGCAGTTTTTCAAGAATGGAATTCTTGAGAAGCCCGGAGAAGCCTGGATTGCATATGGGTTGCATACTGCCTGCTATGGAGCAGTACGATAAAATCCATCTTTGACTTTTAAAACTTGCATCTATTCCACAGGTGAACTGCAGTGCAATAATGTCCTAAACCATGACACACACTAGAAGGTATTCCTTCTTGGGAGTTATCAGTCTATTGAGGTGAAAAAATATCTCCCTGTCCCTGAACTGGCAACTCATATTTATTCATCAAATTCATTGCTATATTTTTATATCACAATACAACTCTCCTCCTCCATGTGCTAAGACCATGGGTGAAGTGACTGAGGAAATACTACATGTGATATTTTGTAAAAGTTGTAAAACTTACATTTTAAACTTTTAAAAAACATATACAGAGATACTGAAATAAAATATGCACAGTAATCTACAAATTCATTCCCTTTTCATTACTATAATCAAGCAAGTGCAAAGAAAAGCTCATTCTGCATATCCATTTTTAGCTCACCTTATATTTTTTACCCAATTGAAAAGTATACCTTTAAACATTGTGCAACAGAACAGTGTCAGATCACTGGATATGTAGCATGAATATATGAAATTATGCCTGTGCAAAACAACAACAACCAAAATATGCATGTAGATATGTATATATTAACTCCTTTCTTGGTATTCTAGCAGACTTTTCCTATTTCCATCTCATTGTACCTCACCCTTGAAATGGAAGCACAAAGTGAACAGGCTGACTCTTATCTCTGAGTGATGACCATCTACCTGGTGGCACCTCACAGGATTGTCCTCCATTTCACAGGACATCCTATGACCTGCCTAGATGGTTGCTGGTCCAGAGAAATGTGTGTGTTTGACAGAATGAATATGGGGCATCTTCTCAGAACTTCTTTATTTCAGCCTTTCAGCTTTCATTCTACCATAAGCACCCACCAGTTGCTCCTACATCCCACCTTGTGGATCTCTCTCTCTTCACAGTAGTCTTTCCTTTAAAAAGAAACACAAACCAAACTTCCCTTCCTGAATCCTCTCACACTTTTCTTGTTATCCCACTAACATAGGGAGTGAAGGTTAGGGGGGTTGTATTACACCTGAGAAGTCCTTGAGAGGTTGCCTTCTTCAGCTGCTCTGAAAGCATTTTCTCAAATTGCACCAAAATGCCCCTCATGGGCTGGGGGGGGGGCAGAAGAAGCCCCTTTTCAATATATGCATTCTCTTCCAGTATGTGGAATACTTAACAAGTCCATTAATAACATTGTTTATTAATGCCAGTTAAAGATCCACTGTCAGCCAATCATGAAAGGAAGATATATAATTTTTTTCCAGTTGTCTTATAATGCTTGGGGCCACTGGCTAGAAGGAGTAGTTATGTTTTGTTTATGTTTTGTTATGTTTATCTTTTAGTTATGTTTGGTTTACTACCAAATCATCTCATAAATTCCACTGCTTCTTGATTAAATCATTGCAGTCCCAAAGGAAATGGCAGAATCAGGAGTAAATGGGTCATGTAATAGATCCTCAAAGAATCTAATGACTTCTGAATTTATTCAGCTAATTTGTAGCTTCAGTTGATAAGCTCCTGTCAATATAGAGATTTTGCACTTCTGAACCAACTGTGCTAGATAACCTTGGTTTGATCCATTTGAACATGGTCTAAATTTGGAGCAGGAAACCCCTGGCCTGTGAGCTCTATCTGGATTGCATCATATATATCTTTTGGACCATGACATCATCTTAACCTTCTCCTGTATTCAGTTTTCCTTTTCTTTCACTTTCTTGGCTTTGTAGAACAATGGCATACCAAAGTAAGGCCAGTAGAAGTGTTTTTTCCTCTGTGCAGACAATAATGGGATGCATTGTCCTTGGGAACAAGCAGGAGCAAGGACGAAGTAAGCCAGGCTTGGCTGATAAAGTGGGCACAGGTATCATCTGCTGCCCCCAGAACTTCTCTTCACAACAGTGGCTCCATCTACAGCACTAGCACCAGTCTCATGAGGAAAATGAGGAGACAGAGGCTTATGAATCCCCAAGCAGTAGAGTGGTGCCTGGCTGTTGTCACACTTGAGGTCTTCTGTATTCTTCCTTGCCCAGTGCCCAATTGCCACCCACTTTGACAGCTCAAAGAGTATGTGCCACCTTTTTGTGTTGACAATTTGCTACCACCAGGTTAGAGCATGGCTCTTGCCTCGCCCACCTTCTGCCTTCCTGCTTGGCCAACCACTCTCTCAAGTGAGGCAGAGGCTCCTCTCAGCTGCCCTGCTTACTTGCTAAGTTTGTGCCTGGTAGTCAACAGCTACTGTGGCTGGCACCAACTCTGCAGACAGGAGCAAAGAGGAAGTGAGCCAAGCTTGTCTGGTAAAGTGGGCACCAGTATTACCTGCTGCCCCCAGATCTTCTCTTCACACCAGTTGCTCCACCTACAGCACTAGCTCTCAGTCCAGCCATCAGCCAAATGTTTACTGAAAGCCACACTTTATTAGTGTTGGGGGTTTGTAAACTGAAACAGGAATAATGTGGTCCTCCAAGTGTGGTTAAACTGCAACTCCTAGTAATTTGCAACATGTGCTTAATGATTATTTTGTGTTCATGATGTTATATAATAGAGTTATACAGTGGAGGAGTATGAACTATGCTAGGTGTGCAACATCTCCAGATATCTCATACTCTGAACCAGCTCACAGAATTATCTCCCTCTTTTTCCATTTGTGTAAAAACAACAACACAAAAACAGCAACTGTCCCCTATTCCTCCCTCACCATGATTAGGTTTGTACTGACTGCTCACTATGGAATGTGGCAGCTTCCATGTAAATGCACAAGACAATATGAGAAACAGAAAACTGAGCTGGGGGAAAGCAGCCATAATAGAACAAGCCGAACCACAAATCACTTTAAATCTGGACAGAACAAAGTGTACTACAGTAATATAGGAAAGAGGCATATAGGAAGGATATGATACAAAGAACAGGATGCAACAAGGGTGTTCGTCATGACAAACAAAGGGCAACTGCAATGATTCCACAAAAGCATAACTCACTTTAAATCTGGTTAGAAGACTTGGAAGGCTCAAAGATGTGAGCAATCAAACATTCCTTTGCTTTTTAGTTTTTATTCCACATATGGAGATTTATAAAAAAAAAATGCCTAGGTAAGAAAATGTATGCCTTCCCTACTTCTGCATAGTGGTCCCAGTTAGAAAAGGGTTCACAATGCTTGCTCTGGCATAAAACAAATAAATGGAGATTTAGGGGTTGTTTGCACAGGTCAAATGACCTGCCTTCCCCCTTGCCTCATGTTGAAAATACCCGTGATGGGATCAGGCCCAATCCTGTCAGTACAGATATGGATTGATAGGATCCTGTCTGATCCCGGGAGTAAAGAGTCTTTATCCCCAGATAAAATAGCCCTGGTTTTGTGCAGCATTTCTACAAAACTCCACGGCAAAATCAGGCTGTTCTGAAAGCCTCCCCACATGCTCCTCACCTTGCTGGCATATGAACCATCTGAGAAGTCCCCCAGTTGCAGACATTTCTGTGTCAGACGGGGCAACTGGGGGGCTTCTCAGATGGTTTGCATGCCAGCAAGGTAAGGAACTGTAGTTTTGTGAGACATTTAGCCTTTACTGTCAGACAGCTCTGATGACAGAACAAACTATAATTCCCAGGATTCCCTAACACTGAGCTAGGGCAGTTAAAGCAGTCTCAAACTTATTTCTGCAGTGTGTTTTGGACCACAGTTCTTAAATCATCTGATATTCACTCCCCTGGTGAATCGGTTTCATTGGCTACTGGTCCATTTCTAGGCAGAATTCAAAGTGCTAGTTATGATTTATGTCCACGTTTTAAGATCTTTGAGGAGGGGATTCCTCTCAGTTCCACTACCATGACAAGCACATTGGAAAAGCACAATTGGAAAATCACAACCATGGAAAAGAACCTTCTCAGTAGCTGTTTATAGGAATTCCCATCTGTGGGCAGTTTGGTTGGCCTTCTTTCAGCAATGGCAATGATCTTTTCATTTAGGCAGGTTCTAAAATTATGTGGCAGAAGAGTGTTTTCAGTGGAGTGTGATGTGCTTGTTATCTATTCAATTACATTTTAAATGTGCTTTAAAATGTTTTAATTGTTGCTTTTTAACATAATTGTTTGAACAGTAAGATTTTAATTTAACTTATCTTCAGTTGTTCTAAGTTGCCTTGTGTCCTGTTCCAGGAGAAAGGAGGGATATTAATTAATTAAATGATGAGCCTGCACCTCCAGGCAGTAGAATAGGTCACACTACTCTAACCACAGTAAGCTACTGACAACAGCTATTAAGGCAGAGATAGCTGTATCACCCTCTTTAAATAGGAATTACTGTGAGAACAAGGCCGCATTGTCTGAGAGGGATATCACCCAGAAATCTACCCAAAGAAGCAAAGTTGGCCCTCCAGATCCACGGAGATTCAATTTCAGTACCCTGTGAAGATGGCCAAAACCATGGATGATAGTCCTATATTATTGAATGGTGGCAAAACCCTTGGATCCAAAGGCTCTGTAGACCATATATTGCATTTAGTTAAGAACCTAACCAACAAGCACTTGTAGTCTTTTAATAACAGAGTAGGGTAAGATTGATCCAGTATAAATTATTGCCTTCTCCACCAGGCAAAAGAAAAAAGAAAAAAGACAACTCAAAAGACTCCCAACCCCTTGACTCCTTCTTAATTCTCTGTCCTAGCATTTCCATGTAGAGAGATATCATAGCACCACTGAGACTAACTAAGGAAAG
>CM034708.1:151566238-151582713 GCA_020142125.1 Phrynosoma platyrhinos | reverse complement strand
CCACCTGCCATTCACTCTGAACTCTCCTCCCACTATTCTGTCTCTCTCTAATATGCTAATCATGCATTCTTTCTTTGCACAGAGTAAGAGGGAGAAACACCCCAGCACCATAAACGCTGTCTGTGCATGCTGATGAAAAAAGACTGGTTTTAAACTTAGCAGCTGATGTTGATGCATTGGAACAACTCATCAACAACAAAGACAATGGATGAAATAGCCAACAGTGACAGGATGCATCCTAGCTATGTTCTGAGTAAGGTACTCAAGAATCAGAACAGGAACTAGTTAAGAGAGCAGGCCACAGGCAGGGAAGAGTCAGGTAGCCAAGATCTAACAAAAGAGTAGTTATACTTGAAGTGTTCCAGCCTCAGTTAAAGCTTTGCATAACAATGAGTTAGGAAAGTCATCCTTGCTGCCACTCTTTTATCTGAATTTCTATATCTTTTCAAAAGGATAAAGATAGAACTTAGCACCTACTTCAGAAATGTGTGAATCTTCATCTTGGTCTCTTTTGTCACATGATGGGCATAAGAAAAGAAGAAGATGCTTTGGACTACCAACTTACTTTTTGAATCACTTACTTACTCAAACTACCAACTTACTTTTTGAATCACTTTAGTTATCCATACTGTTACAACAGCATAGATGTTGACCTTGAACCACAGGATGCAAAACTGAATTAACTAGCCAATGAAAAAGGTGAGAACCAAGCATAGTCTGCATCTCTCAGTACAGATAGATGGCACCTGGCATCTGGTTACACGTTCATCAGTTTATCACTGATGCCACCTTGAGTCCCTATACTGGGAGAAAGGCAAGATATAAGAAAAGAAAATAACTAGATTGGGCTGAAAATCTTACACACAGCTTTGGCAGACAATGAAAAAACTAGTACAGTGGGAGTATTTCCAAGTGACAGAAAAACATTTCCTTTCCAGTCCAATTCTGAATGAGAACAAAAGAGTGTCATTTGCATTCTGGGGTATCTTCAAAGTATCCAAATCTGACTGGCTATGTGAAACTGTGATTATATTTACCACATGAACCCTGAAGGGTGGCAATTGTACTGCATATTAGAAATAGACTCTGAAGCAGCAACATATGGGTGCTATGAAAATACACCCACACATGCTGCCATCATCAGCAACCTTAGCAGCATTACAAAAGTAGCAAACTAGGAGAGCATTTTTAAATGAAATTTTTGTACACACCAAAAGTTCACTTTTCCATCAGAAATATAATCTCATGAAAACATCTCCAAATGCTAACTTTAACCGATGCAACCACCATATTCAGACTACTATTTTGTACACTGTGCTTCCAACCACAAACTGTGTTATAATGTTTATTTCACACTCTTTCACATCAGGTTTGAGAGAAATCACAACTATTACCATTTTGCCTACAGAAAATTAAAGAGGGAGTGAGCTCTGCTAAGTCTATGTAAGAATTTGGACTTACGTCCAAGTCTTCTAGGGCAAAATCCAAGCCTACATCCATAAGAATGATGAATTTTAAACACAAAATAAAAATAAAATACAGTTAGTACACAATTAGATGTCAACTACAATTAGGTGTCAACTGTGAAGCGACATGATTAAGGGTGAGACTCCCCTAAGAACTTGTAAACATTCTCAAATGTCATTATTTTCTACAGCAACAACAATACCATTAACTTCCATAAGGAGATTTTGACATCAAACAACAAAATAACACAGCTTGTAATGTATTTCTCCTATGTATAAATCTTTGTTTTCCAACATGCTACATAGGCAAGCTAGTGATATGAAATAGAAGAAAACAATAGACTTGTCCTCTTGACAATTACTTGCATTTCCAAGTTTGTAAACTGGGAAATTCCTTTGTAACATCAATTATTAGACAAGAACACCTGTCTAAAATATGCTCACGCTGACATGTGATCACAAAGATGTATAAATGCTGAAGTAAAAACCAAAACTAACTCAAAGATTTATGCAGTACAAGATAAATACATCTTACTCTAAAAGCCTTTTTCAGTGACATTTTCCCACAATCCAAAATGGAAAAGCTGGTGGTATGACTGCACATTCCTCTCCTGGAAAACTCACTCAGATTCTTCCATGGATTATGCCTTATCAGGTAAATACTAGGGTTAAAGTGAAAGAGGTAATTCACCCCCCCCCCATCATTTCTTTATCATGAAAGCAGCAACACTGGCACAGAAGGAAACAAACAAGTAATAGGATGAATAGCTCTGGAATTCCACAACAAAAGGCAGTCACTTTTGCATGCTTAAAAAGCTTTAGTATTCAATATCACTTCAAGCAAATTTCATAAAATGTACTTAATATATTCCCTGGCTCTAGCATAGTTAGATATTCCTTATGAAATTCAAAGAGAGGTTTGATCTGTTTTCTTATAACATGGTCTGGCTTCTTTGATCTGCAGTACTATAATCTACTGAGCTATTTACATTTTGTATTTTTAGGTCTCTTTGGCTATTCAGAGTCTGAAAGGAATTGAGTGATGGGAGAGAAGTTCTACTTTATTATTCCCTGCATTGCAATTGTCAGGGAAAGTGTAATGATGGAATTACTCCTAGAAGGAAAGTGTTCCACCTAGAGTCCATTTTCTGGAGTCAAAACCAACTGACAGGTTAGCTGCTTTGAATGTTATTTTAAAGACTTTGTAGGGGATCCCTCCCCCCTTGCTTCTTATATTATCCCCAGCCATAATTGACAATGTTAATCTTCTTTTTCTCCTCCATAGTGATAAAAAGAGTCAATTTTATATTTAATTAATGCAGAGGATCGTTTTGGAAACTGGCTAATGAGGCTCTGATCACATTACCATGAAAATGTGCATTAACACTGCAACTGAGGAGGATGTTTCATGTGTAGAGAATCCACTTTGTAATTAGTCCACTGTGAAATGAATCACGTCAGAAAGAATTTGTACATGGGAAAGGGAGAGAGAAACACCAGGCAATGGGCAATTAGCTACTGCTGTGCCAGCAGACCACCAACATTCTGAGCTGTTTGGTCCTCAACCCCTCGCCCATCATCAACAGTACAGTCAAAAACTGGAAGTGCTCAGCCTCTGTCAACAGTGACATGTCAAAGTGAGGACAAATTACAAAGAGGAAGGGAACAGATACTGAAGGCAGTAAACTTTCATCTGCCAGATTTCCATAGCAAAATCCAAATCCAAACAGAATTCATTGAAATCAAATATGGATGCAACAGAACTAGGGCAAAATTGCTGACCATCATATTAAACACATTTTGTCTCTTCCCTTCCCACTTCTCATTAGGATTGCACAGTAATCGCATGTTAGTAGGTTACAGCAACATTCCTGCTGCTGGGGTACATACTTAAGTAAGTACAGAATAAATTAAGCTCGCTACCTAATGGTAAAAAGAAAATAAAGGAATGGATAACAGCTGATAAAAGCATAATCAATTGAAAGTACATAAATTAACTCCTATTCCAAATGGGGAAAAAGAAAAAGTTCATATCAATTAATTGCTAAATAGTAGTTTACAGTTTAAAAACAGACATCACCATCACCTTCTTATTCATGCTAAGCAAGAAAACTTGGTTCAGTGACTTGAAAATACCTGAGACCAAAGACCTGTTAAATCCTAACAGCTGCAAAAGCATCAGTGAAATTGAAAAAGGATTCACTTACCAATGCTAAAGACTCTCTATACACACTATGGATCTAGTTCAATGACAATGCAGGTCTCTGACTCAAAATTTGGCAAACATACACTGAATTTTAAAAAGGAAACCCAGCAGAAATAAATTAGAACAAGTGTGATAAGCAGCCTCAAGATTAATAACAAATCCAAAACATGCAAGCATGTGTGTGCACACAGACACACTCCAGACATCCTTCTTTTCCAGCAAGTGCTTTTCCAGCCAGGAAATTTCCTTTTCACACAGCTGCTGGCAATATCTTCTGCACTCACCTGAGAAACTTCATAAAGCAGTTTGTAGTGTTCCTCCCTCTTCTGAAAACTGCACAGATTGCAACCCATTCTAATAAGAAATAATGGAAGAGCAATGCTTCTAATTTCCCAAGAACTGAGAGGCAAATGCACTGACAGGGAAGCACCCTCCAGACTTGACTACTGTTTTTCATCAGTCACTCCAGTGCAGGAACACAGACACACCACTGTTAGCTGGAAGCACAAGCCAGGGCACTGTGTATAAGCAGCGTGCTCTTCTTCTTCTTCTTTCCTAAGTATCCTACTCTCACGTATGCACACAGACATACACAGAGTTTCATCTCAGTTCGCAGCAACACTCCCCTGTCTCTGCATCAGTGCACATGACTACACAGATTCCAACTCATGAATATTAATAGAGTCTCATTGATTATTTATGACAGAACGTGTTAGCAGGGAGGGGTGTCATAGCTGCTGTTGATAACAGATGAATATTCACTAATTAAGAAGCAAACATAGTGTGGTTAAACAAAATACACGTGTCACTAACACCTTTGTTTTTTAAGGATGGACCATATAGGGGCTATCCTTTTATTTTAAAAAATCATATTTTCCTTTTAACTTTAGGATGAAATGAATAATTCTCAGGTTGAAATTTTTAGGAAACAAGCTTAGGTCAAGAGCAGTCTCCATTTCTAGGATTAGTTCTGGCACTTGTTTTCAAATAAGCTAATGGGTGTGGGGGTGTTTAAATTAATGAAAAAATTGTTATTTTTTTTTTCTTACCAGTTGGAGCAAACCAGGGAGAAAAAGAAAACAAGTCCAGATGGTTATACTACATTCTTCATTTGTTAGTACTATAAAATCTGACTGAATACTAAAATTGGAAGGAATCATATTCTAACATTATGATATGCAAGTGTATATTGTTGCTGTTGCTGTTCTTGTTTACTACTCTCATTTGAATGCATTTCTAGGTGCAGTATTTCAAAGTTCTCATGTATAAGCTTTTAATTTATGCTGTACCTATATGAACAGCACATACAGTCCCACATACACCAATTAAAAGCACTGCATTACATAACCAAATTCTGTATATTTATATATTTTTTATTTTGGTTGTAGAGCAAATCAAGCCTGACTTTCGCTATAAGCCAAAATGACTGAGGCTATCATACCTTTGGCGTATCATGAGATGATGTAATTAATTAGAAATGTTGATAAAGCTTGGTAAACCAGGAAGCAATAGGAAAAGAGGAAGACTGTATTACAGGAGTATACACTCAACCAAGAAAGCAGCAGCCTTAAATGTGCATGTCCCAAGTGTGTGTTGGTGGTCTCTCATTCCTAGAAACTACAAATTAAAGTCAATTTCACAGCAAATAACCAGACCAAACATTTCTACCCTGTTTTCTTTTTTTCTTACAATGTAGCTGCATTTGATGGCTGACAAAATCCAACAAACATCAGTAACAAAATAACAATAGTCTGATTGATTAAAAACCTTAAAGAACATATTATCTGGAGGCATTATACAAAAAAAAAAAAAAAACCCAGCCAACAAACAAATAAATTCATCAGCAACAGGATTAGTAGGATAGCAGAAAATGTCATTGTCCCAAAGGTGGAAGAGTCAACTAGGGATTCAGCTATTTTAGAGCTGATCCTAACCAACAGGGATGACCTGGTCAATGGGGTGCAAGTGGTGGGATCCTCAGGGCCTCGGCAGACAACTAATAGGGTTGTCTCTGAGGCAGGGAAGAGGAGGGGCAGCTGCACGATCAGCGCCCCTTCCTCCTCCCGAGGTCGTCCTCGGAGCCGCCGGCCCTCCGCACGGCCGGCGCTCCGAGGGCAACCTCCCACCGCAGCATCCACACACGCTGCGGCGGAAAAGTCAGGGAAAGTGCACCCTACGCTTTTAGGGTGCACTTTCACTGACTTCTGAAAGGAGAGCTGATTTAGTGCTCCTTTCAGAGGCGCCGATGGTGTGCTGCGGTGCGGCTGCGTCACTCCGGCAGCGCACCATCCCGCGGCGTCCCTGATGCCGTCGTCTGCTTCCCCTCCTTAGTTGGGCATGATCATGTTTTCCTAGAGTTTGTTATACAGTGAAAAGGGGAAGCCAAGCATAGTCAGACATGCATTCTAGATTTTAGGAAAGTTGATTTCAGTAAATGTAGGGAAAGACTTGGTGTGTGAATGGAGTTCAGGATGGATGGGAGTTTCTCAAAAGGGAGATATTGAAGGCACAATTTCAAACAGTTCCAGTGAGGAGGAAAAATGGGAAGTGTCTCAACCAGGATGGTTGACTAAAAGACTTTCAACTATAACGCAAAGCAGATGGGCCATATAAAATGGCTTCTGGCCACTTCAGGAGCATGGCGTTTATATGACGCATGCCCCTGAAGTGGCTAGAAGCTGACATGAGGCTTGCTAAACACAGGCTGAAGCCGCCAGAAAAGGAGTGGCAAAAAGCTGCTCCTGCCAGTGACCCATTTGGGACCATGGCATCAGCCAGCTTCAGAACCATGACATCTGGTCACTGTGGTCCCAGAATGATCAGGGCCAGAGCAGCCTCTGGCCTCTGCTTTCACCCTGTCTGCTTCACCCCTGAGCTTTATTTTAAATGGAACATGTATAAAAAAATGGAATAAGGGGGAATCACCAAACAGGAATTCAAACAAATAGCTAGTACATGTAGGAGGAAAGTCAGAAAAGCTAAAGTGCAGTATGAGTTTGGCTTTCTAAAGCAGTTAAGAACCATAAAAAAGGCTTTTTTTGTTATATCTGTAGCAAAAGGAAGGAAATGGTAGGGCCACTGGATGGAGAAGACAGCAAAATGCTAACAGGGAACAGAGAAAAGGAAGAACTACTCAACACTTTCTTTGCCTCAGTCTTCTCCCAAAAAGAAAAAAAGTGTTCAACCTGTGTAAAATGGAACAGAGAACACAGTAGGTGAAATGCAGCACAGGATAAGTAAAGAAGCATACAGGAATACCGGGTTAATCTAGTAGTTTTCCAGGACCAGATGAACTACATTCAAGGGTATTAAAAGGACTGGCAGACATAATCTCAGAGCCAGTGGCAATAATCCTGGAGAATAGCAATAGCAAATACCTTATTTTCTGGCGTATAAGACTACTTTTTAACCTGCAAAATCTGGGGTTAAAGTGGGGGGGTCGTCTTATATGCCAGGTATAAGGAGGTTCATGATAGGTTTGCCTTAGTGTCATCATCAGTTGGAAATGACTTGAAGGTGCACAGCAACAACAATAACAGTTTTGGAAGTCATACTCTTCCCAAACTCTATATTTTAACTGGAAAAGTGGGGGGTCGTCTTATACGCCCAGTCGTCTTATACGCCAGAAAATACGGTACATTTCTATACCGCTTATTGGTGAACGTGTAAGCTAACTGCCCCCCAAATGCTGGGTGCACATTTTATCTACCTATGAAAGGATGGCAGGCTGAATGGACCCTGGAGGATCAAATTCAGCCTTGTGGCTACGAGTAGCTGCAGTCCTGGCATTTAATCACTGGGAAGAAGACAGTCCCAGCAGAGGGTAAACATTGTCCCCATCTTCAAAAAGGGGAAAAAAGAGGATTCCAACAATTACTGCAATTATAGCCTGACATCAATAGCAGGAAAGATTCTAGAGCGGATCATTAAACAGAGAGTCTATGACCATTTAGATAACAATGCCATAATCACAAAAAGTCAACATGGGTTTCAGAGAAGTCATACTAGACTAATCTGATCTCTTTTTTTAATATATAAAGTTACCAACTTGATAGATGAAGGGAATGCAGTAGACATAGCATATTTTGATTTCAGTAAGGCCTTTGACAAAGTCTCCCATGATATTCTTGCAAACAAGCTAATAAAATATGGACTAGACATTGCAATGTTAGGTGGATTAATAACTGGTTGACATGCTGAACCCAAAGAGTGGTCAGCAATGGCTCCTCTTCGTCTTGGAAAGAAATGACCAGTAGGGTGCCACAGGGTTCTGTCCTGGGCCCAGTGATATTCAACATCTTTATCAATATCTTGGACAAAAGAATAGAAGGCCTGCTTATCAGATTTGCAAATGACACCAAATTAGGAGGAGTAGATAATATGCCAGAGGAGGATCAAAATTCAAAATGAACTAAATGGATTAGAAAACTGGGTCAAAACTAACAAAATGAATTTCAACAGGGAGAAATGTAAGGTACTGCACTTAGGCAGAAAAAGTGAAATGCACAGATATAAGATGGGAGGCACCTGGCATAACAAGACATGTGAAAGGGATCTAGAAGTCCTAGTAGTCCATAAGTTTAACATGAGTCAACAGTGTTATGCAGCAGCTACAAAAGCAAGACTGGATTCTAGACTGCATCTAGATCGAGAGAAGCAATAGTGCCACTCTATTTTGCTTTGGTCAGGCCTCACCTGGAAAACCGTGTCCACTTCTGGGTGCCACAGTTCAAAAGGATGTTGACAAGCTGGAACATGTCCAGAGGAGGGTGACCAAAATGGCAAAGTGTCTGGAAACCATGCCTTATGACAGGGGTCAGCAACATTTGTTGCCAGGGGGCCGAGGGGGGGAATGGTGCGGAGGCTGGGCACGCACGCACAACGCCCGCCATCATGCGCATGTGTGAGCATGTGGGGGACACTGTTGAGTGTTCCAAAATGGTGCACGATGCAGCCGCCATTTTGGAAGGCCCCACAGCGGCTGCACCGTGTGAATTCGCATGGCTCAGGCATGGTGGGGCCTTCTCAAGGCCCAACGGCAGCTGCACAGCCACCATTGAGCCTTGGGCTCACCGTGGCTGTGCAGCCACCGTTAGGCCTTGGAAAGGCCCGACCGCCCCTGCGCTGTACGAATTCACATGGTGCAGCTGCCGTGGGGCCTTCCAAAATGATGCCTGCTGTGCACTGGCGCATTGGGTGTTCCAAAATGGCGCCCACCATCGTGCGCATGCGTGCACAAACGTGGGCACCATTTTGGACACCAGAATGGTGCCCACGCTCACGCACGGTGGTGGGACCAGCCACGGGCCAGTTCCAAGGCCTCAGCGGGCCAGGTCTGGCCCGTGGGCCATAGCTTGCCGACCCCTGCCTTATGAGGACAGACTTAGGGAGCTGGGCATGTTGAATCTGGAGAAAAGATAGTTAAAAGGTGATATGATAGCCATTATTAAATATTTGAAGGGGTGTCATATTGGGGATGGAACAACCTTGTTTTCTGCTGCTCCAGAGAATAGGACCCAGAACAATGCATGCAAGTGACAGGAAAAGAGATTCCACCTAAACATTAGGAGGAACTTCCTGACAATAAGAGCTGTTCAACAGTGGAACACACTCTCTCTGATGGCTGACAAAATCCAATAAACATTATAATATGCAAGTATATATTACTGAGAATGGTGGAGTCTTCTTCTTTGGAAGTCTTTAAACAGAGGCTGGATGGCCACCTGTTGGGGGTGCTTTGATTGTGAGTTCTTGCATGGCAGAAGGGGGTTGGACTGGAAGGCACTTGTGGACTCGTCCAAATCTATGATTCTAATTGATTTTCCTGGAGGCATACAGAGAAGCAACTCATATTTTAAATAGTTTTTAAATGGCATTTTGGACCCCATGAAAGTACTAATATCCTATCCACCTGATCTCCCTAACTGGACCTCCCAGGTGAGAATTTGACTACCACTATGTCATAGATCCGCCTCGCAGTCTTTATACTGATTATTTGCTGTTTTATTATTGTTTTTATTGCTTTTTATTGTTGTCGTTTTTATTATCATGTTTTACATATTGTATTATTGTACAGTGTTGTACATTTTATCTTTGTGCTATAAATATAAATGTTATTGTTGTTGTTGTTATTATTATTATTATTATTATTACTACTACTATAGGAAGGAAATTGACCCTTTTGCCCACTGCAGTTTCCTATCCTTGGAATATAGTCTTGAATGATTACTGGGGGGCACGGCGAGCATGTTCCAAGAATATAATATCCTGCAAATTTGTTCCTATTGAAGGATATGTGTCTTGCTGAAAAGGCATTGATGTTCTTACTTATGGCCTGATTATAGGCTGTAGCGTTATTGCCTGGGGTGTTAGCGGGGGAGGGGGGAGGGCTTTGGGGGGCACTGCTATGTGCTGGTCTACTTGTGAGTAGAACAGTGCAGAGCAGGGAGGGTGCTCTGGGCACTCCCCCTGCCATGCACAAATCTGGTCATGAGTAAAATGGTACGCGGCTGGGAGGAGGCACTTGGCCATGTGTCACCCCTCTACGAATGCACCCTCCACAATCCCCAGTGACACCACTTATTTTAGGCACCCTCTTTCCTCTAGTTCTTAATTAGATCAACACAATTAAAATCTATGGGGTGGTGGTCCATATACCTGTAGTGTACTGTTGCATGCGTGTATTTTTAGAATGGCATTTTATAGTTGCTCTATTGGTAAGGTAAACATGAGGTGGTGTGTAGTAATAGGCTGAAACATAAGTTCCACTGAAATCAATGGTAATTTCCTATTTAAAAAAAAACCTTTTTCGAAGGGAAACCATAGAAACTCTTTGACAATATATATGTGCATGATTTGGAACAGGAATGCAACTTTAGTCTGAATATGAATGCTAGTAATTATAGGTTGTTGTTTTTTTAGTTTGAAGATATTAAAAAGCTTCTGTTAAATATTAAAAAGCTTCTGTTACAGCTTGCCACAAAGCCTAATTTTGCCATTTGTCAATTAGATTTTAGTGGTTCTACAATTCTCACTATATTCATTAAAGCAAGAATAGATTGAAAATTATACTTAGACCCCCAAAACCAATGTAATTTCTCACAGTAAAATTTATATAGTAAAATCCACTCAGTATGTCATGAGTTTTACAGATAACTGTCCAAAGTACAAGTATGTCTATATATATATTGCAAACCCATGGTCTTTTCCAGGACTCCTTTTGTTTCTAACAAATGTTTTCTGATACACTCGCTAACTAAATATAGTTGACATTTGCTGTGACCTATCTTAAACTTAATGGAATGGCAGGTAGAATATTGGGCAAAAATTAATTACTTTATAGCCAATGAAATCAGTTGAGTTAATCTTGACATTGGCACCTAATATGTTACATTGATAAAGCATAGCTGTTTTTTGTTTCTAAAAAGTGCTTTATAAAATGTTTGTTAAAAATCAATACCAGGAAATGATCCTAATGAGTACTAATTGTTAACAAATTGGCTTTGCATCTAGCAGCACCTCAAACATCACCAACACAGCACGGCAAGTAGATCCACAATCATACACTACTTATCATTCCTTCCCCTTGGGATATAATAATCCGATTTTCTGTGCCTTGATTTTAACCTAACAGGCTGGAAGAAAGCCAAGTATGGTAGCCTACATGAAAGCAACATCATTGCTCTTCATATGGCACATCTAAGGGGTATGAGACATTACTCATAAATGTGCAAGTGACAAGTTTAAAATTTAATTTCACCTTCCTTAAAAATGGACTAGGACTACAGAAAGCGAGTTCTTAATTTTCATAATGCAATACAAGAAGAAACTGCCAGTTTCATTACAACAAAATATGAAATTCTTGGTGTGCCACAAATTATCAAAGTAAGGTTGCCCAATAATGTTTTCATTTGGTTTTGTGTGTTTGTTATACTTGTTTGTCTACTTGATATAGGCTAAAATGCATCTTTTTGCATTATTTTCAAATCTATATACATTTGTGTTCATGTTTTTTGGATACATTGCTTGAAAGCACTGAAATGTCTGCATTTTTTTATATGTACACTTTTTCAAATGTCCCCCCCCCCCAGACATATCCACAAACATCCAACAGCACGTGGACTTCAGAGTACAAATTGTGTCTGACTAGGAGACAGTACAGAAAAAGTGAACCAAAGTCTCCAAAAGAAAGAGGAAAGGAGAGGAGAGGAAAGGAAAGGAAAAGAAGCTGGACTTTTCATCACATATCACTATTGTAAAATTAATTGATGTCTAGGAAGGTCTCTAAAGGAAATGTTATTGTACCAGCAAGTTCATACTGAAGATGGAGTCCAATGTTATATAGAGTCCAATGTTATATAGGATTCTTATTCTCCTCCCTCTATGTCAAATTAAGATGGGGTATTTTCCACAGGTATAAAAATGTATCGTGCACATTCTAGCCAACCATCCATTCTGCATATGTCTTTAAATGTCTTTGAGATTTTCACCTTGCAATATTAAGTGCTAATTTCTTTGGTAATATTCCAGCACACTGTAGTGAGTCCCCTCCCCCCGAAGTCCGATAATGGCAGACATCAACAACCTTAAGTCTATATAAATCTAGAAAGAATTCAGTGTAGACTTTCTCTGAGCTTGCTGAAAATAGAGAAACACATTTTTAAAAAATTACATTTATCTCCTTGGTGCAATCCCATTTTCATGTCACAATCCCATTTTCATGAGATGGAATAAGCTGGCAATCATAGAAGGGACATAAAAGAATGACTGCCTTAATATTGCTTTAATAGCAAAAAACAGAGGAGGAACAGAAGGCAAGCTGACAAGAATGGTATTGGCAGATTTCCAGAGACTCTAAGGAGAGGAAGAGGACATAACTTTATCATGATTCAGTAGAAGGAAAGACCTGTGGCAAGCAAGAAAGTGGGGGTGGAAGGAGAAAGTGACTTTCTGCTTAACGTCCAGTTATGTAATAAATTTACAGTTATGGTAATAGATAAAAGAAAAGAGAGATGTAAAAGAAAAGGGGAGGACTTTGCACAAGAAGTATCTATCTCCTGTAGTGGATGAATTAGATATTAATATTTTTTGCAATCTGTATAACATAGACCTTCCTTCCCCATCCTACAAAATCCACAAACAGTGATGCCTTTATTGGGACAACTCCAAAGCATAAAATACATTATGCTAGCTTTAAAAGCTTCACTTTCTACTTCACCAGACAAAGATGTTAAAGATTACAAAAAAAAAAAAGAGATTATATTAGGATCACAGGCCTACATTCTGTCTCAGATATTAACATTCTGTTGTCAGTTAAGATGGTATTGAGGGATTTCAAATGCCGACATGTGCTACTCCCCTTTTGGCCATGTGAGGACTAGGGACGAAAGGCAATAAAAGACAAGTAAAATTTTAATTGCATTAACAACAGAAAAGTAGAGATTCAACTATCACTGTCCTGTGTGAAATTAACTGCTTCTTTCTTAGCCAAGGAACAATGAATTTCACAAGGAGTCTCTATACATCTGGAAAAACCTTTAGGTGCTGTGTAAGTAAAACTTGCCAGTTTGTAGAACAGTGAAACACTGTAATCTATGAAGCACAGTTTCATTTTCTTTTGAAATTCTTCTGAATTTCTCTGTGTTTTATTACCCAATGTATGCTTGCAATATGATCCCTGTTGCCTCTTTCTTTTCTGAACCCTGCTTGGACAGCTGTTATTTCTTGCAGCATTTCCTGTTTTCTTCTCTAAGACTTTGAGAAGCAAGGAGGAAGAACTAAAAAAAGGATAAAGAAAATAACATAGCTGGCAACAGATAAAGAAAAAAAGTATAAGTATAAAAATTGGAGTGATAGGGTTGGATTTACAAAGGCCAAAGAAATTTTAAGAGAAGGTGGTAATAGGAGATAGATGAGAATTGTGAGTTAAGGTGCACATGATCTAGTGATAGGAGTATAAATTAGAAACTGGATTTTTTTTTCCTGAAGACATATATTTGAAAGTCACTGACTTTATGCCTAACATTGAAATTTTGCATGCTTCTCAAGCAGAAACATTTTCATGTTGGACTGGAAGTGCTATTTCAATTATGATATAAGTAGCTTTGTCTGTGTATTTGTCCTTGGCCTATATAAAGTAGAAATTTATTGTATGCTTCCACAGCTATCAAACAGTAGACATGATAAAGGCTGCTATGACCAAAAAATAAAAAAATAAAAAATAAAAACCCACACACAAAAGGGGAAACTTGTTGCAGAGTATGTGAGTTTCATCAGCCACTGATTTGCTTTCATGTACTCTCAAAGCTGCTAACCCATCTGCCTATGAATGTAAACACTGGGGCATAGCATAATTGGATTAAAGATTACATAGAAAATACTGTGTTTTAACAAGGCTTTTCCTTTCACAGCATAAAAGATATTTAAAAGCAATCAAGGATTTGTTATTGAATATGCAATTCAAAAAGCTATGAATTATTCAGCAAGCTTCTTAATAGCACAATATCTTTTCTACGTCACCTCTAATGTGATGTCACCTCAAAGGTCCATCAAAGCATACAGGAAAACTAAGAACCAGTAAAAGAAAGCACTAAAACTCCTGAAGATAGCATTTGTTTTCTTTT
The DNA here is from genome assembly GCA_020142125.1 of Phrynosoma platyrhinos. NCBI lineage: Eukaryota > Metazoa > Chordata > Lepidosauria > Squamata > Phrynosomatidae > Phrynosoma > Phrynosoma platyrhinos. Next base: position 151,568,419 of record CM034708.1, on the reverse strand, counting down.
TAAAAATGAAGTGGTTTTAACCAACACAAAAATTTGGTTCTTATGTGTTAAGCAACAGTAGCATATTTTACCATTTTTGTAATCAAAATTACAATGAATCTGCATTCTACATGATATTTACTACATGATTTTCTTTACTACATGATATTTATTTGAAATAAATAAATTTGTTTATATAAAACGTTTATAGCCAATTTTGTTCAGATAAAAAACTCTTAAAACTAAAAAAGAAAGACAGATTTAATTACTGTGGACAGACTACTTTTACAGATTTATAGTTCAGTCCTGCTTGAAAGTCTCCATTGCTCTATGGAGTTAATTTCCACATAACTGTGTCTTGGCTTTAATATAGTGAAGTGAAATATTTGTCCTATCAGATATCTTTTATATACCAATTCTTTTTTTTTTAAAACTAGGTGATGGCAAGTATCTTTTAATAACATCACAGCTCCAATAAACATTCAATTGATAATGTAGAAACACTGACTGTAATCTTTTGATTTTCTATAATTATACAATTAAACATATTTATATTCATACAAAATTGAGCAGCTATGCATACATTAGCAACACATAAAATTAACTCTAGTAGGGCCAAACAATTCAATAAAAGTATGGTCCTCCTGAGATAATCCAAAAGTATTATTTGGTTAACCATTTTTATGTGCAAGTATGGTTCCAGATGCAGGATGGAGAAGGAAATTGTCTTGCTTACATTTCTATATAAATTTACCCAATTCACACCTCTCAACATGATAAGCAGATGGTATTTGCTGGTGAATGTGCAAATCAATATTTTCCAGGATTTCACAACTTGGTGAAGATGCATAGCAAATGCATATATTCAGGAAAAGTGAACATCATACTTTGTGCTATCGTACTTTGGCTGTTATCTTAAGAAGACAAGACTCATTAGAAAAGACAATAATGCTTAGTAAGGTAGAAGCAGTAAGAAAAGAGGAAGACAATGTTCCAGATGGATAGACTCATTCAAGCAAGCCACAGCCCTTAGTCAGCAAGACTTGAGCAGGGCAGTTGATAATAGTGTGACTTGGATAACTCTCATTCATGGGGGTCACCCTAAGTTGATGCAACTTAAGGCAGTTAACAACAGCAGCTGCAATACATGCTAGAATTGCAGCTGCTGTTGTTGCAACAACAACAACAACAGCAGCTGCAATTATCTTGCAAGGTATTATCTTACTCAAACCACTGGTGGCGCAGTGGTTAAATGCCTGTACTGCAGCCACTCACACATAGACCACAAGGTTGCGAGTTCAATACCAGCCAGGGCTGAGGCTCGACTCAGGCCTGCATCCTTCCGAGGTCGCTAAAATGAGTACCCAGCTTGTTGGGGGGCAATCAGCTCACAGTTGTAAACTGCTTAGACATCCCATAGCGTGATATGAAGCGGTATATAAATAAGCTGCTTTGCTTTGCTTTTAGAACTGAAGGACAAGGGGTCTGGAAAAAGGTATCAGTTGCAGATGATACGAAAGGCAAAATGTCAGGAATACATTCTTCTAGAACATGGCCTTGCAGCCCAAAAACCCCACAAAAACCTATGGATGTCGGCCGTGAAAACCTTCAACTTCACAATAAATTGCATTATTACTTGTGAGATGTTGCCTTTCCATTTCTTCATTGATATGTTGATTTATGATACTTCTATGTAAACAATTAAAACACAATCACAATATAAAACAAATATAACAATATAAAACAAATATAACAATATAACACAATATAACACAATATAAAACAGCACACACTGTTTACAGCATTTGTGCACTTTGTATCTCATTGTTGTATTCTGGCATTTTTAAAATGTATTATTTTTACTTTTATGCATTATTAGGCCTAGCACTATTGAACACTTGATAAATGATAGTGTAAATTTGATTTTAGGCTTTTATATGCATTGGCAAGTGGGGGAAAAGTCTGTGATTTGCTTTTAAACCATATTTTCTTTATGATAGTGGTCTGGTACCTAACCTACTTTACACTCGTCCCTCCACATTTGTGGCTTTGACTTTTGCGGATTTGATTAGTTACGGATTTTATTAATATGTTCTCTCTAGGAATAGCTAGGTCCTCCAGTGCAACCCTATGGTCAACTTTGACCAAAAATCGCACTGAAGGACCTAGAGATTCCTAGAGAGAACACTCCCCTAGGCATCT
>CM034708.1:151551831-151564206 GCA_020142125.1 Phrynosoma platyrhinos | reverse complement strand
TCTTATATGCCAGAGCGTCTTATATGCCGAAAAATACGGTACTAACTAAGGCAGCTAAGCAAATTTAGCCAAAAACAGAGGTGTATTTGAGGAATGAATGCAAATCATTAGTTTTTAACTGAGGAGATTGGATCCTCTCATTTCTGGGCCAAATCTGGCCTACCAATTATCAGAATCTGGCCCCATAGAGTCAATCATCCCCCAAACCTTACCCCATGACAAAGGAAGAAAAGTCCCTGCCATATCTGATCACAGTCACTACTGTCGTCTTTCAGCTGGTACTTGCAAGAAAATAAAAATATCCCCAAAATAAAAAGCGGTCAGATTTTGCCACTTTATTCACAGATTAATGTTGGGATAATGACAAAGTCACCCAACATGTTTGAAAACAATTCCACTTTTGTGGGATATTCATGGGATTTAAACCCCATTTATTCATGGTATTTGGGTGCTTTGCTTCCCATGTGATAAATCCTAGGATTCTGACAGGTTCTGCAAACATCTGCTAACAGAAGAGAACTTGTCTTCTTCTTCCTCACATAGGAAAATAGGAGAGGGGTAATTCTGCTCCCTCTTAGCCAGTGGTCAGTCCCTCAGTTCTCTTGGGACCACAGCACATAAGTGTGTGTGTGTGTGTGTGTGTGTGTGTGTGTGTGTGTATGTGTATATATTTACCACATGGAGAAGTAGAAGTGGAAAAAATCAGGCCACCTCTCAGAAGGTTCTCTCAGAGAAGACATGGAAGAACCGACTGAGAGCAAAATGAAATGATCTCAGCCAGTGTTTCTGAGAGTGGCCCTGAGAACTGGTTCTGGTTGGGACTGTTTTGCTCTTCCACACAAAAACCCTCCTTGGGAAGAAGGATAGAGTTTTAAGCCTGGCTCCCTGCAGAAGCATCTGGTGGAAAACCTCTATCAAGCATTGTGATCTTCACCCTCATTATACTGGGGAGGGCAGAGGTTTGAAGTACAACCATTTTCCTGATGTCATCTGCCCTGAGAATGGCTTAGTGATATCCAACCCCCCTACCTGTTTCATTTCCTACCTCTGGCTTAGATTAAAGTGTAGCAAAAACATTTCAATAGAATGGAAGTATGACTTCACTTAACAATATGCAAACATACATGTATACAGACAGAATTCAAAGATATAGCCATATTAGTCTGTAGAATCAGTATGAAGAGAGATCTTGAAGCACCTTTGAGACTAACTGAAAGAAAGAAGTTGGCAGCATGAGCTTTCATAGACTAAGGGGGGTTGCAGACTGCCAGAAATAGTGCAAATTGAGTCCACTTTTAGGGTTAGGGTTAGTGCTAGGGAATCATGGGAATTGTTTTTTTTTCTGAGACATTGAGCTTTCTCTGTCAGAAAGCTTTCTCTGTCAGAAATACAGCTCCCATGATTCCCTAACCCTAAAAGTGGACTCAATTTGCACTATTTCTGGCAGTCTGCAACCCCCCTAAGTCTACTTCCTCAGATGTAAATGCATCTGCTGGAAGTAGACTTAAGTCTACAAAAGTTCATGCTGCCAACTTCTTTCTTTCAGTTAGTCTCAAAGATACTACAAGGTCTCTCTACACACTGATATATGTATACAATAAGTATAGAATGTTCTTTGTGATATATTAAGATTATATAGTTCTGTTTGGAGGAGATTGCTGGGTAGGTCCCCCAGATATAATGTTTAAACAAGAGAGAGAATTTCCCCCCTCTTGAGTAGCACCAGTATGAGTGAATGCAAACCTACAATCTGAATCCTTGAAAAGCAAGGACACTGTTATCTGAATTCAAGCTACTGAACAGAACTGCTGTGTTGAAACAAATTTCACAGTTTAATTTATAATGCAGTCTTCACGTTGTAAGTAACTTTTGGTGAGTTCTAATATTGTTTGTTTTAGAACTCCAGCTCTCAAATGTAGAATGTGAAAATAACTTGTTGATTTTATTTGTTTAGCCATTTACTGACCAACCAGTGAATAAAGAGACCAGGCACAGAAAATGGGTTTCAAAAGGGCCACTTAAGTTACCTATTTAATATTTCTTGGAAGAATTGCAACTAAAGGGGGAGTAGCCTAGTGTGGGAGCAGTTGCAGCGGGTGGTCTTCTCCATAGACCTACTCTGCAGCTTCCCCAGGGCGATGACACTTGAGCTCCCAGGATAACCCACACATTGGGTTAATCCTTAGCCAGCCCAAATCAGGAAAGCCAACCTGAAAGTCCCTCCCCCCAAGCCTTGAGACTTAAAAGAGAGGGTTTATACTTCAGGCCAGCTTCAAAGGAAGCCCGCCTCCCCAGTCCCTAGACCAGGGGTAGGCAACCTTTTTGAGCCAGGGGCCGGGTTGCTGTCCCTCAGACAATTGGGGGGCCGAAGCACCAAAAATAAATAAATAAATAAATAAATAAATAAATATACTTTTTAATTAAAAAAAATAAAAATATATGCATGCACATTCTCTCAGCCACAGAAAAGCCATAGCAAACCCCCTGTGGAGATTTTGCCAAGAAAACCCCAAGAACAAGTAATAACAACAATAATCAATATCATCATGGCGGTGGTGGCAGTGGCAGGACCGGCCTGGGGCTGGTCCAAAAGCCTTGGGGGGCCGCATCCGGCCCCCGGGCCTTAGGTTGCCTACCCCTGCCCTAGACCAAAGGAGGCAGTTCCAGTGACCTGCCTTCCACCAAAATGGTGACCTAGGTGCTCACAGGACTCAAAATCTCCCCTCATTATCTGCCATATGGCAACCTATTTAGACGCCAAGCCAATTGCCCAAGTCTGACTGCAAAACAGTATGAGGCAAGCAAAAAGCCCATGGAAAAGGGGGGGAGGATTCCTACCCAACCTTGAAATGACCAAGAGACTTCATATCGTGGCAGTGGTGGGAGGGTGAGTGGAATGCAGGATCAAAAGAGGAAAAACCAGGACCACAGCCAAACCCCTTGGCTCTGTCCCTGACTTTGCTAACAGCATCTCAGGAATGCTGTTTACTTTTAAATCCTGGTCTCATGGTCATTGGAGGCCAGTAAACCAAGCCTCCCTCCCCAATGGTTCTGACATGGGGGGGGGGTAAATCTGTATTATTAAAGCAACAATATCATTTCATTTAAATACATCACTGTTATTTTTTCTTGGCTTACATATAATTCTTATACAATGTTTCTGTGTGCATGGATTTCTTTTATACAGTGGACCCTGCAGCCATGTGAGCCCCACTGAAATAGGTAATAGTACAGCCCAGAAACATCTCAGTAACTAGTTTCAGTAAGAACTAGTCCTCTCTCTCTCTCTCTCTCAATCTCTCTCTCTCTCACACACACACACACACACACGCACACACACAAAAACATAGAGTAATAATGTGGACATGTTAGATTAACCTCTAAGGGGACCACTTATCCTATTCTAGAATTGCTCCTATCCTAGAGCTTTGCTTCTCTTCCTCTGTCTTCTAGAACTGGGCTGTGCGTCTTCCTGAAATCTTTTGTAATATTAAGTAAAATACTAGCTATGTGCAGTTAGCAATCACTAACCAGAAACATCTAGAAAACCTTATCTGAATTTGGTGCTATGAGCACTTCTGTGATTTAAATATGTTACTTGTGTTCAGACTACTCTTTCCTTCAAGGCTTGAAGAATGAAAAATGTACCAACAAATTATACAGGGTAATGCTGACCCAGACTTATCACTCAGGAAGAATCTAAACTCTGAACAACAAAGACCTTGCAAGTTTGCAGTAAAAGAGAAAAAGAAAGAAAGAAAGAAAGAAAGAAAGAAAGAAAGAAAGAAAGAAAGAAAGAAAGAAAGAAAGAAGCTTATCTTAGGGTGGAACTTGGCTCCACTTCCAAACTGCAGAATCCATATTTATAGTTTCAAAGGATGACAGAGATTGTGTCATATGTTTCACTTATGACCATTTTTTTAAAATGCTGAGCTACAGGTGTCAGGCTGGGGGTGGTAGGCCAGGAGCTGCAGAATTAAAAAGTAACCACACAGAACAGCCACTCGTGAGCCACGTAACTCCTGACCATTTTGACATGTGAAAATTGTTCTGAGAGCTCTTCTGGTGTTGTCTGATCTGTGATGCAGTTTATGCCAGCATTCTTGAAATAATAAAACTGACCTTAGATTTTTGTGTGTATGTGTTTTAATGATGTGACATAAATTTACATCTTATAAGTAAGTAAACAGAACTAGAACCATGACAAATCAATCCTGATAGAACCATGACAAATCAATCCTATATAACACTTTCTTATGGCTCAAAAAAGCTGTAACACATTTCCCTGGCATTAAAGTTCAAAACTATCACTGAGCTGCAACTAGGGAAGTAATGAAAGATAAGTTGCTTGGCAAAATACAGAAAAATGAACAACAACAACTCTTTGAGAAGCTTCACTAGACACCAATATTTCAACCCTTACTGTCTAGATCTTCAGTTAGAGGAAAATAAAAACATTCTGTTCTTTCATGCCTGGTTATGACTTTTTGTCACTTTAAACCTAATCTGACATGGTATATAGGGCTGCAAGACAAAATTCAGTTTACAGCTAATAACGGAATAGGATGATGGATGTATGAATAGCACAGTACAATACTGCAGAAGGGAACTGTACAAACAATTTTAAGTGTCTGACAGCTTGCTAGTTTGATTTAAAATTACAATTTGAACAGAAATCAAACTCTTATTCCTTGATAGTCATTAAAAAAGAATTATGAGTGCCATTCATTTTGCTGTCATCAACAAAACAATGATCAAATTCTAATCCCTCTTCTATAAAATCCCTTTCAGCAGTAAAGGTTTACTTCAAGCACTATGTGCTTTTTCAAAAGATTCACTGCTGCCAGTGCACCTGCTTTCCAGAAGATCATTAGGTATAAATCCCAATGTATTCCAATCAACCTTGCTTTAGTTACCCTACCGTCTGTTCTAGAAGAAAATTAATGCTATTAGATCCCTTCCCCCATGCCACCCTCTCAAGATTGGCTGGTGTTTGGTTACTGTGCCAGCTGGGTAAGGGGTGCTTAGGTCTCTACTGCACTGACCAATCTTATTGTCTGGGCATAGCTCAAGTCCCAACATGCCCACACTATAGCTGCAACTAAAATCTGCACCAGCTGTTTAACTATTGTACAGGTACTTAAAAGGATTACAGTATTCTAAACCTCACGCTTGGCAGCAGATACTCCATCATCAAAGAAGAGCTGTCTCTTTTCACCAAGGAGCATCAGAGTAGGATTTGGCTGGCCATTTCAAAATAGTGAAGTTGGCACAAGTGAACAGAGGAGATTGGAACATTACATGAGAAATGCCAGTAGAACCTCATAGGCTACATCTGGTGAAATCAATCAAGAAACACTGTTTAAAAACATTTTTTTGGGGGGGAGGGCATCCCTAATTATAATAACTTTTGTCTCAAAACCATACATTTTGTTCTTAATCTGTGTACTTTCTCAGTATTAAAAAATCAATTTCTCTCTGTTGTTAATACCATTCACAAATAAATATGTCATAGCCAAGAAAAGGAGGAACCCAGGAAAAGAGGAAATTCTCTCAGAGAAGCCTATTTGAAATTTCTGGAGACTGTTCTTACTGAATTATACTGGGAAAAACTTGCAGACAAACAAATGACATGTTCACATGTCATGGCAAACCTTCAGTGTTGGCTTATTAAACCATGATATGAACAGGCAACATGATGATATGTATAGTCCACCAGTTCACACTTTACTCTTCCCTTTATGGATGCAGGTGAACAAAAATTATGTCTGACCCTAGGACTGTAGTTACTCCTAAACAAACATCCTTTCTTTTAAAGCAAAAATGTAACTGATTTCCCTTTCCCTGCTACCAAATTTTGGTGCACCAGAACTTTACTCACTAGTATAGCAACATATTCAGTGGTGGTACTGCAAAAAGTAGGTACAAAAAGTAGGTTATTCTCACATGTTTTATCTATTTATGAAATGGAATAATCTAATAGTCTAAATGCAACATGTCTCTTGCTTTTCCGCATTATGGTTGTGACATTAATCAGGGTTCCCCAATTGCCATCATATGCAAATACAACCACAGATATAAATGGATGCTCTTTTTTGATGTTGCCTTCACAGGATAGTGCCAATTCAAGATGTACAAGCTCAATATAGTAGACAGAATGAAGAGGCTGTACTACTTCAATACACACAAGGACATTTCTCCTTCCCAAATGAAAAGCTTACCATGTTGTGAATAAAGCTAATTAATTCCCAAACTTTTTCTTTAAAAGTATATTTACATGTAACAGATTCAAACACGTAATTCCTGCTTAAAAACCATGGGTGTGAGGATTGCACCGTGTAAACCAGAAAAAGAGAAAGTGTGATTTGCAGGCTGAACATGAACCTGAAATCCTTTATTGCAGGATTTGTTGCACCCCAAGATACCTCCAAAATTCCCAGATCCCCAGTTTAATTTTGTGGGGGCTGTTTTCTGGCTCCCAAATAGAGAAAAGGGCCCAAAGTACCACAAAATGTACTTTTGCTCCCTCATCCTTCCTGATCCACCAGATGCCAAGAAATGGATAAAAAAAATAGCCAACAACTGAATGAGAAGTGGTGTCACATCACTTCTGGTTTCAAAACAGCAACCCAGTGTAGCCCATTGTGGGAGCAGAGCATTGAAAAATGGTCCCTACACAATACACAGACGAGTTATATAAAAAAGATGAAAAAATGAATGACACATGGAATGGGGAACCATACAAAGATGAACCCCAAATTTTAAAAAGCAAGATGGAAGGTGAATTAAGAGATCTTGAGGAAAAACTAAATTTTATTGAAGTGTTACATTACAATCCACACAGCCAGAATCAACTCTAATGCTAACCAATATATGTCAATAAATATGGAAATCACAATGGTGGCCAACAAACAATCAATATACATCCCCATCCACACACACACAAAAGACATGAGCAAAATTAAGCTAAAAGTTCTGCAACATAGACTCCAAGCATACATGGAGAGAGAAATAGCAGAGGTGCAAGCAAGGCTCAAGAAACCACAATACAAACATGATGGCTAATAGAGTATACAAAGGAACTCCAGGATGGGGTGGGGGAAATCAGCATGTACTTTTTAGACTATAGCAAAGCATTTGACTGCATAGATCATGAAAAGCTATGGATGGCTCTAAAGGTCATGGAATAATAATAATAATATAATAATTTTTATTTATATCCCGCCCCTCTGCCAGGCAATCGGGGCGGCATACAACATTATAAAACATCAAAACAATAACTCAAAATGAAACCCCATCCCTCTTTCACCCACTCACCCATCCCCCAAACATACAAACAAATTAAATAACAATAGCTAAAAATACAATTTAAAAAATGCATAATTTCTTGTCTTATGGTCCTCCGGGAGCTGTAAGATGGCAAAACAGACCTCCGTGGCGATAACGTGGTGCCGGTGAGGGTGTTCTCCAGCGGCGTTACATAGGCGGACCGGAGGTGGGGCGGCTCAGGCCGCTCAGATGGTCTCCCGGGGCTGGGAGATGGTCCCAGGCAGGGGCTTTTATCCCCCCACCGAAGCTCCTCCTGGCTCTCAGTCAGCGCATCCCTCAGGTGTTTCTCCTCAGGCCTGGAGGGGCTGGAGAGGGCTGGAGAAGTGCCACTACAGTTTATAATCCTGATGAGAAATCTGTACTTAGGACATGAGACTACTGTTAGAACAGAATATAGAGAAATAGAATAATTCCTAGTTGGCAAAGGGGTCAGGCATACAATTACCCTATTTATTCAACTTGTATGCAGAAAATATCATACAAAGAGCAGATACAGACTCAGAAGATGGAGGAGTTAAGATAGTAGAAATGAACATCCACAATCTAAAATATGCTGATGACTTCATACTACTAGCAGAAAACAATACAGACTTGGAACAATTACTAAGGAAGGTAAAGATGAAAGTGTAAAGGCAGGCTTAATGCTGATAATAAAGAAATAAAAAATAATGTTCACAGAGGAACTACATAAATTCAACCTAGACAATGATGATATTGAAATAATTAAACAGTTCCCATACCTTGGATCAAATATTGATCAAAATGAAGATTGCAGCCAAAAAATCAGCCAAGACTAGGAATGGTAAGGGGATCTATGAATGAACATCCTAAAGATCATAAGAAGGCATGACTCACTAGAAAAGACAATCCTAATGCTAAGAAAGATGGTAGTCAGTAGAAAGAAAGGAAGACTGCATGCCAGATGGGTGGACTAAATCAAGGAGGTCATAGGCCTGAATCTGCAAGACCTGAGCAGAGCAGTAGAGGACAGGGGTCTTGGCGACATCTCACCCACTATCGCCATGAGTCAGGGATGACTCGAGGGCAGTTAACAACAAAAAATGTTAATTGACATATATAAATTAACCTGTGTAACATATCCTTAGAAATCTTTCACTTCCATGCATTGTTATAAGATACTGTTATTAATTAAAGCTTCAAAACTCTATATACAAATCTGTATGCAAATATATAACTGTTCTATGAAATAAGCAAAAGTTTACTCTTCCAACATATTCAGCCACACATGGAAAACAACCAGTTTTAAGCTCAAGTGGAATCTTCACTTTTTTGCATTTCTAGTGGAACACAGACATACCAGTATTTCTTCTTTGACTCAGAAAAGCAACTGTTCAGAGTCCCCTCAAGGAGACAAGGGTATTTGTGTTGGGACAAATGAATTTTGTTACTGAAGCAAAAGAATGCAGAATAAGAATTCAGAATTGTATATGCCAGAGGGCAGATCTGAAAAAATAACTGCTGCACTACATTGTATTAACAACTTGATTCTGTTTCATATTAAACTACCAGTGCTCTTCTTTCTCAAAATAATATACTTTCTGTATATGGATGGGAAAGAAAGGTTGTAAAATCAAGCACAACAGGACCCTCCACTTTCTCCTTTCCCCCAGAAACTTTCCCATACATGTCAACCAAATAGGCTGATCAGTTTCATTTCTAGTCAGCATCTTTAAAAAGACCCCGGGTTATATATATATCAGGATGATACAATAATAACAAAATCCTTCCTATAAATCCTGTCATGTGGGACAAATCTGCCAAGATCTTGATCATAAAAACAAATGATCAGACAGTCAAATGGCATATACTTTACATGATGAACTAGCTCTCATACAACAGACTGCCAGGACATGCTAGGACTCCAGTGACAGACTGCATTTCTACACTTCCTGTACTAAATAACAATCTTCTGAAAATAAAGTAGTTTCTAGAAATAAACAAAAACAAAAACAATAACCACTCTGCAGATGTCAAATGATATCATATGAAATCATATTTTTTTCAATACTCATACATAGTTCTGGACAAGTCTCAACTATTGGGCAAGGGGAGCCATTTGTATTAGTTCTAAAATAGGTATTGCATTCCATGTTTTATCACTCCCATCTTCTATGCTTTACTGTTGGCTGTGGCTGTGAAGCCACTATAGATTGTCAAAAATGGGGGACTCCCCCTTTGTACCCCAAAGACAAACTGACAGACAAATCCAAAGGTCAGGGGTCCCCACTGCCACATTTCTACCTGACTCTAAATATGGATCACCCACATGTTCCATACTTGTTTATTTTTAAAACCATTTTTCATTTTATGTGATAATGAATATTCTGTATTCCAAATTCACAAATTAATGAAGAAGAAAAAATAATAAAGGTGGCATTTTTGTGCCACAATGATTAACTTTACTTCATGAAATCACTTTCCATAATAAAGAGGAACTATAACCTTCTGGTGTTCTGAAAAACACAGCTATCTTGATATTTGGTTAAAGTGCACATTTATTTAAAAGTACAGGTATCTGATTAACTGATTGAAAGCCAGATGATTAATCAACTAAAATATCTTTAGTCGGTTGATAGCTCTAGTTAATAGCAGAATAGGAAATGGAGCAGATGGAATGGGGAAAGGGGAATGAAATGGGTCTAATGAGGCATGAAGAAAGAAATTGGGAATGAGTAAGAATGAAGGAGGATGAGGTGCTGGAGAAAGAAGAGAAAATAAGGAATGTAGATATGAACAAAGATAATAGGGGTGTGGGGAAACACAAGAAAGTGAGGTTGAGAAGGGGAAATTAGACAAAGCCTGGAAAGGCTGACGTTAAGAATACATGGAAAAATATAAAGCATCTAATTAATATCAAAAGATGCAATATAATAAAAATTATACTAGGCCTAAGTAACATGTGGCCCAACAAGCAGAACAGACACATAGCTAGTGGCTGGCTGTGTGCTTTTCTCTTCCTCAAATTTTGAAGACCCAAGAAAACAACAAAACAGTTTGCCAGAATGATGGCAGCAGACTACTATGTCTTGGTGATAACATGTTGTGCAGGCCTGGCACAGCTGGAGAAAAAGAACAAGAAATGCAAAGACCATGACATGTTTCTAGCTAGCACTTGCTGACTTATATCAGAAGGGCATTTGATGATCCAGTGTTCTCAGCTGGATCTTCCCACAATACTCAAGGGTTTAAATTCAAACCTAGAACAGCTTTGTATCTACTGTACCACAGAGCACAAAATGAGCCAGAATAACTCTGTCACAGGTTTAATTGATTTTTTTTTTTTTTTGTCTTTCATGCCGCTTCAGAAGTCATCCTGATCAATGCTATATCACACTTTCCCATCCAGGTTTTACTGCTTCAGGCTCTGACTAAAAATAGATTCATCAGAGAAATACCAAGGGAGGCCATAATGTATCTTGTGCAGAACACTGGGACTGTCATGTTACAACTTCCTCTTCACTCTTCAGTAGCACTGAGCAAGGAGGAGAAGAGGGAAGCAGGATTCATGGTACCAAAACGAGCCCTGGTAGTAGAAACTGATGTTGTGTATTTATCCGTTCACATTAAGTATGGAAGAGGCAGTCATTGTGTGTGCTCCCTGTAGTGCTTTTGCAAATTTGTTTCCTTTCCATCTTCCAGCAGGTGACAGAAAGTAGCAGTTACTGACAAATGCTGGGGGGAAAGCACAAGACCTAACAATAAATAATAAATGTCTCGCATTTCTCAGTATTTATGTACCTCCCTGAACACCTGGACAAAAGTAAATACTACTATCCCCAAAACACTAAATGAAAAAAACAAAAAGACAGAACAACAAAATATATACTGAAATTGACCCACAGGCTTATTTCTTAGGTAATCAGATATGCAGCTAATACAGTCGGCTCTCCGTATCCAAGGATTCTTTAGCCACAGATTCAACCATTCATTCACAGCTTGAAAATATATTTTTTAAAAAGTACATTCAAAAAGGCAAAGCTTGATTTTATCATTTTATATAAGGGATACCATTTTACTATGCCACTGTATTTAATGGGACTTGAGCATCCACAGATTTTTGGTATCCACAGGAGATCCTGGAACCTAACCCCAGTGAATACCAAGGGCCCATTGTAGTAATATTTAGTGAAGCCTATTAATAGCAGTATTACTTCATAACTATTTCTATTTGTTTGAAAAAGAACAATTGGGTTGTGTGCTGTTGAAAGTTTTGATACGTGTGATCACTTCTACTTATTTGGCAGCAACTATGTGCCTATTAATTTCTTACTTGCAAAACCTTCTTATCCCACTCTACAGTCATAAAACTATCAAAGTGGCTTAAACACATAAACAACACCAGAAATAAATTTTTAAAACCTGCATCAATACTTAAGGTTGGAAATAAAATTACAGTACATAAAAGTTTTTTTAAATAAAAATCACCATTATTAAAAGTCCTGAACATGTGAAAATAGGCTTCCCATGGTATTGAAAAGACATCAATGTTGGCAGCAGCCTAACATTCCTAGTGAGAGCATCCAGTAACTGAAGATGACAACAGAAAAGGTCCTTTCCTGCCAGGCATCACTCACATCCCCTCAACCAGTAGAGAGGGTAATGTGGAGGAAAATTGTTAAAGAAGTACCTATGGGGAAAAATTTCTATGGGTAGCTGACCCCCTAAGACACTCAGTCCATTGAAAAACAGCAACAAATTGTGTTTGGAACAAAATCTCAATTCAGACTGGTCCCAGTTAGTAACCTCAGCACCATTAATTACATTTTATAAAACATATTACAAAATAGCATGCTATCAGAATGAGAATACCTTTTGTGTACACATGCAGTGTATTATGCAAAGTCAATATCATATTCTTATATGCAGATCCATTTCATAAATGCAACAAAACTATTTGTTCTGATGGGTTTGTATGTATGCATATCCTTTGCTGATACAGTTGTTTTAACTATGAATTGTTTGCTTGTTTAAATAAACACATAGGATGTTATCACACGGGGCCCAATCCAAACAAAATCCAAACGA
>CM034708.1:151504988-151530159 GCA_020142125.1 Phrynosoma platyrhinos | reverse complement strand
CCCCTTAGTCTGCCTGAACAAGGACAATTTAAAGGGAAGAATTAAGAATATATATGTTTAAGGGATATGAGAAAAAGTAAAGACAAGTTAATAATGCCAAGGATGACCGAAACTGGGGCCAAACAGACAGCCCGGATAGCCAGCTTCTGGATGTTCAGAATTCAAAGACGTAGCTGTGTTATGTCTGAAAAATCAGTATGCAAAGGGGTCTTGTAGCACCTTTGAGGCTAATGGGTGAAACAGATGGGTGGAAGACAATCTGAAATGCCGCAGCCCCAATCCACCTTCAACCTGGTCAAAAAATCCTGCTCCTTTTTGACCAGGCAAGATCCATTCCTTTTTTGACTGGGTAAAAGATGACTTTGCCAGCCCCACTGCAGCCCTCAGGCAGCTTTATGATACTCCAGCAGCGTGTAAACACTGCACCTCCAGAGCATCATGAGGCTGCCCACATCTGGGTGGCTGGGCAGCTTCAAGCTGGCTTCCCAGCATCATCACAGCTTGCAGAATTTAAACACCACACACTGATGGCACCTGGAAACCGGCTTATTTTACCCATCTATTCAGGCTGTGACTGAAAGAAGCTCATAGCATGAGCTTTTGTACACTTGAGCCTACTTCCTCAGATTCATGTTTCTGAGGAAGCAGACTCAAGTGTACAAAAGCTCATGTTACCAACTTCTTTCTTTCTGTTAATCTTAACGATGCTACAAGACCCCTGTGCATAAGGATATTTAGAATTATTATTTTCTTTTTTTTATTCACCTTTTGAATAATATATACATCAATTACCAGAACGGGAATACAATCTTTTCCATTTCTTCTCCAATTGTACGGTAATAACTAAATATATACAATAAATGAAATTCTACATGGTTGTTTACGATAAATATGCTTGGTACAGTCAATAAAATCTTTCAAATAAAGATTTGTATCATTTTTTAAAAATTATCTTCATTCACATTTTCCTCCACCCTAATTTTTAAACCATCTATTTTCTGTTCAAAAATAAGATTAAAATAATTGTCTTCCCCACTGGAGGTTTCAACTGTATTCAGCTCTGTCATAACTCCTTCTCTTTAATTCTTTGTATTCACTCTTCCCTTTTCTTAGTTACAATTAATTTCTTTAAATTCTATTCTTTCTTATTTAGTTATAACACTCTATTGTTCTACTTTTCTATATGTAATACTACTAGTAAATATATGCTTTCTATTTTCTCCTTTACAACTTTAATTTCCCATAAGTTGTGTTGCTTCTTTCCCCCAATTATTCTTCCAAAGTGATATTATCTTTTTTCAATCTTCTTCTCTTTCTGTTATTGATTTTCCATTTAGCACCTGGGTAAGAATATCCATTCATATAATTCAAGTAATTTTAATAACCAGTCACTTATCTCCAAATTTACAATAGATTTCCAATTTTTAGCTATGACTAGTCTCACTGCTGTTATCATGTTTAATAAATTTTTCCAATTATTTTTTTCCATTCATTCCATATAAGCCTCTCAAGATGTTCAATAAATATAATTCTGGTATCATGATGTAGTTAATGTGGAGTGTTTGATTTATTATTTGGTGTACTCTTTTCCAAAATTTTTGGATTACTTTGCACTGCCACCACATATGGAATAATGTGCCTTGGCTTTGATTGCATCTCCAGCATTTTCCCAACTCTTTTTTATTAATTTTTGCTATTCTTTGCAGTGTTAAGTACCATCTGAGATAAAGTTTATAATAGTTTTCCTTTAATATATTACTATTTGAGAATTTTAAATACTTTGACCATACTTTTTCCCAGTCTTCAAATTGAATTGGATTGCCAATATTTTGTGCCCATTTGATCATCTGTGGTTTGATTACCTCTTGCTCCATATCTATCTTTAATAATAGTTTATACGTTTTCACTAAATTTTTACCCTTTTTTTATTGATGTAGTAATTCTCCTTCATTTTCTTCAAAACCTCCCATTTTTAAAACTTTTAAAAATCTTTCCATCAACTGCATATATGGGAACCAATTGCAATTGATACCTTTTTCTAATAATTCTTCTCTTGAATTTATCTGCCAATTATCTTCTTTTCATTCCAATATATCTCTATATATTATTATTTTCAAACTAGAAAGTACATGGCTCATTTGAACATATGCAAAAGTATATTTGCAAATGAGATTTTTCAGTTATAATATAAATATAAACATATCAAATTTTACACAATTATATTCTTCTTAAAATTAAGGGTATTTCTGTACAAGAGTTTTATTGTGCCTTCTCCCTGCCTCATTCAGATATTTTTTTTCCTGAAAGTTCAAACATTGTTGCAATCTGTTTTTAACACTGATTTATGTTTCCCACTTCTTTTGTTACAGCAAAGAAAATCTGCTAAGAGAAAGATGTAATAGCTTCACTATATCTCATTATTAATTAACTTGGGATGCTGTACAAATTATATAAAATAACATCCACAAATATATGAAAAACAGCATGGATAAGAATTCCGACAGATTGGAACTTTGTGATTGGTAGTGCTAGTAGGACCCATCTGTCTGGAAGTACTCAAGAGATAGCTCATGGCCCTTAGAAATGTCACCTAAGGTGAACACATCTGATAGAAATAGGGCTGATGTTGAACTAAAGCCACACAAAGCTAAATTAATAAGGTCCACAGGGAATTTTAAGAAGCCACATGGAAACAGGAAGACATTTAAATTGATTTTGAGATCTTCTAAAGGGCTTCTGATATAGCTTCCAAAACTTGATGCAGCCTGTATGCTTCACATTCTTTAAGAATGTGATGGTTAATTAGCAATGCCCAGTATGGCTAAATAATGGCTGTTTCCTGTAGATAATCAGTCCTAGTTAGTAAACAAAAGGAAGTTATTGGGTGCACTTTGAACACAGTACAGTGACGCTTAAATAAACTGATAAACTTTCAACATGCATCCCTAATATACAAAATAATTTTACAATGCTTGTACAGAGCACTTCTGTTTTATTCACATTTTTAAAAAAAAAACAACAAGGGAGTGTATGAGTTTTACAGTTGGCTCTCCACATTTGCAGCTTTGACTTTTATGGATTTGATTATTCACAGTTTTGATTAATATGTTCTCTCTAGGAATCTCTAAGTCCTTCAGTGAAATTCTGCTGGTAGTTAGCCATAGAGTTGTGCTGGAGAACCTAGAAGTTCCTAAGAAAACGCTTCTCTAGGGATTGTAGGTCCTCCAGAATAATTCTATGGTCAACTTCTGGCAGATATTGACCAAAGAGTTGCACTGGAGGACCTGGAGATTCCTAGAGAGGTGTTCTGTTCTAAATATTGTTGTTCCCCGCCCCGATTACTATGCAGAGGGATGGGATATAAATAAAAATTTATTATTATTATTATTATTATTATTATTATTATTATTATTATTATTCTCTTAAGTAAAAGAAGTGTGTTTTTTTATTTGTGGTTTGTCCATATTCATTGCAGAACCTTCACCCACACTGACTGTGGAGGGACCACTGTACAGTCAATGTATAACAAACCTAGGGCGTTTTCACACGGGGCTTTAGGAGGACGCATTCCTACCTCCGTCCGGCCCCACTCCGGCTCCATTTCCAGGTCATTCACACGCGTGCGGCGGCAAACCCCGCCCCTTCCGGTGCCATCCCTGCGTCAGTCCGGCTCGTCGCTCCGTGTGTTCAAACACACAGAGCCCTAAGTCCGGCCTCACTCCAGCAGAAAGGCCTCTAATTCCGGCTTCAGCGGCGGAAAGGTAATTCCGGGTGGCAAAAGGAATTAGCCTGCCGCCGCCGGAGCCATTCCTTAATCAGCGGCACGAGCCGTTCCGGAATGGCTCCAGCCAGCTTTAGGGACCCCCGTGTGAAAACGTCCCTAGTGACCTACAGTAACAATGTGTATAAGTTCTAGAAGTGACAGATGCTGTTTTCCCCAAACATGTATAAGGAGGAATTAAGACCAATTCTGAAATCAAATGTGATATGCAAATAAAGCTGGTAGCTCTGAAATTGTTACCTATAAATGATCATGACAAAACTAATTTTTTTAAAAAATAATAATATTCTGTTATATCATGCAGTTTGTTCTCAAACTTCAGATAGATGTATGGGTTAATCAGCTGTATGAGAGTAGAATGGCCCACCAACATTTCTGTGTTGGATTGCTAGTACACAATTGCAGTCAGAAACTCTCACTTTCTAGTGCCTCCTGATTTTCTCAATGTCTGATGTCCCAATAGCCCTCAGAAACAAGATACTTATGGAAGAAAATTGCTTGTGATATTTTGACATGTGATCTTACAAGGAACCCTACTCACCTGAGATCCCTCTGAACTGGGCATTGAAGTAACAGGTACCTTTCCTTGCTTGTTTTCAGAAAACTGCTGTAGGTATACACCAGGTAGCTGCCTTCTCTAATAAGAGCATGTAAGTATAATGACTACTGCCACTTTTCCATCTAAGAATTCATGCAGGAAATTATTAGATGCCTTCCTAAGTGAGAAGTAAAACCATCATACACTTACTTAACCACAAGCTGTGTTTGTCACCATAGCATTCTGGCCAAAGCATTTTGAAAAGTGGCCTGGTAGTAGGTAGGCCATGGGATGAACTAAACTCTTGCCTTTTGATACTCTACTCCATCCTAGGATGGACTAAACTCTTGCCTTTCACCATTCTACTCAGAAAAGGAGATGGTTTATTGAAGTATCTGAATAAGACATTTGTGCATGTTTGTCAGATTCTCTGGGTTAAAATCAGGCAAAATTATCACAGTAAAGTTGAAGGCTATAATCACTGCTAACATAGGGCACAGGCAGATGGGCAGAATCTATCCTGCCCTTGGTCCTTTGGCCAATGTGACAATGGGTGGCTGTTCACACACCTGCCCCCACTTTGCCATGAAGCTGCTACTACCACGTGCCCCTTACCTGCCTCCACCATTGTGTATTCTCTGAAACTTCCATCACAGCCTGCAGAAGGGTAGAAACAAGTCATCTAACTACACCAACATGGCCAGGTGCCCCAATTTGACATCAAAGGCCATGATGGGGGTCTTCAGAGAAGACAATGGTGGAGCAGGTAAAGGGCATGTGGGGCTGTACAGGCATTACTGCAGATTTCAAGAAAACTCAGCAGCAAACAGCAGGTTTTTTGCCCTGGGCTAAGGCCCCTTTGGGCCAGGATTATTTTGAAACAGACAGATCAGCATCCAGATTGGTTGATCATGTGCTGGGGCTAATACCCTGCATCATCCTCACAGGACAATGTCAGACCCGGGGAAGGGGGCAGGAACCCTGTGTCCCAGCCTCTAGCTGCCATTTGCTTCCCTTTGCCTTTTTATGCTTTTTAGCATGTGATCATTTTCTTAGCTCCATCTATACCTGGTCACCCTGCACACATTTTGCACAGACACCATTTACCGTAATTCCCTCACCATCCATCCAGCCTTTAGGCTGAGCACAAATGGTTATGCCTGCTGGAATTCTGTAAATTTTTTAGCATCGTTTTCCTTTTCTTTGTCCTTTACATCCTATATTACATGCCTCTAAATTTCACCCTTGACTTATCCATGGTTCATATCAAAATCCATGTTTTTTGCCTCAAAACCTGCCCTTGACTTCTACATGAGGTCAACACTAATCTTGTCTGGTTGTATTAAATAAGCATGGTTAAGTCATGGATGGGCAACCACACAAGGAAATAATCATTCCTGAAACCCTAAAAAGCCACTACTAGTCAAATAACAAAACTGAACCACATGCAGTAATGGTCTGATGTGGGCTGCTTCCACACTGCAGAATTAATGTAGTTTGACACTGCTTTAACTGTCATGGCTCCATCTTATTGAATCCTGGGAGTTATAGATTGTTGTGGCACTAGAGCTCTCTGACAGAGAATGCTACATCTCTCACAAAACTACAAATCCCAGAATTCCATACCAATGAGCCATGATAGTTAAAGTGTTGTCAAACTGCATTAATTCTGCAGTGCAGAAAGAGCCTTACTTTAAGGCAGCTTTCTACGTTCCTGTGTTTACCAGTACCTGACAATTTGGGTCCTTAGGTGCACTTGGAATCCTCATGTACACTTGGGGGCAAATGCACATTAGATCCTGTTCTAACTGTTTACAATTATAAAGCCAAAGCCAAAGCAAGCACATGGACACAACATAACCCATATTTTCTCTTTCCAGTATATTACTTAATAATTTAAGTTCTTCTCTAGTGTATCTGGTACGGTACTTTATGAGATCAAATATAGCAACATTAAAGAGAGAGGTGATGATAAAAAGCAGAATTATTAAAATATGAAATATAAATCAGCACTTGATTTGTCCTTCCTACCTCTAAGAAGGTATGCATCTGTTTAAAAAACCCACCACAGTATATTCAATACAGAACAAACAGGAGCAAAAATGGCCCCTTTTCACACACAAGCATCCAACACCTAGAGAATGGTCATTCTTATCAGGGAGCCCTGGTGGTGCAGCGGTTAAATGCCTGTACTGCAGCCACTCATTCACAAACCATAAGGTTGCGAGTTCAATACCAGCCAAAGGGCTCAGGCTTGACTCAGGCTTGCATCCTCCAAAGGTCACTAAAATGAGTACCCAGCTTGTCAGGGGCAATTAGCTTACAGCTGTAAACCGCTTAGACATTGCATAGCGCGGTATGAAGTGGTATATAAATGGAGCTGCTATTACTATCATTTTCATTTTTTGAACTTTTAGTTCTTTTTTGTTCAACAACTGTGACCTCAATGGACTATTGAGGCAGAAATGGTAGTTTGAAATTTCAAATCAGCAATAGTTTTATATTGCAAAATCAGTTCTTACCCAAAAAAAGTGACTTTGAAAATCATTTTTCCCTATATAGCTGAATACTGCTGCTGCTCCTGCTTTTGCTGTTTAGTTGATATTAAAGTTGTTTTTCAAGGTTTTCTCTCTCACCACAGTTGCTTAATAGGAAGCAGAAAGAATGGCTGAGCCAAGACAAAGGGTTTCAAGCACACAGCTGAAGTATATTACTTTGTAACTTATTTTCAAAGCAGACAAAAAGGTATCTTTTTCTGTAATGCAATAATCCATAAGAGTAGATATACCTTTACAAGACAACTTTGTCTATAGTTTTTTTTTATCAACTGGGCCCTATGCTATTTTTATACTTAGTGCAGAGTTCAAAAGAAACAAGCATAGAGTGGCAAGTGCTTTAGCCTTACTTCACTAAAAGTTCACATAAAAGCACTTTTCTATGCAAAGGCCTTTGCAGACTGCCAGAAATAGTGCAAACTGAAGCCACTTTAACTGCCCTGACTCAGTGCTAGGGAATCATGGGAACTATAGTTTATTGTGACACCAGAGCTCTCTGACAGAGAAGGCTCAATGTCTCAGAAAAAATACAGTTCCCATGATTCCCTAGCACTGAGCCAGGACAGTTAAAATGGCAGTCTGCAAAGGCCCCCAGCCTACTTATAACAGATTAGAATCCTGTATTTCTACAGAGACTTTCATAATATTTCTCATAAACTACATTTTTTTTAAAAAAAAGAAGCAAAATGTTTCTACTCTTCTTTATATATCTGTCTAACTTATTAGTTTCTTTTTTGACAAAATAGAATAGATTAATTGAAAACAAGTCCTGCAACATCTACTAGAAAAACCAAAAACAAATCATTAGCTTTGTACCATAATATGTAGCCACACACACCTATATATGAAAAGAATTACTTCTATTGCACTGGTGGTATATCAAAAAGGAAGGGTTTTTTTTAACCATTTTTATTATTCAAATTCTACTTAAAACCTCAAATATTTATTGACTAACCAGGAAATAACAAGCCCAGACACAAATAAGTGGATTAGACAATGGCCATTTTATTGACCTAAAAAAACTATTTAACTGTTTGAGGCCTGGGAGTAAGCAAAATGATAAACAAGGGGGGAACAAGGTGGTGTGGGTCCAGCTGAGGCCCAGATGCCAACCCACGACACCTCCACAGCTATCCTTTGTCTGAACACCAAACCCCGAGGGCAATCCAAAGGGGATTGGTTGCTACCTTGGCCAGGCATCTTTGGAAGGCCAAAACCTGGGGATCTCCCTCCCAAGCCACAAAGCTTCAGAAGAGAGAGCAAACCCCAGATCAGTCCCCAAAACACTCTTTCCCCCCACTCCCAGTCACATGTCCCATGAAGGAAGTTCCAGAGACAAGCATATTTTCTGTTCATCTTCATCCATTGTTTCATCTATTTTTATTGACTTTTAATAATGGTTTTCAGTGTGATCATAAACTTTGATAGTGTTCCAGGGCCTATGGCATTAAAGCCTTTTTTACCAAGTTTGTAAAGTACACAAACATGATTGCAACAATCAAAATCATCCCCAGTGTCTCCTTTGCTTGGGTGAAGCTAATATTGTCAAAATGTACAAGTAATGTCAAAGTTTTACTTAGACAAGGTCTTTGGAATTAAGTTGCTTCACCTTCCATTCAACTGTTTAGCACTGTATGACTACATGTACATGCAAACACATACATAACCATAGGCCTAGCCCTTAATAGTACTTGCACTGACTCCTCACAGTCAAATCTTCACCTTCTACCATAAACAAACATTGTTATATGATACTTAGTAGGCTTCTCTCATAAAAACCCCTATAAAACAAACACGTTGGGCTTATGTATAACCAAAACCACCATGCCAGCTTATGGTTGCTTCCAACACTCACAGAGAAGAATATGGAGTATATTAGCATATTCAATAGCTACAAAATAAACAGTTACCGCCATCTTATAGTCATTATTAGATATCCCTTTGCACAAGTATGTCTGCGTAAGTGCACATTTGGAGACAGGGGATTAAAAAATGTGATAAAAGGCCACTTTGGGGAAAGGTATACACTATATTGCTACCAAATTGGCAACTTTTCCCTTTCTGTGTACAACACACAACACAAGGTGTGGCAACAACCTAATGCATTTCAATAAATACAGCCATTTGCATCTTTCTCACTACTGTAGGAAATGAGTACAGCTACTTCATCCAATTGCAACTGCAGCTTCTGCCTTTTCTTTTTGTGCTATTTATGCTCTGTCAATTCTGGTAATGTCCATTTTATTGCTAAAAATTGTACAAAAAGAAACAGGTTGCCAAAAAAGGAAACATTGTGGTCTATTCCATTAAACATGGTAAAACTTTAAATCTCCCATAAAAATAGGTCATTCACTTACATGGTAAAAGCATCACTTTTTCATTGACCAGTACACAATATATTTACAAGAAAATTACCAGAAACTCCTCAGCTGTATCAGAATTCAACCTTATATTTAGATGCAGTCATATATTACCGCTGATAATGTGATGTCAGTGAATAGATTGGAATTTTTCACTGTCCTTTATCAAGATAAATTGTTCTGTCAATAGTAAATGGCTGCCAAGTATTAACACTCTGCACACTATATGACTTTTCATTCCAAGAAAAAATTGTATTTAATGCTTTTTGCTCAAACTCTATGGCCGTGACTATCTCTATTACCTATATAACTACCTTTTAAAAGGAGGATTTATTTCTACAAATTAGGATCTAGGTAACATGCATCGTAAACTTTAAGTCAATACAAAGCAGGATACTTGCAATCTGAATGGGGAGATACCTTACTCTCATCAGTTGGCCATCCAATATCATCAAGCTGTGGTAAAAGCAGCTGCTGAGAACGGAACTTTATGTTGGAATTCTTCCATCGATACTACCATAGTGTCCCACAATAGCAATTTCCTCATTGGTCTATTACTTTCAATAGGTATTCTAGTAATTGGCTATTTCATACTTGTAAGGCTTGAACTAGCAGAGTGCAAAGGCCAGGCAACCAGCCTGTCAGGGTCCAGCAATCTGGTCATTCATCAATTATCATCCTCTTTTACAAGATGAGAGAATCTTCTGAAACCTTGTTGCCTCTTTGATAGTAGTGTAATTCAACCAAACAAAATGTACTAACTCTTTATCTGTGAAACAAGGAGGTTGCCAAAGAGTGACTAATATGTTTGTTACCTGTTACATGTTTAGAATTAGAGAAAGACGGAGCAGTGGAAAGAAAACCTTTTATTCTCAGAAGATAACCGTTACTTCTCATTTTTGCATCTACTGCTGTCATACACATACCACCTTCATTGTAAAGACCTGCTTAAATCAGGTAAGAATAGTGTCCTAGTAAATTTACATATCAGTACTAATATAATTAATATTGTTTAAGAGTGGTATAGCCTATTCTGCATTTCTGAAACATGAAAATATGTATTGGTAATTTACAAGCTGTATACAGTAGTCACATAAAATGAGCAGAGATGTTACACTGACCATTTCCAGCATGAATGCCACACACTAACACATCTTAAATATTAACAATTAAAAATAAGAAGATCCTCTCTGAAAAAGAATTTGAAACAAGCTAGTTAAGAAGTAGCAGTGCTTATAAATGTAACAATGTGCAGTGCTTATAAATGGCACAAGGATAAGGACAAACAAGGAGGACAGGGTACATGGAATCTATGAACATAAGAGAGTAGGAAACTAACTTATATTGTGTCTAGCCAGTGGTTCATTTAGATAAATCCTTTACATGATATAAATTTACACTGACTAACATCAGTTCTTCAAAACATCAAGCTTATTGAGGATTTTTCTTTCCCAACCCTACCTAAAAATGTCACAGATTGAACCTGGGGTACACTGCCTGCTCAGCCTATTTTCTAACATGGAGCTACAACACCATTTCATTGAGAAATGATAAATCACATTCTCTCATATGCCTGTCATCAGACTCAAACTTATGGCCTTAGAATTACCAACATGGAATATCATCCATTATTATTAGGCCAATTGTACAATGGTCTGTTGTTGTTGTGTGCCTTCAAGTCATTTACAACTTACAGAATCATAGAGTTTGAAGAGACCACAAGGGCTATTCAGTCCAACCCCCTAACAGTCTAACCCCCTTATGGTAACCCTAAAGAGAACCTATCACAAGGTTTTATGGGGCCGAGACTGTGCAACCCAGTGATTTTCCAAGGTCATCCAGTGGGTTTCCATGGGTGAGTGGTAAATCAAACTCTGACCGCCATAGTAGTAGTTCAACACTCAAAACCATTACACCATGCTTGCTCTCAAAGCCTATGTACAAAGGTACACTACAGCATACCTCTATTCTCTTAACCAATTAAGAAATCATCAACATTGTGCTTACTTCTTCAGGTTACAGTGCAAATCCTTTGTGACAAGAGATTAGCAAAAGTTCTGATGCCCCATTTTGATTTCTACATGTTGTGAACGTTATGCATGTAACTTTAATTGTAGGATCTTACTAATTCATTACCTACATCGGCATTCATAGTATTAAGAGAGCATATAACTGGGGAAATGGTCTTCCTCATTTTAACTTGACCTGCAGCCTGATTCTCTAATAAATAAATAGAAATTTCATAGCATTCATTGGGATTAATATGTATGCATGTATGCTTAGAACTGAAGCCTTGGGCCTATTTATTAATGGAATGCATTGCATGATAGCTATTTGGTATGCAGATGCCATTCCAGATTGCAAGCACCTACATGAGTAAGTTACCACAGTCTGACCAACAGCAATAATACTGACAATGTGATAACTTAGGGGGGTTGCAGACTGCCAGAAATAGTGCAAATTGAGTCCACTTTTAGGGTTAGGGTTAAGGTTAGGGAATCATGGGAACTGTATTTTATTGTGGTGCCAGAGCTCTCTGACAGAGAAGGCTCAATGTCTCAGAAAAAAAGCAACTCCCATGATTCCCTAGCACTAACCCTAACCCTAAAAGTGGACTCAATTTGCACTATTTCTGGCAGTCTGCAACCCCTATTAGTGAAAATTGTCAGTACTGTGTAGACAGATGTTTCACAAGCAGCTTGCCATGTTACTTTATGTGCAAGCTTTACCAGGTACCATGTTACTTACCAAATGCATACACCAACTTCAGTCCTCACTTTTAGTGCTGATATTACTAAGGCCTAGATTTTTGCATTCTGTGTTCATCTTTGCAAAGTACATTCAATTTCTGGATCAGCCTAGTGACAGGGGAAATGCCACCTACAAATAACTTGGTCATAAATGTACATTGCATAACAACAACACAAAATTAAATTTGCCTACAGCCTCCATGAATAAAACTGCAGTTCTAAATACACACATACCCCCCCCCCACACACACACAGTGGACAATGCTTTAGAAAGCTGTTAAGGATTTTCAAAAATCAATTCCAAATTTTGAGAGGACAAGCCGAAGACTCTTAATAAATTTAGCTCCAAGTAGATCTAAGAGTTATGCAGCCTTACTAGCTGAATAAATGACATGACACTGAAGCATATCTAATTGTAATACATCACACGATAATCTGTCACCCCCAAAGTGCTCAAGCTGTGTCACCTTCCTTCATCCATTATTTATATATATCTTTCATTGCCAATGAAATCCCTATGAAGTATAGTACAGATTGTACAAGTTTTGGAGTTGCCATTCTACCAATGCATCTAAACATTTTTCAGAAGAGAAAGCCAACACAGTAATTGTTTATCTCATAGAGAACTGTTCATGATAGAAACAAATATGATAGGATCATAGAATTAGCAATCACTGTGCCTTGACTCAAAACATTACCTTCTGCTTTTGGCCAGATACAAAAAAGTACTGCCTTGTGAATTCTGCTGCCCAAGCTTTTCTTAATCATGCAACCATGTCTTCACCTCCTGTACACAAAGCTATCAGGAAAAATGCAACTGAATAGATTTAGGAGCATCTGCTGCAATAATAGGAAATCTAACTAATGAAGCATTCGATTTTTTAAATTCGTATCCTTATTCCAAAATTGCCAAGGATGTGGGAAGGGCAAACTATTGGTCATGTTTACATACAACCATGATCCAGAAAGTCTCAGTTCATCTACTGATGCAGAAAAAGTAATTTTTTTTTTAAGCCTTACTTGGTCCTCACTTTTCAAACAATGTGTGCTTCTCTTTTAAAGGAGGAAAGATAAATCCCATAACAAAAGTCATGCTGTGTTTTGTTTTTGTTTTGTTTTTTGTTTTTTAAAAACACTATCAACTAAAATCACATACAGCATTGTCCTTGTGTAACAACACAAAAAGCCTACCTCATTTGCTCTAAAGTATCTGTGATGTCTGTATAAACAGTATAGGAACAAAACAAACATTTTAAAGGCATTTTGCAAGTTCAGCCAGCATCTCTGCCTTTCTCATAAAGGGACAATGGCAAAGACAATCTGCTTCAGGCATACACTCTTGGAAAATTAAAGATCATATAAATTAGGTGGCCATACTCCACTCACTTTCCAATTTCAACTTTTATTATCTGTCAATAAAGTCCCAAATAAAACTCAGTCCTCTAGATGAGGCACCAAGTGCCACTGGTGCCAGGATTTTATTTATGTCCCATAACTTTGCAGTCTCTAAGTTCTAATGAAATGTACCATATATGTTAGCAAAATCCACTCCAGCCTTTGTACAACATTTGTGTCCACACAGGGGGGAAAATATTTTTAAATAGAAAATGTTGATTTTTTTATCAGGATGGAACAAATTTATCAACAATATAGTATGCATGCTTTCTTGAAACCCATATGATATCACTTTGAAAACACAGCTATCACTGTGAGATTCACCCACCCAACTACTTTTCTTGGATTGCAGCCCAATGGGTCATCAATATGTCACGAGATGACAACTACCCATCAGATTGCCACCTAATTTGTGATGCTTCACTCAAACTCGGATCTCTCCCCTAGTGTCTCCCACATTATAACTCTCTTCAGATGCCTCTGGGTTATTAAAATTCCAACAGCTTGACACCAATTGTTAATTAATAACACCCGCTCTCTGATTTGTCTCAACTAATAAAAGTCTTTTCTCTCTTTTGGTAGCATTTTGACTATGTTTCTTTAAGCACTTAATTCTGTTTTTTTAAAAGTGTTACATTAAACAGAATTAAATAATTAAACTGCTTATTGAACAAACAAAAAAATTTATTTACAAATCAGGTTGAACACAGTATCTTTCTCTGTGGATGGCATTAAAGATGAATACGATGTATAAATACTTTAATAGTTACACGGTTTAACAGTTTCTTTTGCTTATATTTGTAATTGTTTCTTTATCACCTTATAAATGTTCATTTACAGTCTACGCACTCACAGAACCTTTATCTATCTTCTGTATCTTTTAACCCTTCCAGGGTACAATAAAAAACTCTCCCTATCTTGGGTACATAAACCCCCTTCTAACTGCACCTCATAGCAGTCTCCCTCAGCCTCCTCGGCTGCTAAACCCCTCAGGGTAAAATAAATCTCTCTTAACTAACTCCAAACAGTGCTCTGTCCCTCTATTTATACTTGCTCTTGGGAGCAGCCCCCACCTTTTCTAGCTTAGCTGTTAGCCTGTTCCCAACATTCTAATTTGCCCGTGTTCTCTCCGCAACAGTAAATATACACAAATATACACATCCAAATTACAAGGTTAAGAATGGTACTATTTTTTTAAAAGTGTTACATTAAACAGAATTAAATAATTACAATATCAAAACAGATTGCATATATGTAATTGTATCTCTTTCACCCTTCACAATTATAACACTTTATCTACAGTGGCTCTATGCTAGTCAAGAATTCTCTGAATTCTCTCAGAATTCTCTGCCAGGGGGCTCTAGTGCTACAAATCCAAACTACAAATCTAAGGGTGCTGCACGTGTAGCCATGGAAGATAAAATAATGTCAGCATTATATAATTGTTTAGTAATAAAGAAAATATTTGCTGTTTCTCAAATAAAACCTGAAATCAGAGACACCTTAGGTAAACTCAAGGGCAGTTATCATTGGCTGGTATTCCTGCTTATCAAAATATATAAAAGTTTGGAAAATACTGAAACAATGAGAACAATACCTTTTCTGGGGGATAGAGGAAATTGGAGGGGATAGAAATTTTAGGGGATTTAGATATATGCAAAACTTACTTTCATTATCATATCTCAGTTTATTTTACTCTTATAGAAAAATAAAATGCTTGATTCACAAATTTCTAACTGTATAAATGTACTATTGGTGTGTGTGTGGGGGGGGGGAGAGATTTTAAATTATAAAAAGCTTATTTTTGCATTAGCAAAAATGGAAATATACCCTATACTAAAAACAGACTAGTGAAAACTGCCTTGTCCTATAATTACTAAACATACATCTGGCCTCCCATAAGTGATGATGATACAATACAGCAGGGTTGAGATAAAACTGGCCACAACTTTATTAGTAAAAGGAATCTTCAGTACAGCAGCAAATGGGATAAGTGGACAGTCATATGGGGAAGATCAGTTAAGATGAACCTCCCCAATGTAGAAACTCCTTAGCTCTGAACCATAGGTAATTTCCCTGTGATCCTTCATTGCCTAATTCCTATGAATGGTGCTGGTTGACACTCGTGGTTCAAGCCTGCATCAAGGAATTGCCTCCCTTTACACCTTTACCCTTCAAACAAGGTAGCCAATAGTGAGGTTGTAGACAGGACTTATTATCTTTCAATGCCTCAGGGAAGACCTCTGGATACAACAGAATGCCTGCAACAAGTGTCCACATCCAGCCCAATGTGACAAAGTAGCAAATAACACTATAGAACAAATGACTGGGACTAAGATGCCTATACAGCATGCAATGGGCAAAATGGCCAATAACTAGCTGGGATATGGTAAAAAAATCCTACTCAGCCCCTAAAGGTGCACCTCATGCACATCAGTTGACTAATATGAACCAGGGCAATCCATGGGAATGCCAATCTGTGGATGGCTAGCCCACCAATACAGCAGACCTACATCAAGTGTGTCTGCCAGGGGTAGGCAACCTAAGGCCCAGGGGCCGGATGCAGCCCCCTGGGGCCTTTGGACCAGCCCCAGGCCGGTCCTGCCACTGCTGCCACCTGCTGTGATGTTATTGGTTATTGTTATTACTTGTTCTTGGGGTTTTCTTGGCAAAATCTCCATGGGGGGGGTTGCCATGGCTTTTCTGGGGCTGAGAGAGTGTGCATGCATTTTTTAAAAAAAATTTACATTTTATTTATTTATTTATTTATGGTGCTTCGGTCCCCCAATTGTCTGAGGGACAGCAACTTGGCCCCTGGCTCAAAAAGGTTGCCTACCCCTGGTGTATGCAGTAGCAGGAAATTCAGAAATTTAGGTCCCCTCATGATAAACATGCCAACCCTAAAATCCATACTCTCTTCTCAAAGTATTCATCCTTCCACAAGCTTGCAATGACAATGAGTTTTCAGTCTCTTACCTTTTTGTGTGTTGATGAATGAATGTTGAATAATAAATGCAGGATGAGAATATGACTTCTGCAAAGAGAACATAAAAAGAGATGGCTTGGCATGCTTCCCTTTCCTTCCTCTGCTGCCTTCTCTGAAGCTTCAAAACCTTCCAAAACCAGAAGCCACCACTGAGAAAAGCTACAGTATATCAGACTCATTTAGTCAACAGACTGTGGGCCTCTGCTACTAATACCCCCATGCAAGTTCTTGGAGCTGCCTCAATGTCCCCAAATGTACTAGATTTCTGTCACAACAATGTCATACTCGTTCACAAAACGGAACAGTTTTTTTCCACTTACAAAGAAAGTACCCTGTCTGTTTAATCACCAATTATTCCTACACATTTTTGTTTGCTTAAGCATACAAACTGTTTTTAAAGGAATTAGTGTCCTGGAAAGCCGAAAGCAGGGTTGATAGCCAAGGCAAGGGAAAGTTCTAAACCAAGTCCCAGTTACCAATCCGAAGGGTCAGCCAGTGAAGAGTTAAACATGGTGTGAAGGTTGAGGCTTCCAGAGAAGCCAAGAGTCAAGGTCCAGGGTTTCAGAAGTCCAAGAATAGTCAGCGGTCCAAGGGTCAAGGGTTCTGGTAGTCCATGATAAGTCAGGAGTCCAGGATCCAGGCCAAGGAATAAGGAGAGCCAGAGGCTTTTGCCAGGAAGCTCAGATAATCTCTGGCACTGAGGCAGCGCTTCCACACCTGCTTAAATCCCCAAGCTGCTGGAGCTCAGATGGGGCTGATCACCTTGATTACCTCAGTGTTTTTCATAAAGCTTCCTCGAGCACCAAAGGCCCGCCCTTTCTGCCTGACACTGACTGAAAGTAGGCACAATCCCTCGATCCTCCTCCATTTCCAACAGTTCTGTCATCATGAGGCTTAGCATGGAGCAATCTCCTGAGATTCCACAGGCTCTGCTGGAGGCTCCGTGGGAGTTGGCAAAACAGGACTGCTAGGGCCAGGTGTGGGGGGGTGCTCCTCTGCTGTAGGCTCAGGACCCAAAGGAAGTGGTTCTGGCTCATCCTCTGAGTCCTACGAGTCCATGTCCAGGAAGGGCATGACATCACTCCCCCTCCCATCAACCTCCCTCTCAACCGAAGGAGACTGAGGCCGGTCAGGGAAACAGCAAGAGACCATGGACATCAGCAGCATTTTCCCAGGAATGATCTTCCGGCCTACACCCAACCCAGTTGACAAGGTATTGGAGACAGCCCCAACAACATCAGGAGTCCAAGATCTGGGCCACCTCAAATTCCTGTTCCCCATCGACCAGGATCGGGTCTGGTAGTGGGGACAAGCAGGATTGAGTCAGACACCCATAGCCAGGAGCAACAGGGACCGGTGGAAGATGGGGATAATCCTCCACATCCGAGGAAATTGGAGCCAGAAGGCCCTGGATTGACCTGGGCCATGATCTTGTAGCATCCCATAAACCGGGTATCCAACTTCCGACACGGCCTCTGAAGTGGAAGGTGCCGTGTCGACAACCAGACTGGATCCCCCACCCATAAAGGGGGACCTTCCTGGTGTCACCAATCTGCTACCTTCTTCTACACCTCCTTGGCCTCCTTGAGTTGTTCCTGCAACACAGACTGCATGGCCTGGAGTTCCTGGAACCACTGATCTACCGCAAGGGGTGACAGCAGTGAACTCTTGAGGATGAAAGCCCTCGGTGGCAAAGAAAAGAGTCTGCTGGGTTGAGGCATGGACCGAGTTGTTGTAGGCGAACTCAGACAGTGAAAGCAGGTCAGCCCAGTTCTCCTGATGGTAACTGGAGTAGCACTATAGGTACTGCTCCGGAGTCCCGTTAGTGCATTCCGTCTGCCAATCCAACTGGGGCTGATAAGCCGAGGACAGGTAAGGTGCAATGTCCACGAGATGCAGCAGACTAGTCCAGAAATGGGTGGTGAACTGCACACCACAATCCGAGACCACTCCCTCAGTAGGGCCTTAGAGCTGGAAGATGTGCTGGACAAACATCCAGCTGTCTCCTTCACCATAGGGAGGCCAGCACAGGGCACGAAATGAGCCATCTTTGAAAAGAGGTCCACCACCACCCAAATGGTGGTATAGCCAGCAGACATGGGCAGATCCATTATAAAGTCCATGAACACTACCTTCCAAGGCCCTGAGGGCATAAGCAGGGGCAACAACAAACCCGCAGGCCACCCCAGGTGGTCATTGGCATGGTGACACACCAGACAAGTGCCAACATACTTGGCCACCTCGGCCCAAACACAAGGCCACCAAAACTCCCGGATGAGGAGGTGCAGAGTCTTGCAGAAACCAAAATATCCTGCTGGCTTTCTGTCATGACACAACCAGCTGGCATGTACAGGCACCCTTGGTCATAGAGGAGGCCTTCCCAGAATGTTAAAGGAGAATGTTGCGCCACCAGCGGGTTGCGAATCCAGTCCAAGAAAGTAGCCTCTCCAGGTGCAGAATGGTAGACTAAACCTCCCCCCAGGTCTATGGCATACACCAGCCTCCGGGAGAGAGTGTCTGCTTGGCGGTTCTGAACTCAGGGCACATACTGCAGCTGAAAAGTGGGCAAAGAACATGGACCACTGCTTCTGCCACTGGAACAGCGGCCATGCCATCTGCAGGTGCTCCAAATTTTAATGGTCTGTGTACACCTGTGCTGGGTGAGCCGCCCCTTCAAGGAGATACTGCCAGGTCTCAAATGCCACCTTGATTGCTAAGAGCTCCTTCTCCCAAAGATGGCCCCATTGAGTGGAGCAAAACCACCCCAAGGTGTCCGAGGTGTCTGCCTCAATGACAAAGGGTGTCTGCGGATCCGGGTGCTTCAGAATGGGAGCTGATATGAAGCACACCTTCAAGGCCTTGAAGGAATGCTGTGCAGCTGCCATCCACTGGAAGCGAGCCTTCCTTTGCAACAATTGGGAGACAAGGGCCGCTAGAGTTGTATAGTCCTCAATGAACTCCAGTAAAAGTTTGCAAACCCTAGAAACCGCTAGACACATGCTGTGAGGAGACTGCCAGGATAGTACCGCCTCCAGCTTGGAATTGTTCATGACCACGCCCTGGGCTGAGAGCCAATAGCCCAAGATGTCCACCTCAAGAAGGTCAAAGGCACACTTCTCGAGCTTAGCATAGAGCCGGTGCTCCAGATGCGGTAAGGGCATGACAGTGTATTCATAATGCCCATACTGCATCTGGAACACCATCTTCTATTCATCTCTGGCCTGGATCCTCACCAGATTGTAACATCCCTGAAGGTCCAGCTTGGTAAAGACCTTGGTGTGGTGAAGCCCCTTCAGCAGCTCCAGGATCAAAGGCAACGGGTACCGGTTTCGGATGGTGATCCGATTGAGTCCCCAGTAGTCGTTACAGAGGTGCAGCTCCCAGCATTTCTTGCATACAAACAAAACGGGTATGCCTGCAGGAGACTTGGAGGGCCAGATAAACCCCTTCTAGAGGTTCTTCTCCAGAAAGTCTCTCTGCACGGCCAGCTCCAGCTCCGAGAGGGAGTAAAGGCACCCCGCCAGAATAGGGGCCCCTGGCACCAGGTTAATAGCACAGTCATAGGGTTGGTGTGGTGGGAGCCAGCCCGCATCCTTTTTGTCAAATATGTCAGAGAAGTCCTGATATTTCACCAGTAACTTGACCAGACAGTCCTGGGTCTCCACTGCTACTGCTGCAGGGATCTGCTCCAGCCAAAAGTGTTCCTGGTAGTTTGCTGAGGTGAACAGGACTTCCTGATGGGACCAAGAGATGCAGGTCCTGCCTTGAGAGCAAGGGCATGCCCAAGACCAAATGGAAATGAGGGACGGCCACCAGCAGAAACTGGATTTCCTCCACACGGCCCTGGATCTCAAGGTGCAGTGCGGCAGTCTGGTGGGTCACAGGGCCAGACCAGAGCAGCCGTCTGTCGATGGTCTCCACTGGATGAGGCTCAGCTAGGGCTTCTAAAGGGATCCAATAGTGTATTGCAAACCCCAAGTCCATAAAGTTGTTCAAGGCTCCCGAGTCCAACATATAGGAAACAGCTCCACGGTGGGGAGCCTGAGATTGGCAGCCACCAACAAAGAATCCTTTCAGGAAGCTGAACTGGAGGGAGCAGGATTAAGATAATGTTAACCCACTCTACACCTGGGAGGGCCTGTTTCCCTGTAGTGCAGGACAGCCCCCCCTAGGCGGGGCATTCCCGGGCAAAATGCCCCTGAAGGCCACAGTACAGTCAGAGCCCCTCCCTCCTCCTGCATTCCTTCTCAGCCCCTCCTAGTTGCACAGATTCCCCAGGAGGCTGGAAAGGGATTGACACAGGTGGCGTGGACTGAGCCGTTTGGGCCGAACTAGGGTGAGGCGGAAGGGCACATGAGCAGGACTGTTTGCTGACGGCAAAGCAGCAGGTCCAAGCACATAGCCTGTGCAATCAGCAAATCCAGGGACACAGGAGGCTCCAAGTGCACCAGCTCATATAGAATTGGGCCTGACAGGCCATAACAAAATTAGGCTTGCAAGGCACTGCCATTCCACCCCAAATCCTGTGCTATCAGATGAAAGCATGTGGAATACTTGGCTACAGTCCCTTTTCCTTGATGGAAAGCTCGAATCTGAGTCTCCGCCATCTCAGCATTTACAGGATCCCTCCAGGTGGTTCTCATTTCATCAATGAAGCCTTGCAGGTTGTGGTGGAGGAGACTACCCTGTTTCAAATAGGGAGTCACCCATTTGCTGGCAGGGCCCGAAAGCAAACTGATTATAGATGCCACTTTATGGGAGTCATCCGGAAAACCATCCCTGCAGAGCTTAAAGTGCAGTTTGCAGCTAGTCAGAAAACTGTCTAACATAGTCTGGTCTCCCTGGAACTTAACGGGAAGGGAAGCAAAGCATTTCCAGCATCGCTCAGAAACTGAAGGGTTAACCTGTCCCTGGAGTGTAGCCACACTCTAAGTGAGTTGCTGCACCTGGCTGGAATGTTGCAAATTCAGTTGCAGCAACTTCTCCAAAGCACGTTCTCCAGCCATTATGTCACTATCAGCCTGGTTATGGCCAGAGATTATTCTTTCCTGGAAAGCCGGCAGCAGGGCTGATAGCAAGGCAAGGGAAGGGAAAGTCTCAAACCAACTCCTAGTTACCAATCTGAAGGGTCAACCAGCGAAGGGTCAAATGGTCCGAAGGTTGAGGTTTCCAGAGAAGCCAAGAGTCAAGGCAGTCCAAGGTCCAGGGCAGGGGTAGGCAACCTTTCCCCTTTAAGGGCTGAGGGACTTCAGCTCCCAGAATCCCAGGAGCTATTGGCCAACATGGGACTATTGACCAACATGGCTGAGGCTTCTGGGAGCTGAAGTCCCTCAGCCCTTAAAGGGGAAAGGTTGCCTACCCCTGGTCCAGGGTTTCTGAGTCCTCCAAGTTCCCATCCAGGCAGGGCATGGCAATTAGGTCCTCACAAGGCAGTATCCCTCACAAGTGACATAACTATCAACAGTGTATTTGTACATATCTATACACTTTGTGCAATAGTCAAAAAATTTAAGTGCAGCTAGTACAGAGTGATGACTGATAATTACAGATCAGCTACTTCCTCCTAGCTCTGCTAGCTCATACCAGCCAGGAAAGAATATCTGGGGGCAATTTCACTGGAATTTTCAGCTCTGTGGTTTCATGTATTTATGATTTCTGTTCAACCAAACAAAGTGATTTGGCAATTAGCTATGTACACCTGATTGGATCTATCTGGAGGAACACAGTAGTTTTGAATCTAGTTACTCTAAAGCTGGTTTGTGTCTACACACAGAGAGAATATCCCATTTGTAGGGGTTTTTTGCTTGCTATTGCCAGTGGGAGAATTATCTGCAGCACCTTTCCACCCACCTGGCTTCAGAAGAGTGGAGCCCATCACCATAAGTGACACATGAACACACCACACTAATCCCTGAGGCTAGTCATTAATAATAAGGGATTTAGGAAAGCACTGCAAAGCTACAGGGAACTGCTATTAGTAAAAGAGTCATTTATACAACTATGCCAGTTAACCTCATAAACACATGTTTGTTTTGTTTGAGCAATAAATTAAATCATGGTAGGGTTTCTGTTGTGTTTTTTAATGAACAGAACTATATCTTGTAATTAGGGAGGGAAATTACTTTATGAAACTATAGGAATTTTATATTTTCCAAACGATTAAAGTGCAATTTAAATTAAGATAATGGTTTAAGAAAATGGGGGGAAGCCTGCTTCTGACTACATTTCAAGGAGTCTCTTGTTTAACTGCTTCCATGAGTCCTTTTTCTGATCATAATAACATTATTTGCCATATGGTTCAGACACTTGCGATACTCTTTCAATGAGGGGATTATGCATGAGATGTAATGCCTACTGTAGCGGCAGCCAAGCACACAGCTGGCTCAGATAATGCCAACAAATGGCTTCATCTATCTCAATGTCACGTAAGAGCTGGTGCGATGAGAATCAGCTTGGAGTACAATTAAAATCTACATCATCTGTGAGAAAGGTGATGGAGGTTCTGACATCAGAGCTGTGCCAGATTCATCCTCTTTCCATTGCAACAGAAGAAACATGTTGCCCCTTTCACCCTGTCACACTAATGATGTGCTCTACCCATCCTTCCACGTGCTCATTAAAGACAGTAAATCAGAAAGATCCTCTTCTAAGAAACTTCATCTTTATCTGGCATTCAGTAACAAGAATAATTTCAAAATTTAAGTGTATGCCTTGCTCCTTCTCTCTGATAAAACAATGCCACTGAAACCTGCAAGCAGCATACAAATAGATCGCAGTTTATGAACCACCCCCACATATGTGACAGTGTGCAAGAATTTACTAGTATTTAGTCACACTAATAAAAATAGGCATGCACATCCATTTGTTCCAGCAAGACAAATTTTATTGCAAACGTATCCATAATTCACAGCAAACAATTTCAACACCAATCTCTTCTTTCCAGCCTTCAAGGCAATAAGAGGTGTGTGCAATGATTTTCATTTATTGTCATATTTATTAAAGGAAAAACCCACAAATATATTTTATTAGCATTTACAATGATTCAATATAAATATGAGATATAATAAAATGTGAAAGCAAGGAAAAGAATAATTACAAGTTGTAGATTTAATAGGATATGTTGTACTTTGAAGGCTAACAATGCTTAAAGCCAGTATTTAAAAACATGTTTGTGTGTGTTGCCTCTCCCGCCCCACCCCAGGCAGGCTGATGGTTAATCAGGCTCCAGCAGGATCACGTTCATGTAAATTAAAAGCTGCAATTCTCATGGCTGCTGGTCATTGGCAAGGTCAAAAGTGGCTCCACAGACAAGGTAAGCAATCCATAGCAAGTGCAGAAAAAGCTAGAAGAGGCATGAGAAAGGTACACTGGGCAAGAAAGAAAGCAAACAAGTGGCCTACTCTAGCTTGCTGCATATTGTGGAACAGGAATAGGGATAATGCAGTCCTGCATATGGAGCAGAATTACAACTCCCAGACTCATTACTGTCTATTTTTGCTATGGCATCTGTAAGATATAGTCCAACCACATCTGAAGGGCTACACTATTCTCACCCCTGTTGGCAATGGCCATGAGCTATTTATTGTGTGTGAGTGAGAGAGGATTTATCTGGCATATTATTGTTCCAAAAATTCAAATGGGAGAACACCAGACAACAGATTTACATGTGTAGTACAGAGAATGTCAGCAAGGAATATTCTTACTTCATAAAGCAGGGGTAAACACCTTGTGAGCATAGAGATTATTGGACTACAACTCTCATCAACCCTGGCTACAATGACTAGGACTGATACAGGTTACAGTCTTAATATTATCTGAATGGTCATAAATTGCTCACCAAGTGCAAGCCTTAGTATTTTGATGTTAAAAGGAATATCAAACAGGAGAGTATTTACCAGATGAAACTCAGAAATGTCAGAAACTCTTTAACATTTAACAAATACAAAAAACATGTTATCCCAATTCATTTAAAGTGTAGAACATAAAATATGAAATATTATTTATGAAGCCTAAATTTATTTAAAAATTATCCTTAAAAATGTGCTCTTTTCCTAAGATACCATTTTAGAAAGAGCTCCGATGGAAAGCAATTCCATGCATTCCACAGCCCAGTAATTATTTGTAAACTAACTCTAGCCTTGACTGAGACCCTGCAATGTTAACATTACAATACCTTTTAGGCCTGCTACAAATCCAGACAGACAATCAAGGGAGACACATGTAGAGGCTAACCAAGAGTGTCAACAGGGACAGATTGATAAATGGCATTTCACAATACACTTCCTGACAAAACAAAACACAAATATATTTGTCTGGAATATAGCAATTGCAACAAAGCAATACATTACCTTCTTGTGGTTCACTCAGGAAAACATCGTACATGATATATCAAAGCCAGATCACAACTCAAACTACACAGCTTCTCATCTAAAATCCATTTAACAAGCACTGGCTATGTTTAAACTAATAAGGATAAAACAGAGAAAGGTATGACCTTGACCTGAGACAAGGCTGTATAAAAAGACCCAGAAAGGTTCATAAGCAGAGATTCCCACACATGAGTATAAAAACACACTGAACAAAGCATTGTTTCTATTACTTTAAAACTTTCAAGATTCCCTTTTGGAATTATAAAATAGAAAAAGAGAAGTACAACCATTAGATAATTTGTTGGCTGAATACATATTGCATGTATAATTAAAAGACTATTTGTGGGCCATACATATCTCATGGAGAAATGGTAATGTGTAAGTGTCCAAAATTTAGGTGTCATGTTCTTTAATAATAATAATAATAATAATAATAA
>CM034708.1:151481062-151504888 GCA_020142125.1 Phrynosoma platyrhinos | reverse complement strand
GAAGCAACTGCCCTCTTGATCACCTTGCTCAAAAAAGGGAGCAAGGAACCTACGTCAATTCCCCCACCACCCTAAACAGCTCTGCCGGGTGAGACTCTGCAGACGCAATACGTGTAGAACAGAAAAATTTCTGCGCTGCACGTAAAGCCTCCTTATAGGAATCAAGGTGCTTCCTAAGTCAAGTTCTGTCGGATAGGAGGCGAGTTCTTCGCCATTCACACTCTAGTCGTTGTCCGGCTCACTTAATTCCCCTAAGCTCCTCTGTATACCAGGGCCTACGGTTTGAGGCGGGCCGGAAAGGACGCTTGGAAGCGATTGTGTCAATAGCCCTGGTGAGATCGGTGTTCCAAGTGTTCACCAAGGCTTCACCAGAGTCACTGGCATTACAAGCCATTAAACCCTCTAAGGCTTTCTGGAAACCAATTGGTTCCATTAGCCTTCGAGGGTGGACCATTCTAATGGGTCCACCACCCCCCTGGGAGGGGGCAATAGCCCTTAGTTCTGCCTTGATCAGAAAATGATCCATCCATGATAATGTGGAGATTTTCTTAATCTCCGCCCATGGATATTCCTGCTACGTACTAAAGACTGCATCGAGGGTATGACCAGCACAATGTGTGGGCCCATCAACCAATTGGGATAGGCCCATGTTTGTCATGGTATCCATGAACTCCCAAGCCGCGCCAGTTAGGTCTTGTAAACTGGTTTCTAGTGGAATGTTGAAGTCGCCCAGAACCAAAAGTCTAGGCGACTACAACAGCAACTCAGAAACCAGGGCGATCAGCTCAGTCAGGGAGTCTGTTAAGCAACGGGGTTGCCGGTATACCAACAGACTCCCTAAACTATCCCTGGTCTTCAGGCTAAGGTACATACACTCGATGTGAGTTGTTTTCTGGATAGGCTTTCTGATCAAGGTTAAGGTGTTCCTATGGACCAAGGCTATGCCGCCGCCCCCCCCCCCGCCCACTTTCCCTTACCTGCTCACTGACTGAGTACCCAGCTGGGAGGGCTGGCATCCCCCAGCCAGATCTCAGTAAAGCATGCCAGGTTGGCCACCTCATCCACTAAAAGGTCGTGGATGATATGGGTCTTGCTTTTGACCGACCTGGCATTGCAAAGGCGCAGGCTGAGGGTCGGTGGAATGGTTGGTGTGCTCTCCAAGTTATCCTGGGAAACAGAGTCAACTGAAGGGGGGGATAGGTATTAAACATCTATCCCTCCTTCTTTTGTAACATTTGTTGACTCTGTTGCCGCCATACCTTCCCTGCCCCCACACCACCTGAATATCCGCTCCCAGACTATAAACCACTCCGCTATGCGGAGGGGGAGATGAGTGGCCAGCTGGTCCCAGTCTCAATTACGGCAGCAATTACATAGAAAGGGAGAGACTGCAGAGGAAGATAGTTCTCCAAGGTCGTCGTAGCTGTTCTAACCCCTCTCAAGGCTGTCCAGGTGGTATCAATCGGACTGCTAAGTCCTCTAGGCATCCTGAGATCCTCT
Organism: Phrynosoma platyrhinos; assembly: GCA_020142125.1. NCBI lineage: Eukaryota > Metazoa > Chordata > Lepidosauria > Squamata > Phrynosomatidae > Phrynosoma > Phrynosoma platyrhinos. The sequence goes on along the minus strand of CM034708.1, from coordinate 151,503,388 downwards.
AGTGACCTGAGACACTGACGCCACGGCGTATAATAATGGTAAAGAGCTGGAGGATTGTGAGTCTTAGCCAGTTTTAACAGTAAAGCCCCCATTGACATTGCACACAACTGACGGGGAATACTTATGCCCCCAGGTAATGGTGATCAGGGCTAGTTAATTTCTCCACCAGTGCCAATGCCACGTGTTGCTGAGGGGGGAGAGATTGTCCTGGGAGGGTTTTTAAGCCCACTGGCGATCCTCCCTCAGTCCCGCTGCGCCACGACAGTCCCCTGGCCACAGCTGATCTTAATTGGGCTGGACTCAGCCCTCCTGCAAGCCCAAGGTGCTGCCGATGCCACTTGTTGCTGAGGGGGGAGAGATGGTCCTGGGAGGGGTTTTAAGCCCACCGGCGATTCTCCCTCAGTCCCACTGTGCCACGACAGTCCCCTGGCCACAGCTGATCTTAATTGGGTTGGACTCAGCCCTCCTGCAAGCCCAAGGTGCTGCCGATGCTGCTTGTTGCTGACAGTTTGGAAGATTGAAAATAAAATGTGTACATCTGACCACTTTTCTTACTCTCCTCCCCCTCTCCTACATCAGAGCACTTCATGGTTTCTCAAGCCACAGTTTACTATGATGTTTCTGAGCTGCTGGATTATAGTTTTATAAGAAGTATTCCATTAAGGTGAGTATGTAAAGAGAGGAGAAAGAACATAAACACATTCAAAGATCTAATTTCCAGTCTTCAAATGTGATGCTCTAAATGCCCACAGAATCTATATATTTCATCTAAATAAAACTGGAAAGTATCTACAATAAAGTATTCTGTACAACATAGCATATTACAGACTGCTGTGTGACACTAGCTGGCATCCTGTTAGTACCATACACACAAATAAGATTCCCTTGCATCCACACATGCCCTTTTCTGGACATTGCAAAGGTTGGTGTTCCTTTCCTCCCTCCACAGCACTCAAAGCCAGAATACTTAAAGGAGCGCCTTCTTCCATATTGTCCTCAAGGAAATATCTTCTACAGCCAAAAAAATCTAGGCTTACATCGGTCACCCAGAGGGGCTTTTCCACTGCTGCTCCGAAGCTGTGGAATGAACTGCTGGAGGAGATTCGTCACATCTCCACTCTTACAGCTTTCAAAAAGGCTCTTAAGATGGATCTCTTTCGACAGGCTTTCCCAGCTTAGTTCCTCTCCCTATGTGGCTCTGTCTACCAATTATCTCCCGTATTTTTGTTTTTAAATAATGTTTGCTTAATTGTAATTTTAGCATTGGGTTGGGGGGGTTGGGAAGAGATTATTTTTTTAATTCTATTGTATTCTATGTATTTTTATTGTTGTAACCCACTCAGATTCTTTGTGATTGGGCAGGCTATAAATAAATAAATTATTATTATTATTATTTGTGATAAATCTCCTCCGGCAGGTCATTCCATTATTATTATTATTATTATTATTATTATTATGAAGATTGCCAACTTGGACAGAATTTATACCTTATACAAAAGTTTATCTTCCAACTTCATCACTTTGGCTGGCACAATACTAGCCTATTTCAAATCTAATGAATTTAGGCAAGACATATTCCTTTTCTACCACATATTCCTTTTTCGCCATGGCCACAACAATTCAGAAGTTCTCACATTCTTTTTTAAAAATACTATCATAGCTTGTCATGACAAACTCAGGTTAAACTATGGTTAGTGGAAACAAGACATTTAAACCATAGTTGGGAGTTTGGATGATATTGGGCGCCTCAACCCCTCCCTGAGGACGTCATCAGGGCGTGCACCATTACGCACAGTGCGCATCCTGAATACATCCCCCAGATGCAGCGTCTTCACGCACTGCACCGGAAGAGACACAAAAGAGCCACATGGCGGCTCTTCCGGCACCCTTTTTGTCACTTGAGAAAGGAGCAGCATTTTGGCACTCCTTTCCTAGGTGCCAAAAGGGTGGACTGGGGCCGAGGCTTTTTTTTACCTGTTGTACTTTTAATTTGTTGTATGCCGTCCCAATTGCTGAGCAGAGGGACGGGTTATAAATAAAATTTATTATTATTATTATTATTATTATTATTATTATTTTGAGTATCCATGGACAGAAAGCCTGCACTGTCCCCAATGGTAGCTCATGTACATGGCTGTGCTGCCATTAGAGAAAGCCATGTGCAAACGTTACCATTTAAGTTCTTTTGTACTTAATGGTGGCATGGCCACGTGCACATAGCACCATTTGGGACAACAGAACATGAGCATCAACAGATTTTGGTATTGGCGGGGGGTTGGGTTTTCGACACCGGGGGCCAACTGTATTTGCTTAACACTGAACGGTTTAGCACAATGTGAACAGACACATAGTTTGCCATGGGATCTTGTCTACTTCCTCAGATGCAAGTCTACAAAAGCTTATTTACAACTTCTTTCACATAGTTTGTCTCAAATGTCTACAAGATCTCTTTGCATACTGACATTTATGTCTAACATGGCTATGTCTCTGAATTCTAGACACATAGTGTCTGCTTAGAAAAAGTATTCTACATTTTGTGACTAGCAACAGAATTTGCTATAAAGTCTCTATAGTGGTTACTGCTTTCTTATTCTTTCTCCTTTAGCACACCTGGATGAACAGAGAAATGGGAGGGAGAACAATTACAAAGCAAACATTTTCAGCTGAAAAGGACTTCTTATGCAATATATGATTTTAAGTGTGATGAAAACATAACATATGGTTTATAATGTACATGTAACTATACATTTTGCACAAATACTTGTTAGGTTTTAATTAGAACTACAGATGAAACTATTAAACAAGAGAAAGTTATGTGGTGCTAGAATGTTAAAAATACCTATTTGTTAGTATATTTCACATACAATTATTAAGTACAAACAACAAATGTTGTTCATTTTCTATTAAAACCATTTTACAATAAATCTGTTGTCAGCAGTTGTGAATGGATGCTTGAATCCTTTCAGGCCTTACAATCCACATGTGTACACCATGCTGATTTAGGTAACTACCTTAAAATCTGGCAGGAACTTGTGTGAAAGCAGATCAGACTGTACAGTCTGACATACCACCCCAATCCAAGGAGGCTGTCTTGATCCTAAACCAGTGTCTATCATCAGTAATGGACTGGATGAGGGCAAACAAATTCAGATTTAATCCAGATAAGAGAGAGGTGCTCTTGGTCAGTCATAAGGGAGATCTGGGAATAGGGACTCAGCCTGTGTTGGATAAGGTTACACTCTCCCTGAAAACACAGGACCACAGTTTGGGGGTACTCCTGGATTCAGCTTTGAACCTGGAGACCCAGGTTTTTGTGGTGGCCAGAGAAGCTTTTGCACATTTAAAGCTTGTGCACCAACTGCACATATTCCTTGAGATGCCAGATCTAGTTTTTACATGCCTTAGTTAGATCCCATTTGGACTCTTGTAACATGCTCTACTTGGGGCTGCCTTTGAAGAGTGTTTGGGAAATTCAGCTAGTCCAAAGAGCTAAAGCCAGACTGTTAACTATGGCAGGTTTCTGGGACCACACTATGCCCCTGTTGAAACAACTCCACTGGCTGCCAGTTTGCTTGCAGGCAAATTCAAAGTGTTGGTTATGATTTATAAAACCCTAGTTACAGACTGTTTGTCAGACCATATCATCCTGTATGAGCTAGCCTAGGCTCTGAGATTATCAGGAGAGGCCCTTCTCCCAGTCCCACCAGCATCTCAAGCACAGTTGTTGGGAGCATGAGAAAGGGCCTTCTCAATGTCTGTCCCTAGATTCTAGAACTCTCTTCCCAGGTAAGCTAGAATGGTCCCCTCCTTGTTGTCCTTCCAACAACAGACTAAAAACTTATTCAGACAGGCTTTCTAAACAGAACATTTTAAAAAAATGTGTTAGAGGTTGCTGCATAGATTAGACTGAATTGTTTTAAAGAGCTTTTTAAAAATCTTTTTAATTGCATCTGATTTGTTTATTAAAATTGACCTGTTTTAATACTACAAGTAATTTAATTATGTTTCAATACTTTGCTTTTTTTTTTACAATTTTATATTTTATTAACATGTATTATTCAAACATACCAATCAAATTAAAATTTTATGTCTTTTCCAATAATTATCTACAAATGTTTACATTTGACTTCCAAGGCATCTCCAGTTTGTACTCAACCCTACTTCAATATTCACTCATTGTCTTCATATACAAGCTATTTTAAACATTAACTCCACTGTATGTTATAACATCAGCTTTAATCATCCTTGATCTTTTATAATAATTATTATGTTTCCTGTTAATATTCACATCCCATTGTTATGTCATTTAATAATTTACACCTTCCAATTAGTTTATATCTCTACTCAATTAAGTTTTCTTTTTTACAGTATTGCAGTATCGGGATGCAGTCTTGTTCAATACTTTCTACATTTTGTTTGTTCAGTCTAGCTGTGAATATATCCATATTCATCATTTCAATAAGCCAGGGGTAGGCAACCTTTCCCCTTTAAGGGCTGAGGGACTTCAGCTCCCAGAATCCCAGGAGCTATTGACCAACATGGGACTATTGACCAACATGGCTGAGGCTTCTGGGAGCTGAAGTCTCTCGGACCTTAAAGGGGAAAGGTTGCCTACCCCTGCAATAAGCCTTGTAAACCACTGACTGGTTGAGGGCACTTCTATTAGTTTCCATTTTTTTGCTAATGTAATCTGAGCTGAAGTTATCATATATAATATTCTCCCATACTTCCTTTCAATTTTTTTCTGGGATCAATTTTCTGGGATCTTTTTCTGGGATCTTTGTCATATTCAATAGATATATTTCTGGTATCATGTCATATCTTATTTTGAATATTTCACAGATTACTTTATGAATGGTCATCCAATATCTGCTAATTTTATCACAGTTCCACCATACATGTAACCAACTTCCTGTGGTTTGGTTACATTTCCAACATCTATTATTGGCAATCATATAAACTTTTGCTAGTTTCGCCGGAGTAAAATACCAATGTCGTTCCGTTTTTAAATAGTTTTCTTTCAAATCTTGACATTGGGTAAATTTTTGTGTCTTCTTTCTTGCCCATTTCCAACTTTCTAAATCAATGTCCCTGCCAATATCTTTAGCCCATCTGATCATCGTATCTTTTACTGAGTCTTGTTCCAGTTCTCTTTCTTGTGAAATCTCATAATATTTGGAAGTTTGGCTTTTTTTCCCCATTTTGTTTAATCACTTTCTCTAATTCAGTATCTGTCTCCTCAAATCCCAGTTTTTTATAATCTACCTTGAATCTGTCCATTGACTGTTTGTATGGAAACCAGTGTAGGCTTTTATCGAGTGCTTTCAGATTTTCTAATTACTTTAGTTCATAAAATCCTCTTGTTGTTTTATTCACAATCTCTCGATATCTCAACCACTTAGGTACTTCTCGCTATCTTCCAAAAAAAGCTTCTTGTGGTGACACTTATAAGGGTAATTTTCTATAGATTTTTTTCCTTACATTGCAGCCAAATCCTTATTAATGATCTTCTTATATAGTGATGTTCAAACTCTTTATGCACTTTTATCTTATTGTACCACATATATGCGTGCCAACCATATCTCAAACTGAATCCTTCTAAAGCGAGAATTCTGTCATTTTCTAATTTTGCCCAGTCCGCGATCCAAGTTTAATGCATTTGCATAATAATAACTCTTTAAATCTGGTAGGTTGAAGCCTCCATTTTTCTTCTTATCAATCAATGTCTTCCACTTTATTCTAGGTTTTCTACCTGACCAGATGAATTTTATAAGGTCTTTCTTCCAAATGGTTTGGAAGATTTCTGTACAAATGGTTTGTCATTTAAAATTACCGGAATGTTTTGAAACAAAAAGTTCATCTGTGGTAATACCATCATTTAATTGTTTCTATTTTTCCCAACAGCGATAAATTTAAATTTGTCCACTTATTAAGATCTTCTTTAATTTTCTCAGTAATGCTCACAAAGAATATGACAAAAGAAGAAATGACTAAATTGCAAACTTTATCAGGATACAAAGTGGAGAGGAAAATTAGATACTTGGGAATTTGGATTACAAAGAGGAATGCTGATTTATTTGAAAATAACTACGAAAAGACATGGAAGAAAATACTTTGTTTTGTATATTTTTAATTGTATCATTCTTTTAAACTGTGAGTTGCTATGAGTCCTAATTCTGGGGTGAAAGCAGGATATAAATAAATAAACAAACAAATAAATAAGACCACAATGAAAGATAGGTGTTCTGGTGGAGAAGGACACAACTTTTGCACTGATGTCTCATGTTGCCATAGGAACAAGCCAGGTTTGGATAACATCATTCTGAGCATCCTAACCTCCCCATCTAGCCCCAAGTCCTAAAGGAGAAAGGCAATCAAGTCCAATCTTAAAAATCCTTGCCATTCACATCCCAATGAGCACAGCTGTGCTTTATGTCCACCCATTCTATTCAATCTCCAGTCCTGTGTTGTTACATTTGACATCACTTATCTTGCTTTTCTTCCCTCCTTCTGGGAGGACAAATTATGAACCCTACACTGTAGTTGCCATTATGGACAACATACAGATACAGGGTAAAATAGTTGCAAACACTTGCATCTCAATTTATCCTGGAGCATTTTTACAGTATGTAGTCAGCCCTCTGTATCAATGGATTCTTTATCCATGGAGTCAAGCACCTACAGCTTGAAAATATTTCCAAAAAATATAAATTCCAAAAAGCAAACCTTGACTTTGCAATTTTATGTAAGGGACACCATTTTACTGTGACATTGTATTTAATGAGACTTGAGTATTCATGGATTTTGGTATCCACAGGAGGTCCTGGAACCAAACCCCAATAGATACCCAGGGTCCACTGTACATATTTTTTCCTATAACCATCTACAGTTTGGACTCCACACATGGACCCCCTATTGCCTCTTTGAAAAGCTACAATTTTACCAAATGGATTTTTGGAGACAAAAGTGGGGAGCTCAGTTCACATGCTGATGCTCATCTTTCCCCATGGCCCCAGCAGAGAGCTGAAATTAAACTTTTGGTCGGCATCCTGTTGGGAATATATGATATTGCAAACCAATTTATTGATTGCAGAGTTTAGAATTAGGGCATTGTACAACAGTCCAATTCCCAGGAAGGGAGTGTTGTCATAGCTGTGCCATTGGGCCCATTACATAAGTGAAACAAAGAGCATGTTCACTGCACAATGGTCATGATGCACATGCGGGTTGGTCCCCAACAAAGCCACAGGGAACTAGTAATCTAGAATAGAGGCAGTGGAAAGTCACATTTGCCCTGTATCAGGTGGGGAAAATGTCTCTACCATTTGTAGTATCCCATTGTGCGGCAGTGGAATGAACCGCTGCATTTATAGCCAGTTGTGGGTCAATTTGGCCAATTTCTGAAAGAAAAATTGCCCCCACCACAAAAAAATGGCATGAAAAAGATAAACTGGGGGCCTGGGGGGCATCAGGAGCCACATTTTGGGTCCTAAGGTCCACATGAGGCCCCTAGGCTGTACTTTGCTCACTCTTGCTTTAAAGAAAAATATCTAAATCCCCAGCAATTTAAATCTTAAGGAACATGTGTTGTGGACATTTTAATTGATTCTAGTTCTTCTCATATCATTGTTCTGTTTTGATGTGAATTATGTTTTAGGTTCAGTTCAAAAGATTGGCTCTTTAAAGGAGGATTATGTTGGTCCTCTTCTATGTCCTGCAGGCATGCTGTGGCAAAAACAAAAACTAGGCCCACTAGAGAAGCCAACTATCAGCACTGTCTGAGGTGCTTGACCTTAACAGTAATTATTTGCAGCAGAATGAGGAAGTACAAACTGTTTGTAGTATTTGGCAATATTGCACTGACCAACCTTGAATGATGCATAGACACAGTTGGATTTTTCCAAAGTCCTTGGAGGCTTTTATCACTTCTTGCAATATATGCAAGTTATATACAAACTCTCCATTAAGACTCTTCAACATTCACTGCCTGATATACAGCAATCTACTCTGTACAAACAACACACCAACCACACCACAACTCTTCTCTCTTCAACCCACTTTTCAACCCACACCTGCCCTGGGTTTTAGAGCCCTTATATACAGTGATGATGACTAAGGGTTGAAATCTGTGTTACGTATCATCTATAGCCATACAAACTATTTTACACTGTCTTAAAGGAACATTGTTCCCAACAATCACCTCCAAAATAATTTGTTATGGTGAAATTATACAAAAACAGAACATAAACAGTATTATTATTGTTCTTGGCATATACATAGTTCTAGTAAGGCAACAATTTCCCCATTCCTCTGTGCTGGCAATGCCTCTGTAAACATGTCAGCCAGGTTTTTCTCCGACATACAATACTCTAATGTTAATGCAGTCACCCCTCAGTTTTTGTGGGGGATCGGTTCCGGACACACACACACACACCACAAAAATGGGAAAATCACAAATATTCAAGCCCCACTGGCTTGAATGGCGGCATGCACCCATGGACACAGACCCCATTTTGTCTCCCCCAATTTGTTACCTGCAAACAGGCAAGGGACATGGACACCAAGTCTGCAAAAATACTCCTTCCTGTATCATATATCTTACATTTGTGTACCTCACACCAACATACTTTGTTCTGCTTTTTAGATTCTCTGCCTCTGCCATTGCTAAATCCTCATTAATCTTAACAGGTCCTTTACATTTGTCCCCAAGGTCTTACAACAACTGTCCAAACCATTGGATTTCCCCTGCCAGCTCAAATACTGCTGCAAATTCAGCCTCAGCCACGGACATGACACACCAGTATGTTTTCTTGACCTCCAAGCCACAACATTACCAGCCTGTTTGATCACCAGATCAGTTACAGACTTACTATCTTTCTCCTTGGCAAACAAACTATCAACATAACACTCAGGTCAGAGTCATCTTTGCCAATTTTTAAACTCAGATCCTGGTTTGTTTTAGGCAGCATACCACTCTTTTGAGTGCTGTCCAGTCACTCAAGCTTGGCATGGACACTTTTCTACTTAACAGGCCAACAAAAAAGCTGATTATCAGGCCTAGTGTAGTTTTCTACAAAGAGCAGACTACCAACCACTGAGTGATACAGTATTGGCCTGCCAAACAGTACTGGCCTGTCAAATAGCACATCAGACTTTGTTTTAATGAAATCTGTGGTCATAGGTGTCACAGTTATCTTGGCACCAATCAAACCATATTTTCAACTAATTGGTCTATTTTTATTCTCTGGCTCAAAAACAATTCACCCTCCCGAGTTTTCTTAACCTCTATGCCCAAATAATGTTTTAGGCATCTGAGGCCTTGACATTGAACTGGCTCTCTAACTGTAACCTCACATTATCAATCACCTCTCTGCTTTTAGCTGTGATTGCCAAATCATCAACATAAATCACAAGTATAACTAGTTCGTTGTCACTCCCTCTAGTGTAGACACAGGCATCTGCTACACTTCTAGTAAAACCTAGGGCACACAAGTGTTCATGTATACATAGGTTCCAACATCTAGTAGATTGTTTTAACCCATAAATTGCCTTTTTCAGTTTATATACTTTGTTCTCACCTATATAAACATATCTTCATGTATACAGTCTCTGTTAGATGAGCGTTAAGGTCAGCTGTCTCAAAATCTAATCTCCATGCCATTGTTTACAGCTAAAGAGAAACCACTTTAAAACTTTATGGTTTTGCGGTGGGGGCTAAGGTCTTATCATAAGACTCATAATTCTCTTGTGAGAATCCCTGAGCCACCAACCTTGCTTTATAATTTAAACTCCCATCTGGCATGACCTTCCTTTTATACACCCATCTGGACCTCACAACTTTCTGGTCCATTGGCATGTTTACAATATCAAAGACTTTCTTGTCCATCATAGACTCAAATTCTGCATCTATGGCAGCATTCCATTTCCTTTTTTCCTCAACTGAACAACTTTCTGAATACTCTGAATAACTTTCTGGTTCACGACACATATTACATACTTTTGCTTGCTGTACTACAAAACGATCAGGAGCTTTCCTAACTTTCTTTGACCTCCTGGATATTACAACAGTGTCTTCTTCACTACTACCTTCACTTTGTACCATTTCTGTTCTTTTTAATAGTGTTGTGGAGGTGTCAGGTATGTGTTGGCTATTGTTGCTGTACACTATCAGGGATTTCCAATTTGTGGATGTTGGCTCCTCTGGTACTAGTGGGTGAACAAACACTTCTTGGTTTGCATGAACCACTATGCATCTCAAAGTTAGCACTTGAGAATACAACCTGTCCATTTTCTAGGGTAAACCAGTATTTATTTCCTGTATATCCCACAAACCTTAATCTCTGCCACTTAGGCTGACCTTTTCTCCTTAAGGTCTTGGGGATCAAACTGTCCAAACACTCTTAGGTATTTTAAACATGGTTGCCCACCATACAACATATGGTAAGGTGTCTGGTTATCACTAGAACTCCAGACCCTATTTAGGACATGGTTTGCACAAATCACAGTTTCACCCCACAAATTACCAGGTGCTTCAGCATCAACTATCATACAGTCCTTCATGGATTGCAATAAACCCACCCCTCACTCAACCAGATCATTTTCAACTGGATTATGCAGGTTAGTTGTTTTATGTTGAATGCCCCTTGTCCTTAGCCAATTTTGGAATGCGTTCCCAAGAAATTCTCCACCTCTGAGATGAATGTTACTACTTTAAATGGGAATTTCCTCTCCACCATGGCTACCCATTCCTTATATTTGGTAAACCTGGTCTTTAGTTTTTAGCAAATACACAAAACCATATCTTGTAAAATGATCAACCAAAACAAAAATATCGAACACCTCCTACACTCGCCTTAAATGTTCCAGCAAGGTTTTCATGAACTGCATGGAAAGGTTGCTTTGTCACTCTCTGGCTTTCCTTGGCTACAAGAAAAGCCTTGAGTTTCACCTTCTTGCAGACAGTGCAATCCAGGAACTTTTGGCATGGCTTTACCTTAAGATCTGGACACACTTTTGCCAACTGTGCCAATGTAGCAAAACTGGTATGTCCAAGCACCCTATGCAAATAACGCAAGCACTGATCATCCAAGGGAGCATTGGACATTGTCCCATTGGCCACGTTTGGCTTGTCTGCCTGAGGATGTAAGTAATATAGTCTGTCCCTTTTATCACCCTTAGCACAGACCTTACCATCGTTGGAAATAACACAACTGTTTTTCCCAAACATCACCTTATAACCGTCACCAGTTAAGGTAGATACACTAAAAAAAAAGTTCTTTAAACTGGGAGCAAACAAAACTTTGAAGAATTGTTTCCCTAATCAGGGAATGAAAGCAGTTCCCATCTTCTCCACCTTCCTCAGAGTTCCATCAGCCAAGTCCACTCTGAAGACTGTTGAAGGCTTCACATCATGCAAAAGTTCCAAACATATGATGTATGGCTCCAGAGTCCAGCAACAACACCTGTTTGGCTTCAGCTTCACAAACAGCTGCAATAGGAAGCCACACCCAACTGCCTGAGGAGACTTGCTTGCAAGCTTCTGTTGCTACTGTCTCTGTTCCCTCTTGTGGCTAAACCTGGAAGGACAATTTCTTCTCAAATGCCCCTCCTTTCCACAACAGTAACATTGGGCCTCGGCAGACGACTAATAAAGTCATCTCCGAGGCAAGGAAGAGGAGGGGCAGCTGCACGAGTGGCGCCCCTTCCTCCTCCCAAGGTTGCCCTCGGAGCTGCCGGCCCTCCACACGGCCGGCGCTCCAGGGGCAACCTCCCGCCACAGCATCCTCACATGCTGTGGCGGAAAAGCCAGGGAAAGTGCGCCCTACGCGTTTAGGGTGCACTTTCCCTGACTTCTGAAAGGAGTGCCGCGGTGCGGGTCCCGCGGCGCACCATCCCAGGGCGTCCCGGACGCCCTGGTCTGCATCCCCCCATTGTCTCACTAGGCTACACATAGCCTCACCTTGCTCCTGAGTTGCAGATGTCAGGTGTTGCTCCTTATCTACTCTCCTAGCACACTGCTGACCATGACTCCCAGCCTCAAAGCTCCTCTGCTCTTGCTCTTCCAAGATATGACCAGAGACTAGGTTTAAGTTCAGCTCTGCCTCTGGCAAACTCTGTAGACTGTGGTACAAAAACTCCCAGCTCTCATTCAGACTGCCAAGTATTATGTAGGCTTTTTGTGCCTCGGGGAAATGCATGCCTCTGTTTTGCAGTTCATTGAACAGAACTCTAAATTTGTCCAAATGATACTTTACATCCTCACCATCTCTCAACTTGGTGTTGTAAAGTCACTGTGTTAAAATCATCTTCAACACACAGGAGTTCCTCCTGTAGATAGCCCTCAAACTCTGCGAGCACTCCAATGCTGTAGTGGTGTTGGTTATGTAAATGACCTGGTCAGCTTGTAAGCACAATATAATAGTAGCTCTTGCCTTCTAGTCAGCAAGCATCAACTCATCATTCCATGGTCTTGGGGGTGGGTTAGTTACATGGTTCATCAAGTTCTCTCAGACAAACAGACCATCGCTGACCGTGAGGAATAATTAGTGTCATCTAATTTAGCAAAATTATTCTTGCTGTGACTCCAGCCGTATCTTCATGCTATTTACAAAAGAAGTCACACAAAAAATAAAAACAAAATTATTTGTTTTGTTTCTTCTGGTCAGGCAAAAACTAAAAAAAATAAGCCAAATACTCTATGCTAGGTCGTTGCAAAAAAACACACAGTAAAAACAAACAAAATGCAAATGCAGTTCTTCTGTGGCACAGTTTCTTCCTTCAGCCTCCCAGCAGCACAACACAACCTGGGATTTATTGGCTTTAATTCAGGAACAAAAAAGCTGCTTGCAAACTGGAACAAAAAACCAAAAACTGAAGCTATGGTCCAAACTGGTTCAGAGTGGTACATACTGGCCCCATATCCCTCTTGGGGGCCTCTTCTATGTCCTGCAGGCATGCAGTGACAAGAACAAAAAACTAGGCCCACAAGAGAAGCTTGACCTTAACAGTAGCTATTTGCAACAGAGTGAGGAAGTACAAACTGAGTTTGCAGTATATGGCAATGTTGCACTGACCAACTTTGAATGATGCACAGACACAGCTGAATTCTTCCAAAGTCCTTGAAGGCTTTTATCACTTCTTGCAATATGTACAAGTTATAGACAAACTCACTTTTAACTCCCTTCAAAATTCATTGTCTGATATACACCAATCCACTCTCTACAAACAACTCTTCAATCACAACTCTTCAACCCAGACCTGCCCCGGGAGTTAGAGCACTTATATACAGTGGTGATGACTAAGGGTTGAAACCTGGTGTTACTTTTCATTTACAGCCATACAAACTATTTTACACTATCTTAAAGGAATATTGTTCCCAACAGATTATTTCTGTTTGAAGTCTAAAAATTATCCACAAGTAGGCTTATAGGCTGACCCGGTGGTCTTTTATGACTATATCTTTTCAGTACCAAGCAAAGATGTTATTCTTTGGGTCTATTTAACCTAAGTATCATTACAGATTGAAGTAATATCTTGATATCTTTTTATGGTGCTTATGATATCTTTTTAACTTTTGCAAGGTTGTTTTACTTCTCTACATGATTATATTATATACCTGTGGCTGACATTATGGCGTGCTTTTTTGCTATGAATTATTAATTATGTTATAGAGTAATTATAATACATACCTATATTTTATTAGTATCAAGGCATTTCAGGACTTTGTCTTTTCTGGTTTTAAGAGCAAGGCCAAGTTAATATAATGTGTATAAATGTGTATAAATGTACTATGAAGGAAATCTGGGTGGGCAAAGGAAAAATAATTTGTCATTAATATGTTGAACAGCACCAGCAACTGCATGAAGTTCCATGATATATTAGTCCAGTCCACTGAATACTCCCTGTTTCCTGCCCCTTTCTTTAATCAAATCTTCCTGTTATTTCTTCTGCTCAATCCAAATAATTACTATTAAGAAACTAGCCAACTCAAATACACAGTGGAGTCATTAAATGGTTAAGAAATAATATGACGTAATGGAAAATGATAGATTTAACACAGATAATACAGAAAAAAACCACACAAAGAATTTAAGGAAGTTTGGATCCTTTTATTGAATATTTGAAATGAGAATGGGGTCAACAATGGTTTTTAAGTCTGGAAACAAAACAACTCACTAATAAATATAACAAATGAACCTCAAATCTATAAAGAAATATATACCACAGGGAAACCTGTGGGGACACTATATTATGAGGTGGAATATGATTAAATTATGTATTATAGTTTATAGAAAAATCTGTATAGAAATATATGATTTTGTATAGTTATATATGAGAATGTTAGATTGTATTTGTATAGTTATATATGAGAATATTAGATTACATTTGGAAAAGTAAAGGAAAAGATATATAAATATAAAAATACATACATACATATATTTATAGACAAGTAATCAGGAGGAAATTATAAATACAAGATAGCCTAAATCAGTGGATAAGTGAAGGAAGTCAATCTATGTTTTCTACACTTTTATTTTATTTATTTTTATTTTTTATTTTTACTTGTCTTCTCTTTATTTTTCCTTTTGTATGTTTTAGTCCATGGTGGTGATATTTTTTTTCTTTTTTTATGTCTTTGTCTGCATTTATGTTGTAAATTGTTACTATGTTTGATTTTATATATGGTTTTTAATCAATAAAAATTATTATTAAAAAAAGAAATAATTTCACTGATGTTCACTAACAAAAAGAATGCTTCTGCACTGTGTATTAATACAGCATCAATCACTGACTACCGTAACTGCTTCAGCAAGTCTAATCAAAAATTCTCATGTTAGCTCCAAATTCTGTGCAGACAAATTGAAGGATAATTCCCAAATATTCTTATATTAATGATACACCTACTTCTAAAAAACCAAGCAGAAATAAAAACTTAATAAAATAAAGTTTTTATTTTGAAGATCATATACTCGGTAATATTAGGAATGCAAGACACTCTTAATTCACAGAATTAGCCGTTTTACCTGCAAATAATTGGATGACATAGCTCGATAACATGTAAACATGATCCAGGAATCTGCAGTGTGCAGATGGGCATGTTGTTCACAAATATTGATTGCATTGTTAAGACCAGCACCAATTATCTACATAAACTGAGAAAAGGTGATGTTTTTCATAAACAATCTTGTTTTATAAGTTACACAATTTTGCTTTTTAAGTTGTCTCATTCTGTCTCAAAGAGAATTAAGCATTCACTCCATTAATTTTATTTTACTTTTGTTTAACATATATAATATTGCCTTGTCCCCAAGAACTGCCATAAGGAATTGGGATCCAGAACACATCAATACAGTACAAATAAAAACGGAACACATCAACTCATGGAAAAGGACACAATAAAGACAGAAAAACAACAAAACAGTGGGGAAAGTGCAATAAGTTTCTTTAAAAAAAAAGCATGAAAATGAAACTATCCTTTAGCATCTATCTTATGCATTTTATGAAGACCAAATTTATACTTTATTCACGATTGTTGAACTGTAGGTAGATAAAGTTTATACTCTGCAAAAAACACGCTGCAGAATAAGAAATAAATCAACTGCTAGCTAAGCCGCTACTGACTGACTTTGACCCCTGCCCGTTGTATCTATTATGAGAGAGGTTATCATGTTCTGAATCCCAGTTCTTTGTAGTGGTTGTATATCTGCTTTGGTTTGAATATAAATTTAAATTCTCTGAGACCAGCCTAACATATTTACTGTGTTGTGTGTCCTTATGTCTGTGGATAACAAGCCTCTGAACACACTCCTTTATCAGAAGGGTCTGCGATACTCGAACTATTAAAATATCATAAAGCAAGGGTATAATTTACATATAGCTACTTTGACCTACGTACATACATTTTCTACCTCCAGTACAAACCCTGCTTCTAAATATCTGTTTCTGAATTTCCTCAGCAATGCACACATACACTATTGTGTACACTGTATATAATAATTATCATTAAAGTAGTGGTAAACAATGGTCACATTCGGTAACTTTAACCAATACCAAAGCAGTGCTATGAATTTGCTGACAACTGACAGGGAAAAAAACAACATATCCTATCACTGGTGCATTTTTGCTTCTGCTTTGCTGCCCCTAGTCCCATATCCATGGAATTAATCCAATCCCAGTTTGGTGAGTTATCTTTGGTGTGCAAGCTAGACACTGTCCATTATATATACACTATGAGTGACAGCATCAATGGCAGTCTTTGCCAGTTAAAACCTTGATAAAGGCTGGCTTCTGTGAGAAGTTTCGACTCCAGAGAAATCTCTATTGTTACAACCATCAGTTCTGGCAGGGCAATTGATAGCTGAGATAAGAAGCTGATGATGCTAAGGTTTTTTACATAGGAAAACCACAGCAAACTAATCAGTTCATCTGCATTTAGAGAGAAATCTACTACTTTCTCCCCAGTAGGCATTTATCATTAAAATGTATTATAACAAGAGAATTGCTGGTTCCAAAGGAGTAACAAATACTATTGTGTGCACTTTATGTCTCAGCATAACACTTTATGTTAGAAAAAAAGGTTATTTTATAATCAGAGGTATTGTTGCCTTATTTATAATCAGAGGTGTTGTTGCCTTATTTGTAGCATCACTTTAGCTCCATCTTCCTTTGAAGAGTCTCGTGCAGCCTGAATGGAACTATAAATGCCAAGAATGTCCTAGCAATTCTTCTATGCAAAATATTTCTTTAACATAAAATACGTTTTGTACCTAAATATGCTTATTCCTTAAAGGGTCTGCTCTACAACATTGTATCACTCAGTTTTGTTAAACTACTGTTCAGTTACCTTCACGCTTTGTGATAATTGCCTAAATCCTTGTCATTGTTGTTATGTATTCATATCACTTCCAACATATTCTATCCTAGGGTTTTATTGGCTAAGTTTATTTAGAGGAAGACTTCCACTGACTTCCTCTAAGGTTGAAAAAATATGACTTCCTCAAGGTCACCCAGTGATTTTCCATGACTTAGCAGGATTTCAAACCTTTGTCTGCCAGAGTTTTAGACCAGCACTCAGACTATTAAACCATACTGCCTCTGCTTAAATTCGAGAGGTGCTTTATGGTATATCAGGGCAGAAAACCTGGGCACTTGGGAGCAACACTGGTGCATTTTAACATGTGAATAAATCATGCTGGAACTGTGTCCTTTGGTTTTATCAAAAGTATATTCTAAGATGCCTTGAGGAAGTGCATTCTCCTTCAAAGCATGATACATTATTCCCTCTCTTGCCTAAGTATAATGTTTATTTGTAAGGAAAAAAAAATACCTTTCATCAAAGGGACAATCAGATATTCAGAAGCCTAGGAGGTACAATTCCTTTAAAATTCATATATATATGTATCCTATACATAAAAGTCATATATATTCCTATATATATATTCCTATATATAAAAACAAATAAGGAATTAATTGATTTTATAAATAAGGATATATATAAGAATATATATATGTGTGTGTATGTGTGTATATATATATATATATATATATATATATATATATATATATATATATATATATATATATATATATATATATATATATATATATATAAATTCCTTATTTATTTTTAAAATGGTAAGAATTGGCAACTTTGCAGTCAAAGAATTTGGCAGTGAGACCCCAGACAGATCTACAAAAACAGTAATTGAGGAATACATAGCACTGTATTTCATTACCAATACACATACCTGCATCACAAGTCATCACATGATATTATGCCCAGCCAACTCCATCACAAATAGATGAAAACTACAGAACTCACTAAGCCTTTGCAGACTGCCAGAAACAGTGCACATTAAATTGAGGCACTGCCCTGGCTCAGTGCTAGGGAATCATGGGAACTGTAATTTATTGTGGCACCAGAGCTCTCTGACAGAGAAGGCTCAATATCTCAGAAAAAAAATACAATTCCCGACTCTCTAGCACTAAGCCAGGGCAGTGCCTCAATTTAATGTGCACTATTTCTGGCAGTCTGCAAAGGCCCTACGCCAAACTCTTACATGGTCATATGGCAATACCATGGAAATGCACCATAAAAAGATAGTTAGAGGTATATATAAATTATGCTGCTGCAATTACTTCCTTGATGGTATCAGAGCCAGAAATAACACAACATAAAAATAAGAGTCAGACAAGAATACACATACACAGTGACACCACATATGCACATGACTGCTGATATTCCACATAAGAGACCTAGTTGTTTCAACAGTTATTAAAGACCCAAACAAAATTCCAGATATCCTGTTCTCAATGCTGCTCTTCTTCTTGCTATTACTTCTTCTTTGGCTGGTAACAAAGAGGAAGAATACAAGTAATGCTGGGAGTAGGCAGAAGAGAAAAGGAACTGACTTGTCCTTTCCTTCTAAGTAACAGTGGAAACTAGGTTCCAGAGCAAAAGGAAGAGTGAATAGGCAATGACAGAAAGGAAAGAAAAGGAAGATGCTCATTAAAGGAAACTTGACTGGCAGCCTTAAAACCTGGTAGTAGAATTGTGATCAAACATTTTCAGTAAAGGGATGCTAAATCCATCATATGCTGGCAGCTTGAGAAAACTTCGGATATGAACAGATTGCTGTGTGAAACACAAACCCACTGCTTTGTCTTGCTGCTTCTTCCAACACAGAGATACATAGAGCCATGATGAAAATATCCATGTATGACTTGCACCACTGCCAGCACTAGTTAAAAAATGAGTTTATCCTTGATGTGGCAGCAAAGCATCATGAAAACTGTTGGGTGCTTTAAGTGCTCGGTGACTATAACCAAAGCAAAATACAAAAACAGAAACCCTGAGAAAATAAATGTTGGCCAAGACTTGATACAGTTTTTTTTTTTGGTTTGTTTCTAGTTTCCATATCCACCAGATTAGCATATAACCGAAAGCATACACATTGTATATCAGGGGTTGGCAACCTTTTTCGCTGACGGGCCGGGGGGGGAATGGCGATGTGGGCCGGTGTGCACGCGATGTGGGCCAGTGTGAAAAACAAAATGGTGGCGGCTGCCCCCCCCGCATCGCGCACGTATGTGCACGCCGGCAGGGTCCCCCCAGGAGGGCTCCCTTGGCACCGCCGGGCCTCCGAGAGGCCCAATGCCGCCACGGGTGCCCCCTGGGAGGCTTCCCTCAGCAGCACCGGGCCTCTGAGAGGCCAGGCGCCTCCACAGGGCTCCTCCAGGGCACCATTTTGGAATCCAAAATGATGCCCCGGAGGACCCCCGTGGCCGCAAAAGGTGGCAGTGGCGATGGCGCAGCAGTGGTGACAGCAGCAGCCAAACCGGGCAGGGGGCAGTCCTAAGGCCTCTGCGGGCCACATCCGGCCCACGGGCCATAGGTTGATGACCCCTGTTCTAGATCAAGTCATGGTTCATGGTTCCTAGAACATGCATGCATTCCTTAGCCTTCTTCACACATTTGAAACACATGCTGATTTTGCTTGTTTGGTTGGTTTTTGTTTAATTGTCCCCACCTTTCTCCCAACATGGATTATAGCAAGGCTAAAACAAAATAATGCTTTTTTTAAAAAAAAACTGATGGTGAAAAAGTTAAAATACAATTAAACAAAGCACCATATTAAAACACTATTAATTTTGGAAAGTATAAAATCATTTAAAACATAATAATACATATAAAAATAGAACATACACACCATAATCATGTGATGAGGAGGAGTGGCAATATTTCACACACACACACACACAGACATCCTATCATCTTTATGGTAACCTATATATTTAAGATAACTGGGGTGAAACAGACAGGCATCTAAGAGTGGACAGAAGCTGCTCCCAGCCCAATTGTCCTGGGAAGCAGCAAACACACGCCACAGCCCTGAGAGTGCCTCCTGCCATGGTCCCAAATGGACCACAGCAAGGAGCCAAAACAAAGCAGCCCAGCGCAGTCCCAGGGTGGTTTCCGGGCACTCCAGGACTGTGAGTTGTATAAACACCATGTTCCCCCATGTGGTCATCAGCCATCCCCATCTGCCCGTCTATTTTGGGCCTGTGTGGAATGTATGCATCCATTTTAGATGCACATTTAGAATCCTAGAAAACACATTTCAAACACTCCCAAAATATCCCAAAATATCCCTGTGATCCTATAAGAAGTCAACCTGTAGACTGGTAATTGAGGGGGGAAGTAAATGGCCAGAGTAGATGTAAATATGACAGTGTGTGTGTTTGTACAGATCAGAACTACTAGAACTGTATACTCATTTGTTCATAATGCTGGCTACCTGAATGTGTAATGAAATATATCACACAAGTTGAAACATATTCTCAGCAACTAGTATACAACCACCATAGGCAAATCATCACAAGGAAATGGAATGGTAAGAAAATTAAGTGACTGTATGTCAATGGAACAGATAATGTCTGCCTGCTATTATTCAGCACCATGGACAGAATCATACACTGGGCACAAAGATTGTGCTTTGGCAGCTATTCAGGACTGAAGATCCTCCAGTTGCCTCACCTAGAAAGACGCTTTTTCTACACAGCCAGCTGGAAAGTGCATGTGGCCAGAGGTAATTGACTCAAGCTTACAATTAATGATTACAAACTTAGAAACATACAACGCATTTCATGTTTTGTGAGTATTCAGAACCAAGTCAGAAATACCAGTCCATTACCAGTGCACAGAATGACTTTTTACAAGGGCATAGGAATATTTGGGGGGAGTTTAATTCTTCACAGCTCTATACAATAAAAGAGGACAGTATTAATGAAGCATGCCAAACTCTGCATAATAGTTTTATAGTTAGGGAAATAGGGGATTTTAGAGAAACTGGGAGGTCTATGTACACACTTCTCAATAACAACCCAGCCCTTTCTTCCCTGCTTAATAGAAGGAACTGTTCTCTGAAAAAATGAATATCTTAGCATTGAAGAGAATCTTGGGAGGTCACCTAATCCAGTCCCTTGTTCAATATAGAAACTACAGCGCAGATCACAACTACTACATTACTGACAGAGGATTGTCTAATCTCTGCACAAACACTTTGAGCAAAGGAAAACCCAGAAATTTCCAACATGAGCATTCTGCTCTTGAGCAGCTCTTATATTAGACAAAATCTCTTTTCCTCCATCTTCTACATTCTGCTCAATTTTCAGTGTGCAAGTCATTGAAATATTTGAAGACCACTATCCCACCTCCTTTTACTCTTCTGTTCTTATACCCTCTGCTTTCAACCATTCCTCACTGAATTCAGTTTCCAGCCTCCTCCTCATCTGGACACTTCCATTGGTTTAATGACATTCTTAAAATGTGGTGCACAGAACATAACATAGCTCTCAAGACACAGCATGACCATTGCATGGTGAAGTAGAACTACCGCTACTCATTAGCTTTGTATCTACTAATTTAGTCCAAGATTACATTAAATTTTTAAACATCTGGTCCAGGAACAATGATATTCAAACTGAACTGCTGCAATCCACATTGACAGAGTCAACGCTAGTGCTAACCAACGTATGTCAACAGATATGGAAAATAAAATGATAGCCAACATATTGTAAGCTATCAATATACATCCCCATCCATGAAAAGGGAGACACAAGAGATGACAACAACCATAGAACCATAATACTGATCTCTCATAGAAGCAAAATCATGCTCAAAATTCTGCAACATAGATTCCAACATACATGGAGAGAGACATCCCAGAGGTTCAAATGGGGTTCAGGAAAGGAAGAGGCATGAGGGACCACATTGCAAACATACAATGACTAATGGAGCACACCAGGGAATTCCAAAAGAAAATAAGCATGTGCTTTATAGACTATAGCAAAGCCTTTGACTGTATAGATCATGAAAGGCTATGGAATGCCCTTAAAGACATGGGAGTGCCAACACACCTGATAGTCCTGATGAGGAATGTGTACTCAGGACAAGAGGCTACTGTCGGAATAGAACACAAAGAAACAGAATGGTTCCCAACTGGCAAAGCAGTCAAACAAGGCTGTATGCTTTCACCCTCCCTCTTCAACTTGTATGCAGAACATATTATAAGAAAAGTAGGCTTAGACACAGAAGAATCAGGAGTGAAAATAGGAGGAAGGGATATCAACAGTCTAAGATATGCAGCTGACACCATAGTACTAGTAGAAAACTTCACATACCTGGAGCACCTACTAAGAAAGATCAAAGAAGAAAGTGCTAAGGCAGGCTTAATGTTGAACATGAAAAAACAAAAATAATGACCATCAAAGACCTTTATAAATTCAACCTAGACAATGAAGAAATAGAAATAGTAAAAGAATTCC
>CM034708.1:151470219-151480962 GCA_020142125.1 Phrynosoma platyrhinos | reverse complement strand
ATGGGGACTGCAGTCAGGAAATCAGAAGAAGATTAAGAATGGGGAAGGGAGTTATGAAAGAACTAGAAAAAATTCTAAAATCCAAGGATATACAACTCAGAACAAAAGTTAGAATCATACAAGCCGTCGTATTCCCTATTACCATATATGGATGTGAGAGCTGGACAGTTAAGAAAGATAATAGGAAGAAAATCAATTCATTTGAGATGTGATGCTAGAGAAGAGTGCTGAGGTTCCTATGGACAGTCAAAAAGACAAACAAATGGGTTCTAGAGCAGATCAAACTGGAAACCTTCCAAGAAGCCAAGATGACCAAACTGAAGCTGTTACTTCAGACACATCATGAGATGGGAGGACTCATTAAAAAAAACAATAATGCTGGGAAAGGTGGAGGTAAGTAGGAAGAGAGGAAGGCCACATGCCAGATGGATGGACTCTATTAAGAAGGTCACAGGTATGGGGTTGCAGGAATTAAGCAGAGCAGTGGAGGACAGAGGGTCTTGGAGATGTCTCATCCATAGGGTCGCCATGAGTCGAGATTAACTCGAGGGCAGTTAACAACAACAACTACATTGCAACCTCACTGTCAGCTTGCAGTCAACAAAGATGCCTTGATCCTTTTCACATGTACCGTTGCCAAGACAAGTGTTATATCACAGTGAAAGAAAAGACTGCACGATAATAGGAGAATCATACATACAGCCACCACCACCATATCACTGGTTTAGGTTGTTATGAGTTATGCTCTATAAATGTGAATATTTGATGCATAAGACAGGAAAGCTATCTGTTCCCAGAATTTTCACACATTATTAGGAAAGCATTCTGAACAGATAGGGCTGATGGTGGCCTGGATATATGTCCATTTTGTGGGGGTGGGGAGCCAAGCCTTAGTTTAAAATGCAAACTGGAAGTTGTATTCCACCCATCCACACCTCCCACTGACAAGGAAATGGTTGCATTGATAAACCAATGAGGGCTTGACAATCTTGTTTACTGGATGGGAACCCTGCCAAACTGGCTCAAACATGGCGACCCCATTACAAGATATGTTGCAGCCTTCAGAGAAGTTGAGCAAACCTATCTGGATTTCAAAGAGGGTAAATATCTATACTGATTGGCTTTGTTCATGTTTTGCCTCACCCAGAGATTTTACTTTCATTTTTATGAAATGTTCCTCCCCTGTTATGAAGTTTTGAATACACAAAGAGAGAACCGCTCTCTCTTTTTTAACTCCTCCCCTTTCTTTTAGACTTGCTTCCCTGTTCTGCTGCTCCAATCCGTAGTAATTTTCTTTACATCAGTGGGTCAGAAAATCTGTGTGTGTCTTTTAGTCCATAATTCCTTAAGCTTAGGTCTACCCACTCTTAGATTGGTCAGGGGTAGAGGTCTAACTTCCATGCTGTCCCCCCCCCTTTTTTTTATTTTGAGAAACAACTCAAAGTTGAGTATGGACAGTTATGTTGGTTTCTGCTGCTATCTTTTTCTGTCTTTTTAATAAAAAAAATAATAGGTTTTGCTGCAAAATCATTTTGTCCTTCTTCCCCATTTTTACTTGGAGTCACTTCAGTTAATTGTCCTTTTTTAAAATCCTGCAGAGAGTCAACTGTCCATTTTAAAAAGGTCCTGCAGAGAGTTAGGGCCTGTACAGCCAGCCAGAAATAATCCAGTTTGAGAGCACTTTAACTATCCTGTCTCAGTGCTAGAGAATCATGGGAATTGTAGTTTTTTTCTGAGACATTGAGCCTTCTCTGCCAGAGAGCTCTGGTGCCACAATAAACTACAGTTCCCATGATTCCCTGGCATTGAGCCAAGATGGTCTCAAGCTGGATTATTTCTGGCTGGCTGTACAGGCTCTTAGTGCCTGGAAAAGCTTCGCCTCCCAGGCCAGTAAAACCAGAGTATTGCTCTTAACAAGGTCATTACTGATTTGGGCATCCATGTAGATGAGGGAATGCAAAGCAAGGCTCTCTGAAGATTGCACATATCCACACACATGCATACAAAAATGTTGATTTGTGGGAATGGTTAGCAGAGTGTAAACATTTATTTTATTTCATACAAGAGAGTGAAGCATTTCAAAAATGTTCAAAGTTTGAGAAAGTAGAAGTAAAACTGCTAGGAAGGGGAGGTGTCAACCCCCCAAACTCTCAGCCCCCAGCATTTTTTAAAAAATGTGTTAATTAATGGTCACTTTTTTGTCCCCAAAACATCTCAGCTCAAAAACACCACAAAACATGGTGGGTTTGTCTCACTCCAGCCCCCTCACATGCACCTTAATATATTTTTCTAAAACCAAGAAATTGGCCAAAATTCATTTGAAGACAAACCTGGAAGTGACTAGACCATTTATAGTCGCATCAATGCTTTGATGTGTCTTCCCCCCCCCCACCCCCCAGGAAAGGCACAAGAATAAAAATGACTATAACCACTTGCTAGCACAGTAGTCCAAAAGAGTTCCAGTCTCTTCTTCATGATTTAATTTAATTTCACTGTGACACTACACATGAATATAGATTAATACTATGGTATGCATGTAGATGATATATTAAGGGAAATTGACAACTTTGTCATTACGTTTCTAGCTATAACAGATAATTAACTGATATGCCTTATGATATAAAAAAATGTGAGTTTTTAAGAATACATTTTGCAAAATGAAAAGATAGTTTACCATATGAAATATCTGATCCATCATTCACTACCCAAAGAATATTCTGGTCAGAACAGATCTAGGTCTATTGTGACAAATGCTACATTTCTGTTAGTTTGGCTTTGATTGATGTTCCATTCTCATGTGTGTCATGAAACTGAATTCAAATTAAGTCCAAATTGTCTATGGAAGAGTAGCTTTAAGGAAAGATCTGAGGGACAAAACTGTTAGCCAGTAATTACAGAGTGTTATACTGTGAATTCTGGCAGTAATTATTCTAACATAATTCTTAACACAGTCTATTAAAGAAGAGATGCCAAATTAGCACTATCTTATTGCACAACAGAATAATGACTGCAGATATAATTTACCATCTTAAACTATGTAGGAGAATTGATTGCTGAAAACAACAGAGGATGCTTAATTAAAAATAGGAAACATCTGCACTGGGCTTAGCAAAACATTAGTTTGATTTCAACATCCAGATATTATTCAAGTGAATAAAAAGAAATTATGGTAAGTAACTGAAGAAGCCATCTTTCAGATACTCTTGGAATACTTAATTTCATTGTATTTTTTACACTGGATCTGACCTTTTTCCAAAACTAATTGTAGGGTGTTTTTTTCTAATTGTACAGCTGACAGGATAGCAGAAGGAGAGATAGGGCCTTTGCAGACTGCCAGAAATAGTGCAAATTGAGTCCACTTTAAGGGTTAGGGTTAGTGCTAGGGAATCATGGGAATTGTTTTTTTTCTGGGACATTGAGCCTTCTCTGTCAGAGAGCTCTGGTGCCACAATAAAATACAGTTCCCATGATGCCCTAACCCTAACCCTTAAAGTGGACTCAGTTTGCACTATTTCTGGCAGTCTGCAAAGGCCCATAGTGAGTTAGTAAGGAGTATAATTGAGCTAGTCCTTTAAAATCCAAATACTTAGAGAAACTTTAAAGAATAGAAATGTAAAAACAGCTTTGCTGGGTCAGTGCATAGAGCAGTCAATTCCAATGCTTCATAAATCTTGAATTGTACAGTATATTACTAATGCAATAGTGTTACAAAATATTACAATTTTATTTTTAGTACATTCCCTATTTTGGCATGGCCATACAGGACCTATCTTTGAGCTTTCGATAAGAGAGATCCAGCAAAGTAGAGTAAAATAAAAGTCTTGTAAAGTAAATTCACACAAAAGCTGACTGCATTTTTTTATTTTTTTAATAAATTTTATTTATTAAAACACCAAGAAAAGATACAACATTTACATTTATACATTCATTCCATATTGCACATTACTTACTATATCATAGCATTCATTCAAGACCAATAACAAAAGTCAACAAAAATGACAGCAAGAACAAATAACATAAACAAACAATATATAGAAATAATACAACTACCCCATTCTTAGATTTAATTAATTTAGTCTCTGTATTTTCATCTAACTCCTAGGGTCTTCTTATTGAATGATTTCTTCAATAATAATATTGAAGAAATCATTCAATAAGAAGACCCTAGGAGTTAGATGAAATTGTTAGTACTTCCAATAGGTGTATTTTTCTCCTCACACTTTATAATATTATCATTACTACTTTTTTTCCCTTCTTTACCATCATTTAATTTAAGTTCCATCCTCTCCTTTCTCCTATTTTTTGAAGACATATCCATTCATCTTTTATATCTTTGCCTCTTAATTTTGCAGTAAGTATGTCCATATTAATGGCCTCTCTCAGTTTAACCAACCATTCTTCCTCTGTCAGAATTCTATCAGTTTTCCAGAATTGTGCATATAGTATTCTAGCAGTTGTAAACATGTATAATAGTTTTCTAGTGTGATTCTTTCTAATATTCTCTTCTAAATTATTCGTCATATTTAATAAAAAGAGTTTTGGATCTCATTTAATTCTTATCTCAAGCATTTCATTTATGGTGTTTACTACCATCGTCCAGTAGCGCTTTGCTTCTTGACATTGCCACCACTTATGAATTAAATCGCCACCTTGTTTTTTGCATTTCCAGCAAAACGTGTTTCCTGTTTTGTACAATTTGTTCAATTTCACAGGTGTCATATGCCACTGATGAAACATTTTAAAATAATTATCTTTATAATTTTTACACAAAGTGAATTTGTTAGTTAATTTCCAGGATTTCTCCCAACTTTCTAGATCTATTGGGTTCCTGATATCTTGAGCCCATTTTATCATCATATGTTTCATTCCTTCACTTTCCAGGTCTCTACTTTTTAACAACTTATAATATTTGGTAATGTGTCTACCTTGTTCTCCAAACATGATCTTATCAATTTCATTTTTCTCATTAGTGAGTCTCTGCACTTTTACATCTTCACCAAATTGTGATTTTAACTGATAGTATAGAAACCAATTTATTTGTATGTTTTCTTCTTGTAGCACATCAATACCCTTAAATTGTGGAGCCTTACTAGTTTTTATATTTAGGATATCTTTGTATATTACCCATTTTCTCCTTTATTTTTAGTTCTGTGGTATAAAGCTTCTTGTGTGGAGACCCATAGGGGTATTTCCTGATAGAACTGTTTTTTAATTTTAAACTTTTAGGAGAGCCTTCCTGATCGTGTGATGTTCAAAGTCTTTGTTTGCTGCTAGTTTGTTATACCACATGTAGGCATGATATCCAAATCATAGATTACTGCCTTCCAATATAAGAAGCTTTTCATTATCTAATCTTACCCACTCTTCCAGCCAACTAGACAGGAAGAGTAGTAATATAATTTTAAATTTGGAAGTGCGAGTCCACCATTGTCTTTATTGTCTATTAAGATCTTCCATCTGGTTCTGGGTTTTTCCCTTCTCAGAGGAATTTAGATAATTCTCTCTGCCACTTATCAAAGCAGTTTTCATTAGCTAAAATGAGTAAATTTTTAAACAGAAACATGAACCTAGGGAGGACATTCATTTTAATCACAAAGATTATACCTGAAAAGGTAAGTTGTAGTCTTGCCCACCTTTCTATGTCCTTTTTAACTTCTGTCCAGGTTTTATCATAGTTGTTTGAGATCTATGTTTCTTTTTGTCAATGTAATACTCAGCTATTTGACCTTGTTTTGTATCTTGAATCCTGTTATTGTCTTTAGCATAGTTTCTTCCTGTAATGTAATATTTTTAGTCAATATTGCGTTTTCTCCTTGTTAATCTTAAAACCTGAGCAATTACCAAATTATTTTAGTATTGTAATCAGATGTTTTATACTATTCATGGGTTCTTCTAAAAAGCAAATCAAGTCATCCACATAAGCTTTCAATTTAAATTGTTCACCCTTTATTTTGACACCTATAATATTCTATTCTTCATATATTTTATGATTTAAAACTTCCAGCATCATCAGGAAAAGAAGAGGAGATAGTGGGCAGCCTTGTCTGGTGCCCTTTTCAATCATTATGATATCTGTTTTTTCTTCTGTGTATTCTTTTGTTTGGTCATATTTATATCTCCAGACATCTATTAATCCATACTCTTCTTGTAATTTCAAGAATGATTTAGGAAGTTTGCCTTGATTTTTCCTGATATTTTTCTGGGTAGAGAATCTATCTAGTTCCGGGTTGACAACTGCATTGAAATCTCCAAGCAGGAGTATATCATCATATTCTGTTAGTTTAATTTCTTTTTGAATTTTATCAAAATACCTTCCTTATCCCTGAAGATTTCTTTCAAGCTATACTTCTTCCTTACATAAACTACAACTACTATCTTTTTTTTCCCGTTGAAGAATAATAACAATCTCCTAATTTGTTGTTTTTCAAGAATTTAGTTTCATTATCTTTTATCTTTGTTTCCTGTAAACATACAATATCTCCTTTAAATTTTTCAATTCGATGGAATACTAAGCTTCTTTTATGTTTACTATTCATTCCTTTCACATTCCACGATAGTATTTTTATTGTCATCTTGAGTTTTTCACTTGATTGTATCATATGTGTGTGTGTGTGTGGTTAAATTTGATGATATTTTGATAATGTGCCAGCCCAGCCGCCCCTGTGAAGTATTTATTTTATTTCAATCTTTTATTTTTATTTTATTTTATCTGTTAAAATATTTGTCTGTTTACTTGTAATGCCCTATGTAGGACTCTAAGATTTTTTTTTAGACCAGTCCATTTCTCATTGTTCATGTTCTTTTCCATTGACTTGTCTCAAATCTGGTTCATTCTCTGTTTTTCCTTGATCTTCATTCTTCTTTCTGAGCTATCTTTTGTCTCTATATCTTTTTCCTCTCTGAAGTTTCGTTCTTCTTCTCTTCCATTTTCTCTGTTTCTCCTTGATCTCCATTCTCTTGTATGATGTGGTTTTTCTGTATTTTCTTCTTCAGAGTCTCTATTCCTTTCTCTGTTATCTTTTATCAGCCGTTGTTCCATTTCTTTGGCTTTTTCTATATTATCAATTCTGTATCTTTTCTGTTTATAGATAACTGACAATCCTTCAATTTTCTCCCATCTGAAGTCTATTTTCATATCTCATAACAGTTGGGTCAAAAAATTTATATTTCTGACATTCTAGCATCAACTGTGTTGGGATATCTTTGAAGATTTTAACTTCATTATTTTCAATTAAAAGTCTATTCTCATAGCTTTTATAAATGAATTGGTCTCTTGTCATGGATTTGACAAAACAAATGCCAGTGTCTCTAGGGATCTTCCATTCTTTAGCTTGTGTAGAATTTATTCTGAATGTTTTATCTAATTCTGCTAGTAATCGTTCTTTGCTGTATCCAATTAATTGTGCTAAAGATGGTATGATTCATGTGATTAGATCTTCATTTTTCATCTCTGGTATCCCTCTGAGTTTGATACATTTTTCTCTATATCTTAATTAATTTGCCCAGTCTTTCATGTTATGTTGAGTTTGTTGTTGACAGATTTCTTTTGATGTTTTTTCTAGTTCTTGTGTTCTGTCTTTGATCTTCTCTACCTCTTTTTGGCTTTTAGTTAAATCAACTGTGATTTTTTTTTCCATTTTTTCCCCAGGCACTCCAGTTCTGTTTTTAAATCTTTTTTAATATATGCTCTTGACTCTTTTATCTCCTCTCTTATTTCATGACAAGCTTCTCTTAGATCATCTTTCATTTCATTTCTCATTCTTTTCATTTCTTGTATTTTCCTAATTTCCTCCAGAAGCAGCATATTGGGATCTATAGTTCACATAGTATCTTCTACAGATCTTCTTCTTTGAGTTGTAACATGTAATTATGTTTGGATTGTGCCATTTTTTAATGCTCCTGTTTTCTCCATTTTTTTCCTTTCAGTTACATTTTTGGGAGTATAAAAGTATAAGAACAGTTATCAAAAAGAAAACCTTTATCAAACCTTAATAGTATAATAGTAGCAATATAACAGAGATACAATAATAACAACTATTATATGTATTATTTCTAAGAATATATTTTCTAGGGTTACCAGGGATGTATGCTTAACTCAATAGACTAGGAACTATTAACATATAGTTCTCCAGAGTTATCCGTAATTGTCCGACAATAACTTCAAACAAAAGACTTCTGCATTTTTTAATCTCACACCATCATTTCCATTTTCTTCATGTTGCTACTGAACCCATTTTAGCAAAATAAGAATAATTGAAAAGCTACTTACACCCTCATTAATTTATCTTATCCTGTTATTTTCTCCTCCACTCTACCATTAAAAGAGAAGAGAGGTGACAAGAAAAAAAAAAGAAAAAAATTGCTTTTCTATAAATTTGGTCTGTCTTCCTGTCTTTTTCAATTTTACTTTGTATACAGTAATTATCCCAAATTTACCATACTCTATATATTATTATTTAGGTTTCACACCCAGTCCTTTTGTTATATATCCTTATATACATAAAGAAAATATATCTTATGCTAATTCAGTTTACTAAAATTAATGATTTAGAACGATCAAATTTTTACCACAAGTATTTTCGCCTCTTTATTTATTCCCTTACTTTCTCTCTTCTTCGAACTTTCTCTCTTGTGTCTATGCAAAGGAGAATTTCCCCTCTGAGTTTCTTCTCTTTTTAATTATTATTATTTCTCCTTCTTCTCCTTTTCTTCTTCCTTTTTTGTATCCCTCTTTAAGCTTATTTGTTGTGATTTTTTTCTCTGCTTTCTTTCCACTCCTTACAAAGGCCTTATTATTTTTCCCTTTTCTCTTTTCTACTTTTTGTCTGCAGTTTTCCTACTTCTTTTCAATGAAACTCTTATCCTTGCTTCTTCACTCTTTAAATGAGTTCTGTCTGATTATCCTTTCTTTTCTTTTTTTATCCCTCTTCTACTCTGTGCTTTAAGGTGTGTTCCTCACTTTTTTTTCTTTTTCCCTCTTTTTTGCTGACACTATTATTCCTCCTTCATCTAGAACAGCTGTCATCATCCACTCTGCCACAGTCTCTTATTTCATTTCCTGATTGTTATTTCTTTTATTTTTTTTCTTCTTTTCTTCTTATCTACCCGCTTCTAAATCGACTTCTTCTCCGTAGACTTATTTCCACCACCTTAGAGTCTCCTTTCTTATCTTTCAATTTAATTTCCTTTAGTTGTTCTTAGCCTTCATCTGCTTTATGGTCCACATATCACTCTGTAATTTCTGGTTCCAGTAGTCTTGGCTTTTTGTTTTACTGCTTTTTACTGCTTTTGTCTTCATTTACGGCTTCACTTTACAATCCTCTTACTTTGCCTTGGTGTGTCAGGCGTCTCTTTTATCCGGGAGCCCAGGGCGTCTCCAACACTTTCCCAGCACTAAACTCACTGCAGGTTTGGCTCTTCGGTGACTGGTAACACCTATATTTTGTTTTCTTCTTTGATCTTGTTCTTTATTATTTTGTTAAAATGTGGGCTCTTGATGGCACCTATGATAACGGGAGGTTTCAGCTCTTCTATCTCCCCAACCACACAGTCACCAAGATGCTGCTGGTGGGTGAGTTAGGCTTTTTGTTTTCTTGCTGCTATTATTCTGCCTCTAAATTTCTCTCCAGAAATTGCAAAGAACTGATTCAGTAGCCTTCCCACACGGGGAGGGCTAGGGATGAATAGGATTTGTCCCCGTTCCCCAAGCACCGTTATCACAGAGGTAAGGTTAGGGTTAGGGTTAGAACCTTTGTCCTCCTCCAGAGCCCTCACACCAGAAATCAGCTGCAATCATTTTGACAATTACCTGGGAATAAGTCTCAGTGAACTGAATGAGGCTTGCTTCTCTGCAGACAAGCATTGGATGTCAAGGTATGTTCTGCAGTATCATATTCAGAGTAACAGACAATTCATGTTTTCAATTGTAGATAAAATGTTATCTTCCTACAAACATGAAAATGATATTTAAATTAAATTAAATCTGAGGGTTAGAAAGATACTACATAAGGAACTTTCAATATTAAATTAAGTGAACTGCACCCTTCTTCATGTAGCTACCATCAACCCTGCCTCCAGTGTAAATAATGAAAAGCCAGAAGCAGGTGGGGGCTCATCACATCAGAAGGGATACAAATCTTCAGCACCTAAGATACAACCAATGACTTCAATGAGGACAAGCCAAACCCCTGATCCTACCTTTGTGGAATAGGTCTTCAGCCATGGAAAATGGTCTTCTGCATTGTTCTTCATCTCTTAGATGACCCAATGGCAAAAGCAAAGGTGTCATAACTCAAGGACTAGAGTACTTGTATTTTGAGGAGTTTCTGGTTCCAGAATACTGCTTCACCCATTCCAAATCTGAGAAGTCAATGGCTGATGTAGCTGAGGGTTTCCTTCCTCTGCCAAACATGACAGATGCCTTTTAAAGCAGGGGAAGGCAACCTTTTTAAGACCTGGGCCGGTCTCCCGTAGCCCAGGTCTTGGCTGGGCTGGGGGGGGGGGAATGGTGGCGTGCACGCGCGAGCACCCTCCACCGCTGTGCGCGACCTCCCCACGCATGCTGCCGCCACCACCGTGTATGTCGTGGCCGCCATTTTGGAAATCAAAATGGCAGTCGCAGCGAGTGTGGCCGCAGAGCGGCAAAAACGCACCACGGCGGCGGTGCGTGGCAGCAGCGGTGGCCGCACAACCTTCGGCCTGGGCCGG
This sequence comes from Phrynosoma platyrhinos, assembly GCA_020142125.1. Taxonomy (NCBI): domain Eukaryota; kingdom Metazoa; phylum Chordata; class Lepidosauria; order Squamata; family Phrynosomatidae; genus Phrynosoma; species Phrynosoma platyrhinos. The sequence goes on along the minus strand of CM034708.1, from coordinate 151,470,255 downwards.
TAAGTCCAGGGACTGGGGCTTTAACCGGCCCCCGGG
>CM034708.1:151446753-151457729 GCA_020142125.1 Phrynosoma platyrhinos | reverse complement strand
TGCACACCAGCTGAGTTGACAGGTATGCCCCATCATCCCACTGTTCCAATATTATATCTTGGCCAATATCTTTAAATCTGCCCATTCATTTTCTTAAAAATCATTAATTGACCTGCATAGAAACTTCAGAAATATTTTAAATGAGAAACATCTTAAATAACTACCAAACACACACATGGTAGTTTGGGCTAGTAAACATCTTTGCTGCATGCTTAAAACTATGTGTTTTTTTATTAGGGAAGGACAGGAAGGATAAAATATAGTTTTTATTAGATGGCTCCCATCCTAAATAAATAGGATGACCCATTAAACAACTGCACACATTTCAAGCAATGCTGCTAACTGCTCCATCTACAATGCAGAATTAATGCAGTCTGACACCACTTCAACTGCCATGGCTCAATGCTATGGAATTTGGGGATTGGTAATTTTGTGAAATATACAACCACCTCTGTAAGAGAGTTCCAGTGCCACAAACACTATAATCCCATGCTTCCATAGGATGACACCAAGGCAGTTAGAGCAGTCTCAAACTGCATCAGCTCTACAGTCTGGCATCCTATAATGGCTTTTTTTAGCCCATAATGGCTTTTTAGCACTTTTTCCCACAAAGTCATACTAATTTCCTTGTTTGTCACTGTTGCCACCTACTGCTGCTCTCTGGATTTGGAGGCAGGGGTTACGGCCCTGTACTTTTACCCTGAGATCTAGCCCCAGTTGTGTGGCACAGAAGGTCTATGAATGGAACATTCAAGACCCCAAAACAATGTGCAGTGCTAAGGTAAGAATACATGATGATATTTTCTGAAAACACTGAGAGTCTAATGGCACTAAATCCTAGTACTGGTACTACTACACAAGATGATTAAACTGTAAAAGAATCAGTATAGAGGTTAGATGAGGGCCAGCGTGGTGTAGTGGTTTGAGCACTGAACTACATCTCTGGAGACCAGGGTTTAAATCTTCTCTTGAACATGAAAACCCACTGTGTGACCTTGGACAAGCCATAATCTCTTAGCCTCAAAGGATGGCAATGGCAAACCCCCTCTGAAGTAACTTACCAAGAAACCCCATGATAGGTTCACCTTAGGGGCACCATAAATCCAAAATTACATAGAGACACACAACAACAAAAAATATATATCAGATGGATATCTATTAGACATTAGAGAGGTCTGTTTAGAACTAGAGGTATTGCAGTCCCCGATCTAAAGCCAGCTTAAATAATCAGTTCTCAAAGTATCAATAACTTTGAGAAACTGCAGGTATTTCAAGGATGCGAAAGTGAAGCTCCTAATTTGTTTCTTCTAGAGGCAATATTTTACCTTTCTTTTCAAACAAAGCCCAGCTCTTTAAAAGGCAGGCAGGGAAACATAAAAGGTTATAGAGGATCACTTTCTCTTTTATAAACAGCATATGATGATGATATGTTAATTTGGGGTTTTTTCAGTCATTTTACTATGATCTGTTTTTATTAGATTACTAAATGGTTTATTATTTTCTACTTCTTTTTTTAGTAAATACACATTCAGCTAAGATTATTTTGTGTTAGCCATACATCTAAGATTATTTTGTGTTTATTTGTTCACCAAACTTTTGAAGATACTACTTGTAAATCTGGACAACAAATAAACACAAAATATTCTTAGATAGAGGTGTGTTAACTAAATGAAAAGTAGTAGAAAATAATAAACCATTTAGTACTTTAATGAAAACAGGTAAGAGGGGAAAAAAACACCCCAAATGAATATGTCATCATATGCTGTTTATAAAAGAGAAAGTTCATACAGAGATATTCTGGCAAATGGCAAACCTCTGAATGCCTAGGTTAATAATTTTGTGAGTTCTTAGGGTATTACACCATCACAGACTGCCCCAAAGCCCAACATCAATGTTGCCACCATACTTTAATTCTACCTTTTCAACCACACTGGATTCATTATCCCTTTGCAATGTATAGACTTTTTTGTTTCTTGGAGAATGCCTTAAAATTAGTGGAAGAAAAAAAATCATTTAGATGTCTAGTGCTGGTACAAAGCACTCTTGTCCTTGGAGAAGAGAGGGACTAAAGACTATATTCAAGAACAGTGGTGTCACTAGGACTGTGTGGGAAGTATGGAACTACACCGGGTGACACATCATAGTGGTGCAGTTTGTGAGGGAGCCAAGGCAGCAGAGGAGGGGGAGTAAATGCAGACCCCCTCATGGATGCTTTCACAGCTCTCTCTGCTGAGGAGAAAGCCAAGACAGCAGAGAAGGAGGGGCAGACCCCTCATGGTTTTTCTGCTGCCCTGGCTCTCTCCATTGAGGAGGAAGCCAAAGAGAAGGAGGGGCAAGCATACACTCATTCCATTCCCCTCTGCTGCCTCATTTTCCCAGCTGCCCACCTATACTCCAACAGCAGAGGGCAGACATCTGGCTGCCTATGGCAGGGCAGCCAGGTGAATAAGTGAGGCAGGAGGGGAAGAGAGGAAAGGAAAAGGGAAAAGGAAGGGAAAGGGAAAGGGAAAGGGAAAGAGAGAGGGGAGGGGAGGGGAGGGGACAGGCCTTTTGGGGTCTGCCTGGGTGGTGACTGGCTGGGCACCTAGGAAGGGGGAGCAGGCAAGTGAGGTAGCAGGAGGACAGGATAGGCCACCACCTGGAAGCCCCTTCTGGTCTGGACAGGTGGCAGATGGCTAGGAGGGTGGGGAAGGGAGAGGAGGGAAGGGGAGGGAAGGGGAAGGTATGCCAGTGCTGCCCCATGAGCAGCCCTTTCTGCACATCTGCACCAACTCTAGTGACACCACTGATTGAGAAATAGGAAGTTGGAAGTTAGGAAATAGGAAAGTGGCTTTCTTCTAAAGAACTTTAGCAAAGTACAAATCTTCAAAGTTATGTCTGATTACTGCTCCTCTTAGTGTTATACCTCTAAAACTTGGGGAGAAATCCCAAAGACAAGAAACTAAACAGCCAAAGTATTCCAATCTCAGAAGAACTATATCATTTCAACACATGCTGGGCTCTTGCAGGCAAGGAAGAAGTATTGGGAGAACCAATTCTGTATTCATTTTCCCCCTCTGTATGATTTGTGCTATCTTTTAACCACAAATGCCCTCAATGGAAAGAAACTGAGTTATGCCCACTCTCAGGCACATCATAACTTTTATTTTGCAGAAAGGGTCAGAAAGCCCTTGGGATTGAAAAACCTTTGGATCCAGCAGATTCAGGTCTTCTCCCTCAGTCACTGCTATTCCTACAATCACCCCTATTGTCTAAATGTCTACAGAGGACATATGCCACTATCTAAATGTGTATAATGTCATATCTTTTCCACTGAGTCCAGACCATCATCACACAAATTTGATGATCTCTCAGGTGAAGATCTACTCCTTATGCTTTCTGGAACGCATTCCTAGCATCACAGAGTTACAGTCTTGGCATCTACATACATAAAATACATAAAATGTAAAGGGCAAGCTGAAATTAAGCTATATTAAAACATGGGATATTGTAACAAAAATTTATAACAGCTTTTTGTAGCCAATTTAAACCTGTTTTGCCTACTCTGCTCTAATACCATCTGGGCCATATGCAACAGCTATTAAGTGATATAAATATATGTGCACATATTGTGCAGTTTAACACAAGGCAGTTTGGATAATCCAGCAGTTATTAAAGCAAAATGTTACATTTTTGCAACTAAAAATGTGTTCAGTTGTAGGCTGTCACTCAAAATGCTTTCGTAATGCAGCAGTACAGTGCAACGTATTTTCTGAAAGACTGAAAGGGAACCATATTGCAAATAGAGACACAAAACACCACAGAAGAGCTACAGTTCCAATTAGGGCAAAATCAGACACTCTAGGCAATAAAACAACAGGAAGCATCACAACATCGATACCTGAGAAACACTGCCACTTGTTATCTAACCATATCGCTCAGTAAAAACATTACCCAAGAGACTTGGAGCCAGTCTAAACACTTCAGAAACCTCCTAGTGCCGTATGGCATGAGATTCTTTCATACCTCAAGAGTAAAAGTTAGCCAGAGCCCCCTGACAAACTAAAATGATTTATTATCACAAGGCAGAACTAATGCATTCTGCTTTACAACTCTCCTGGTAGTCTAGAGGAGATGCTGCATTTATTACCTACAGTGCATAATGCCCATTGCAGAGTTTTGTATTATTCATAAGGCTGGCTTTTTTGTGCCATCATAATGCTGATAAATTATGAAAAAATTGCATATTTTATTTCAATTTTCTAGAATAATTTGGTAATACATATCAATACATCATATTGCTGCAGGACAAATAAGCACCACTGCTGACTATTCTTGACATGCTGACCTCAATAAAAACAAAAGGACTGCTGAAAACATCCTCACTCATTTCTAACATTTTACATAAAAGCCCAAATCTTCCTTCTTTTACATTTGAAAGATGATATGTAGCAATGTCTGTGTTTACCCAAACAATTGAGGAGCACAGGAGCAAAATTCTTAAACTGTATCATTCAGTATGCAAGTGGTAGACCAGAAAGCCAAAGTTCTGACTAAAACATTCTATTCAAAACATATGATTTAGGTTCCCTAGCTCCTGCTTCTCAATTTTCTTTTATACAGTCAAACTCACTGAACTCTTGCCAAGCTGCATAGGACATTAGCCTTCTGCCCCACTATGTCACTGATCACTGACTATGGGCCTTTGCAGACTGCTAGAAATAGTGCACATTAAATTGAGGCACTGCCCTGGCTCAGTGCTTGGGAATCATGGGAACTGTAATTTATTGTGGCACCAGAGCTCTCTGACAGAGAAGGCTCAATGTCCCAGAAAAAAATACAATTCCCATGATTCCCTAGCACTGAGCCAGGGCAGTGCCTCAATTTAATGTGCACTATTTCTGGCAGTCTGCAAAGGCCCTTAGGTTCCCTGTCTCCTGCTTATTTAGGTCTCTCCTTTTTAACACCAAGGAGGTCAAATACACACACAAGTTTCTGTAAACAAAAAAGCCACCCCAAACTATGACAAACTTTGTTTCATACTTGTGTTAAAATTCAGCAGAGCTTTAAATTCATGTTCAATGGAGCTTGTTCCTCTGAGTTATTCAAGAATGGTAAATAGCAACCTCTCATTCTCTAGATCAGGGGTAGGCAACCTGTCCCCTTTAAGGGCCAAGGGACGTCAGCTCCCAGAAGCCTCAGCCATGTTGGCCAATAGTCCCATGTTGGCCAATAGCTCCTGGGATTCTGGGAGCTGAAGTCCCTCGGCCCTTAAAGGGGACAGGTTGCCTACCCCTGCTCTAGATGATATGAAGGAGCAATCCACATTCTATTGGAATATACACAAGTCTCTGCTGTGTGGGTGAGTGTGGCTGCCTATCACTACATTACTAATTGCAAGACTGTTCACCCATAGTCTGCCTGTACTCACTTTTATTTATGTATTTTAGAATGTCATATAAATGTGGGTGGTTCCTTCCACCTGGCTGCATTATAAACGTCCTCTAAAACCAGATAAGCAGTACTTGTTAACATGGACCTCATAGAATATGGCCATACATTTTGAATTCTTTGGTATCTTTGTCAAATTGGAACATAGAAATATGCCCACCTTTAGCAAACAGACAATCACTATTTGTGATCCCTTACTCCCAAAGTCTTTCAGTTGAAGGAAACAAACAACACTTCTGTGCACTTTATTTGGCTGGTTCTTATAATGAATTTCCTCACAGCTCATCTCACATCCAATATATGCCACTTTCCTTCAAATGCGTAAGAAGAATTTCAGCAAAAGTTTGGCAAATGAATGGACTAAGGAAGTCCTTTATTCAGCCAACATTTAGGAAGGAAAGTTGGATTAAGCATCAAAGTCAGATTGTCCTGATTCCATATACAGAAAAGTGGGGGTACTGAGAGTAACACTAATTCTGGCATCCTCTAGTAGATGTAAGGAACCCTGGTGGTGCAGTGGTTAAATGCCTGTACTGCAGCCACTCACTCACAAACCACAAGGTTGTGAGTTCAATACCAGCCAGGGCTCAGTCTTGACTCAGGCTTGCATCCTTCTGAAGTCACTAAAATGAGTACCCACCTTGTTGGGGGCAATTACCTTACAGTTGTAAAACACTTAGAGACTGCATAGTGTGATATGAAGTGGTATATAAATTAAGCTGCTGCTGCTGCTATTGCTAACAGCTACTAGAAAAACCACTTTGAAAGTTAGCAGCCTCACTGAAGTTTCACTTAGTGGCTCAAATGGTGGACTTTTTCAGCACTAAAGTCAAGTTCCATGTCAGAAACCTATGAAAAATAAATAAATAAAAGATAGATGGAGCTTGCAAGTTTGCAAAACCCCCCCCCTCCCCATACTTCTTTAGATGTGGATAGGCAGATAAAATGCATTGCTCTTGTTTTATTACAGTGGCTAATACTGCTATCTGTCTTTTTAAGGTATTTGGTCTCAACCCTTTGTCTACACCATCCTGCAGAAAACCTAATGCATCACTGTCTTATACTTCCTGTATTCATATTTCATGAGACTTACACCAGTGAAGGAAAGCTTGCCATGGCATGTTGTAAATCCTTTGTATGGATGCTTTCCTTGAAGCTATGATGATGTTCACCACTGAGTCTGAATAGCCTTGTCCACTTAGATATTGCTTCTCAATGTCCATACAATTAGTCTTAACCCACTCTGATTGTGGTGCAGAATTGGCCCTAGGTGGAGCTAATCTGGTTTGTTCAGCAGATGCCAGTGTTGTTTAATGGACATTTACACTAGGAGTGGGAACTCAAAACCTATTTTCATTGGTACCTTTTGCATTATCAGTACTGCTAGAAGTATCCCCAGTTCCAAGTATACTATAAAAGTGTATCAGGCTTACTGCTGTCATTTCAAAATAATTAATTAATTAACTTAATGAATTAATTAACTGGGTTAACTTGAACCCAGACAATTGCCCTTGGGTGGACTGACCTCTGCAGGGAATCCTTCAGCCTGGGAAACTCACATCTGTTGTGATCAATCGTGATCAATTGTGCAGCACAATACTGTTTTTTGGAGCATGAAGAGAACACCTTTGCTCAGATGAACCATGACTTTTGCAAGCTGCATGAGAACCTTTTTGACATTAACTTTTTGATTTCTGATCTGGTTTTCCACTTTATCCCCTGATACTTATTTGAATCTATGAATGCTCCCAAATGAGTTAAGGCTATTGCGGACTGAAGATAACTTTTCTCAAGATTTAATAGGAAATTATACTTTTGAAGTCTCTCTATGATCTTTCTCAAGTCCCTTTTTATCTTGTCCCTGCACACTACTTTCAATAGGATGCCACTGAGATATGGGAATAGTGACACCCCCTGTTGTCTAAGGTGTACCAGTAATGGAACCAGCACTTTGGCAAATACCCTGGGTGCAGATGCGAAGCCAAGAGCAAGAGCCTTAGTAATGTGAGTCTTGAAAATGGAAGCTAAAGTACCCCCACACAGATTGAAAACATGTGCCAGTACATATCAGACGAAGACAAAAACAAACCACCTCTGAGTATCCCTTGCCTAAGAAAGCCCTGTGAAATTCATGACAGTGCCATAAGTCAATGGACAGTCAGACAATGGGAGTAATTTATTGAAGGTGAATTTATTTTAGATAAGAAACTCAGTCATGGGGGGAGAGCAGGTTAACTGAATAAGAGTCTTAATTTGGGTGATTTGAAGTATGTTGATTTAGGTGGGAAATTAATTCCTTTGTTAAATTTAAATTATATTAATTAGTTCAAACTGTAGGCTGCCTTGGATCCTGCATAGGGAGAAAAGTGCAATAGAAATCAAACCAACAAACAAGCAAACACATATGTACAAATAACATATGCAAATTAGTATCCTTTTTGTCTGCTTAACTAATTGTGCTTGCCCTATTCTTTTGCCATTGCCTCAATGGCTGCTGTATTACAGCCATTTAAGGGAAGGGAAGGCTGCAGAATGAAATAGCCATAGCTGACAATACTGCAGAAGCCAAGTAGCACTTTGGCAAATAAACACCAAACACAGCCTTCCTGGCATATATATATATATCCATGAAAACACTCTTGCTTAAAAAACAAAATCCTGGAACTCCAATTAAACTGTAACATTTATATCTATGATAAAGAAAAAATCACAATTTTAAAAATGATATAGTATATAATTACCCATGGATATAAAATGTAAGATATCAGGACATGCAGGCTCAGACAATCCTGTAATGGGAACCAACATCAGCCCATCAGCACTACCAGAACACACCAAGATAAAGCAGCTACCACCAACCTAATACTCTTCATATGTTCAGCTCCCATCAGTATAACCAGTACTCTGCCCTCCATATGCTCAGCTCCTCTCAGCACTGAGTAAGTTCACAGTAATCATAGCCCATGTTTATGAGAGTTAGGAACTGTAGTACAAAAATCTGGAGGGCACTGAGTTGGGAACACATAAGATAATGTGAACTCTGCACATCCAAGGATATGAATGCAGTATGGTTACCATCATAGTAATATCTGATTCTCAGGTCAACATTATCAAGAGTTCTTCGAGTTCTAGGTAGGTCTAATACACACACCACCATGAGCTCAATCAAGATCATCATCATCATGAAATCCATGGTTGAAGAAATGAAACTATTACTTTTTTTTTAAACTAACACCTGTGCAATATAGATATCTATTATAAAGCTTAAGGCAAAACAGTTGCAAAGCAGATTAATTTAATATGAAATATCATGAGCATCTACATAGCTACAGGTAGAAAACTTGTGAAATAAAATTTCTTAAGCAAATAGGTTATTAGGAACACAACTTTATACATGTATACAAATCTTAACAAATTTGAAAATGGTGTAATTTGAATTGTTTTTCATTTTCCCCACTTAGCCTGGCATATTCTGCCATCTGCTGGCAAAATTCTGAGTTGCCACTATAATAGTTTCTATCCTCAAAATTGTCAGGAATTTCCCATATAGCTGATTGGTTATATGTGATTTTATAGCATCCAGACAATTTTTTTTTTTTTGGAAATTATGAAAAAGATAGTAGAAATATTGGATAAAGGGTATACACTAACTTGGTTAGTTAATCCTTGGTGCACTTCCCTTGTGATTGGAAGGTCATATCCACTCTGTTCAAATAAGAAATTAAGGGAAATATTGAAAAAGACACAGATCAAAATAAATATAGGGGAAATATATGCAGTAGCTTTCTAATTTTGGCATGTACCTGTAAAACTGTACCATGAGGATACTTTGTATTGAGAGTTCAGTACCACTGATGTTTAGACACCAAGCCTGATGCTGAGAGATTATAAGGATTAAATGCTTTTATCTTAAACTATAAACTTTTCAGATGAGTATCCTTGAAATATCTTGAGTGCCAGAACATTTAATAGATAAAACCCAAGAAAAATAGGAGAAAAAAAGTTGTTTTGTCCAGTATTTCCAATAAACTGAACAAAGTACGTTACATTTGTTAAAAGAAACTATTATCAGATATAGAATTGGACATTATCTGACATGCAGTTTTGCTAAATTTAATTTTAAAGAATAAGTGGAGCTGAAAGTGTATACAAACAAAGACCATGTAATGTATGTTTCCCCCCAAAAGTATTATATATCCTAATAACGAAATGTCAGGTGAAATATCATTTAAAGACAATAGACACAAAGAATCCCAATCACTGGGCTAGCCTCAGCTTTCAAGCATACAATGGAGTTAATTTCATAACCACCCATCCATTCCCTATTATTCAAACCCTGAAAGGCAGCCCATTCTCAGTAAAATGCCATCCTTGTTTCACAGCAAACACAACAGCAGCTTAGGTCAGAAAGCAAAGAAATTGGCTTTTAGCACTTGAGGAATGTAACTAAGCAAAATGTAATTATCCACACTGGAATTTGGCCAGGAGATTAGGGCTAAAACCTTCTCATCCTGTGAAAATTGTGATAGACTTTTAATTAGCACAAGGGTCACAGTCTTCATTTTACATTTAAACTGAAAGATGATACCATCAACAATGGAGGGGACTCTTTACTACAGGCTGGTTTAGAATTCCTGGAGGAGGAAAAAATGTCAGTTTCTCAGAAGAAATTTACAGTGCAAAGCTTAGGTTCACATTAAAGTGATTTTTCTTTGCTTAATGACTTGGTAAACAATTCTTCATACATATGTTATTAATCTTTTATAAATATATTTTATTTAGTCACTATCTCATTTGTATATGCCAATATTAATTCAAACTTTACTTCAAAGCATTGTCAGATTAATTAGACATCACCCAAGAGCTTTGCTCCTTCCCCGCATGTGCAGGGATGGACACACATACATATATATATTTCAGTGCATTAAAATGCATTAAAAGCCCAATGATTATGAAGCATACTGTGTTAGGTGTGGTATCAACAGCACAGACGAGTATATGCTTCATTCTTTGGAGGTTTTTAAACAGAGGCTAGATGGTCATCTGTCAAGGGTGCTTTGATTGTGAGTTCCTCCATGGCAGGGGATTGGGCTTCTGGTCTCTTCCAACTCTTTGATTCTATTTGTGTCTGTGTCTTTCAAAGGGGAAACAATAGTGGCAGACAGGGAGACAGGTTGCACAGCACCATTAATAAAATTCCAACAGTTTCTAGAATATCCATTCTCAGTTTACACAAGAAAAGGGTATACTAATTTGCAGCCCAAAATCTTCTGTGACATGTCAGATTTCCATAGTAAACAGACCAATGTGAAAAGTGTTCATTGAAAATGTACAAACTTTCAGGACTTTGAAAAGTTATTTTTTGGTTTATGCACCCACCAGCACCTTCCTAACCAGCATGGTCACTTCTGACATCAGGAAAGCACTTCACACAGATTAACCACGAGACATGAACCACTAATATCTCTGGATATGGGTTGCCTATACTTTTTTCTGTACAACCGCAGATCCCTTAAAATATTTTGGGTTCAATATTTCAGATATTA
>CM034708.1:151370022-151425728 GCA_020142125.1 Phrynosoma platyrhinos | reverse complement strand
TTTTATTTTTATTTTTATTTATTTATTCATTTATTTTTGGTGCATCGGCACCCCAATTGTCTGAGGGACAGCAACCTGGGCCCCGGCTCAAAAAGGTTGCCTACCCCTGCTTTAGATTAATCTTCAAGTAGATGAAACATAGGCTATCTAGAGGTGGATCTAAAAGTCAGGCCTGTTGACATTCAACAGATTCCAGCCTTTCATAAATCTTTGTAAATTGTTAACTTGTGTAATATGCATAATTTTTATATTATGCTCAGTGTGGACCTATCAATTTAGGTCCAAAACACACTGCAGAAATAATCCAGTTTGAGACTACTTCAACTCCCCTGGCTCAGTGATAGGGAATCCTAAGAATTGAAGTTTATTGTGGCACTGGAGCTCTCTGACAGAGAAGGCTAAAAAAAACTACAGTTCCCAGAATTCCCTAGCACTAAGCCAGAGCAGTTATCAAGGTCTCAAATGTGATTATTTCTGCAATCTGTTTTGGACCTAAGTCTCTAAAAACAAACAAATAAATACATATCATCCTGCCATCTTTACAATGGTAAGACTGTACTGACTTTTAGCAAATTCTGGCTGGCCAAAAGTCCTAGTTAATGTCAGCCTATTCTGAGCCTGAAGTGCACAACCTGATGCAGATGTTTTCACTCCCACATCTAGTTGTGCATCAAACATGGCAAGGGTTCTTGTTTTGATTGTCATGTGGTCTGTGCTGGGTTTACTCTCTATTCCTGGATTTATACTGAGGGAAGAAGAGAAAGGGCAGACCCCCATCTATGTCATCATCAATGGTCCAGGAGTACAGGAGAAATTAAGCCAAGACAGACAGATGGGGAATTTAACCCAGCATTGTTGGAAACTTTGAAGGATTTTGAAAGGATGTCTCCCTAACCTGATTGCAAAAAGTCACAGTTGGACTCACAAAATCAGGAGGAGCATTGTCTAGACCTTCACAAAAACCCGATTAGTATGTTGTCTCGTTGGATCAAATCCCAGAGATTGTGCCCAGTTTAGGTGAACCTTTTGCTGGTTACCTGGCTAAGTTGTCCTCCAACAATATTAAATCCCAGAGCATTGTTTACTCTGTGAAGCATGATGGTTAAGAGCTTGGGCTCTTCCTCCTAGGAAGAAAGACACAAAATAGTAATTATTTGAAAACTTCACACACACAAGCACTAAAGAATTCAAGTCCAGTCTTCATGAAGAAATCTCAATAACATATGGCAATACAAATGTACCAGACCAATCTCTTCTTTAGTTTGGAACATTGGCAACACAATGGTGTTCCATTTCTATAGTGGATACATAGACTTGCATATTCACAACTTGCATGCACATATGTGATTTTATCCACTAGCGCCCCACCAAATTACAAATCCCAGAATTCCATAGCATTGAGCCATGGAAGTTAAAGTTGTGTCAAGCTGCTTTATTTCTGCAGTGTGGCAGCAGTCTAAGCAGCCATCTTGACTCAGTAATGATTGTGGCTTAGGCTGCATTCACACTGAAGACATAATCCAGTTTGACACCACTTTAACTGCCACTTCTCAATGCTATGGAATTCTGGGGACTTAGTTTGTTGAGGCACCATGACAGAGAAGGCTCAATATCTCACAAAACTACAGTTGCCAGAATTCCACAGTAATGAGCCATGGCAGTTAAAGTCGTGTCAAACTGGATTACTTCTACAGTGCAGATGCAGACTACACAATAGTTACCTGTTTATTTAACTAAGTAACTAATGTAGAATATTGTCCCAAATCTATAACAATGTAACATTTACAATCCAAACCATCTGGACATCATCAGTTTAGGAAGGCTGACACAGGTTACCAAATTAGTGAAAAAAATTATGGATATAACTAGAATGAGCATTTATATGCTTTGCTTTTAGCAAGAATGTATACCCAAGATGTTTACCAAATTTTAATCACTGTGTATTTTACTCTGATGTTTTCAATGCATGTTGCATTTACTCTATTTATCTGTAAATCTGCAATACTTGTGGTAACTCTTTATGGCATAGCACAACACTAACAAGTGTTGAAACAAAAAGAAACACATCTTAAAGTCACTTTTAAAATCAATACCCTAACTAGAGTTTTTGAGAAGACCACAGGTGCATTTTTATCAATGACAAGTTGTAACTGTAAGGAATCCACAAGGATTGTTCAGTAATGGTGTGTGTGACTCAAAGAATATATGACAATGTGCCAGTGGACTGTGCTAGTATTGAAGAAAGAAAAGTTGTTGAAACCTCTAGAACACCACTTACTTTGAACAATGTGTGACTTGCATCTGTATCAAATGCATAACATGAGACTATTAAATCCATTGTAACAGATGCTACTGTTCATCAGACTACTGTTTACCAAAACCCAACCACAAATCTCTGGAGCATAATTTTTCTGGAGAAGTTCATGTTTTAAGAAATGATTGCCTCTTCAAACAATACATATATGGAGTATGAATGTTTTATCAGTCTGTAACTAGTAACACTTCAAACAATAGTAGCAGCTAGTGGCTTTCACTCAGTGGTAAATCGACTCGAGGTTTCAGTATTAATAAATAAATAAACTTTAAAGGAGATATCCATAGTGCTGAACCTTATTCCAAAATAGGCTCAGCATCATTTTTTTTAAAAAAGGTAAAGGTGGTCCCTTAACATGAATGTCTAGTCATAGCTGACCATAGGGAGCGGTGTTTATCTCCGTTACTAAGCCAGCATTGTCCGAAGACTGCTCTGGTGGTCATGTGGCCAGCATGACTGCACAGAACATTGTTGCCTTCCCACCAAAGTGGTACTTTTTATCTACTTGTATTTGCATGCTTTCATACTGCTAGGTTGGTAGAAACTAGGACCAGTGTGATAGGAGCTCACCCCATCACATCACTCAGGCCTCAAACTGCCAACCTTCCAATCTTCCAATCATCAGAACTGACGTCTTAACCACTAAGCCACCGCATCCCTTATAGTTTAGACTAAAACCTGGAGTGGAGTCCTCAGCTTACTGACATAGAAGATACCAGTCAGCATTGCTGGACTAAACTTTTCCAGATCAGTTTCCAGATCAAGGTCCTTTATGATTTGCACAAAGATGTGCCAAGGCTCACTCTTACATGTTCTGCAATCCTCTTGTTCATCAGATAAAATTCAACATCAGCTGTACATATACTTGACCCAAACCTTCACCACAATCTGTTACATAACTATCCAGAAGCAAGCCCTAGTGAGTTCAATTGGGCTTTGGTAAGTGTGTATAACTGGGCTAGGAATTGCGTGGCCCTCCAGATATTAAGAACTCCAACTCCCTGCTGCTCTAGCCAGCATAGGCAACAGTGAGGATCCCTGGGAATTGCAGTCCAACAATATCTGGAGGCCCATACAATTTTTACCCTGGGCACTGGATTTTAGACTTAGGGCTAGTCTACACATAATTGTATTATGTGAATTGGTGTGCATTTTTGCACATTTGCATTGACAGCTAATTATTTTCACATCTATTTGCATCGATTCACCCTCCCTCTGCCAAAAATTCACAGCCATACAAATGCATGCAAAACAGACTGGTGGGCACATGTGCAGTAATGCACATTTTACAGGATTTTAGTTAATACTCTGCTAAAAACTGTGAAATCTTTTGCAGTGGAGTTTAAGGAGGTGGGGGGGGAAGGGGCAAAAGTCTGAACTCTTATGAATTGTGTGTAGTCAGATCTATTCAATTGGAATGAGGAGCATTTTAAGCATGTAGACTAGCCCTCTGTCATGCTTAGCACAGACCTATTGAAACCAGACTTAAATTAGTCATGATTAACTTGCCTTTGATTTCAATGAGTCTACTCTTAGAATGATTAAGTATGAAACCAATCTACCATCTATTTCGTTCATAGTCCAAATATACACAGATCTCTAAGCAACATAAAGAGAAGCATGCAATTTTTTACACTTAACAAAATCCTTGAAAGATGAAACTTAAATTCATGCCTTTCCTCTGTGTTACTATCGGCAGTTTAAATCCATTGCAAATTCCAACCAAAGTTACTCAAGTTTTGATTTACCAAATTTCCATTGATTTAATTGATCCACCCTAGATGAGACTAACAATGGCATTTAATCTGACATCTCTTTATTCAATACCATTTCATCAAAACACAATAGCTGGAATTCATTTCTCCGAGTTTTCACAGCTTTGTCACATTTCAACAAACTGGGGGAGAATTTTTAAAATCTGGTTCATTCACTTGAATCTAACCTCCACAAGAATATCCAAATAATAAAGGGGGAAGTGATGCTTTAAAATGAAAAAGACCAGCACAGAAGAGTGGCGTTTTTAGTGTAATTTGTTTTATCAAAGTTACATATCCAGGTTGCTTCACATATAATGCAAGCCACAAAGCACAGCTCATGGTTCAGTCTCCTGCGTGGCTGCACAGTTCAGATTTATCTTTCATAGATCTGAAAAATCCACAGGAATCACAAAGAAAACATCTTCTTCCTATCATAGGATTTATGACAACTCAGTCCACTGCATTTTTCAAGGCAATAGCCATGTTAGTCTGTTTCAGTATAAAAAAGAAAGGAAGAACGTGCAGAGAGGACTCTGGTGGCCCCTATAATTAATTAATTTATTTCAGTATTAGCTTTCATGGACTACAACCACACTTATTCAGAATGCAACCTGACATAGTAGCTCTGCAATCTGTTGCATTTCCCAGAGAGCTGTTTCAGACTACAACCAAGCTAATAGGAAACATGTTTAAGTGAATTGCTTCTGTTCAGTATCATACTATAGTCAGGTGTAGGCAATCTTTCCCTTTTAAGGGCCGAGGGACTTCAGCTCCCAGAATCCCAGGAGCTATTGGCCAACATAGGACTACTGGCCAACATGGCTGAGGCTTCTGGGAGCTAAAGTCCCTTGGCCCTTAAAAGGGAAAGGTTGCCTACCCCTGCTATAGATCAACTATTCCTCAATCCCAAAAGTGTCTATCATAGGTTTTTATACAACATTGTCATAAACAATATTCCTGTATTGGGGTACTGATCTGTCAATTTCTAAGATAATAAAAACGAGTTAGAGAAAAAGCAGCATAGTGAAGTTAATCTACCCTGAAATTTTAAAGAAAGATATTGGGGTCAATAGAGGACTTACAATGGCCAATATCTGTTTTCAATGACAACTCTAAAATAACAACAAAGAGGGATCCTTTTAACATCTGTAGTGATTGTTCACATCTACTGCATCTGGAACTAGAGGGGAAAACTTGGTAAAGTTTGCAAGGAGCAGTTTTCAAACAAAGGTATACCTTCTCAGTATCAGGACTCAACTTTTTGTAGAAATAATATTTTCTGAATTTGACATGTTTCTAACCATTCCCAAATGTGAGTCTTAATGGTAAAGAAAAAGAAAAAAACTCAGAGACTCCACCATGTGAACCCTGGCACTGAGAACAATCTCTAGGTTGCTTCAGGATTAAACCCTGCCTCCTCAAAGATTAAGCCTATTAACCTTGCTCCATGCTTCAGAACATCATAGAAAAAGGGTAGGCAACCTTTCCCCTTTAAGGGCCGAGGGACTTCAGCTCCCAGAATCCCAGGAGCTATTGGCCAACATGGGGCTATTGGCCAACATGGTTGAGGGTTCTGGGAGCTGAAGTCCCTCGGCCCTTAAAGGGCAAAGGTTGCCTACCCCTGTATAGAAGATAATCCAAAGGTATGAACTCTCTCTTGGCACGGTGACTGTGCACACTACACCTGCTGGATATGCAGGATTATGCATACAATGGGGAAAGTAAAATTGGCACCAGCGCAAGAAAAGCATGGACCACTTCCTCCTAAAAGGCTGGGATGAGGTGCTTCTTCCAAGGCAAGCAACACAGAGATGGAGCTGGTGAATGACAAGGGCAGCCTGTCTCGCTTATAAGTTTCTCCTTTTCTTTCTCCAAAAGACAAGTTTTTCAAAGCTCCTTTTATTTGGATAAGAGCTCCTAGCATCCCCCAGTATTCAGAAAAAATGAAAAGGAGTTTTTTCCTAGCTTTGACAAGAACATAAGGAGCATAAGAAAGACTTTTTGTTCCCTTGGTCCACATATCTGCTTTTGCTTCCAGCAGCAGACAGCTCTGTGTCTGTGTGTCTGTCTGTGTGCCTTCAAGTCGCTTGTCAACTTATGGTGACTCCACCAATTTCACAGAGCTTTCTTAGGCAAGGAAGACTCAGAGGTGGTTTGGCCAGTCCCTTTCTCTGAAATATAGCCCACAGCCCCTGGTACTGGTTGGTGGTCAGCCATCCAAGTCCTAACCAGGGCTGCCCCTGTTTAGCTTCCAAGATCTGACAGGATCTGTTGCTTTCAGCTGCTTGTTGCGTTTGTTGTGCCTCCAAGTTGTTTCCCACTTATGGCGACCCTATCCAGGGTTTTTCTTGGCAAAGTTGGTTCAGAGAAGCTTTGCCATTGCCTTCCCCTGGGGCTGAGCACATATGACTTACCCTAGATCACCCAATCATCCACAAAACGACCCGATCGCAAAAGAGCCACGAAGTCGACCTTCCCTTAGGAAGGTACGCTGCCTCTGAACATGGAGGCTTCGCTTAGCTGGGAGGAGAGCCCAACCCTGTGAGAGCCAGCCTGGGGAAATGGTTGGAGTGTTGGACCACGACTCTGGAAGCCTGAGTCCGATTGCCCGGTCGGCCATGGAAACTCACTGGGTGACCTTGGGGGAGTGACACTCTCTCAGCCAGAAGGGGAATAACCCCTCTGAAGAAACCTTGCCAAGAAAACCGCATGACAGACAGGTCGGCCTTAGGGTCCCCAGAGGTCGGAAAGGACTTGAAGGCACACAACAACAGCAACAACCACAACAACCACCCCCCCACACACTCTTTTCCGTCGGGGCTGGTGATGGATGGATAGATGGATACGCATGGAGGGTGCAAGGGAGGAAGGAAGTCCCTTACCTGGCGGTGGCGGCGGTAGGACCGGCAGGGACCCCCCTCGGGGCTGCCCAGGTGGGCTCCCTGCTGCCCCTGCCAGCCCACCTTCCTCGGGCTCCACAGGTGGCGGGGACCCCTTCCCTCTGCCTCTGCCTCCTTTGCCTCGGCGCCCTCGGCAGCAGAGCAGCAGAGGAGGCCAAAGGCCCCCTCGCCTCCCGCCTTGGCTGGCCCCAGCCGTCGTTCCTCTTGGAGCGTTTCCCGCCGACGCCCGCAAGGACCGAGTGCGGCTCTGGGGCGCCTCAGGAGCCCTCCGTCCGGACTGACTTGGGAGACAGGAGGCGGCGGGGGCCTCGCTTGGAGCATCTCCTCCCGCGAAGAGGGCACCGGGGAGTGCTGGTGGTGCTGGTGCTGGGGATGATGGCACTGCCAGCTCCCCCGTCGTGCCAAGGTGCCAAAGAGGCGCCCGTCCAGGGCTTGGCCGCACGAGCGGCACCTCAGGGCCTCCAGAGCCATCATGTCTCAGAGGGAGAGGACGCCTCTGGACGGAGTCGGGAAGTTTTCAGCGCCTCGACGACGACGACGGCTCTCCCTCCCTCCCTCCCTGGGATGCTGCCTCCATTCCGCCGCCTTCCCTTCTTGGCACTTTTTGGGAGAAGGAGAGGCTCCCAGGATGGCTCTCCTCCCCGAAGGCTGCCCGCCTCCTCCAGGCATGGACTGCCTCCTCTCCCGCCCCGAGGGAAAGAAAGGCAGAGCTCCCCTTTCCATCCCACTGAGGGGGAAGGCAGGCAGCGGGAGGGTCCGAAAACAAAGGACCGTACTTGCCCGTAGGGAAGCCATACTTGCCCCTAGGGAAACATTGGGAATTACTTGCCCCTAGGGAAACATTGGAGAAGACTTGCCCCTAGGGAAACATTGGGAATTACTTGCCCATAGGGAATCATTGGAGAAGACTTGCCCCTAGGGAAACATTGGGAATTACTTGCCCATAGGGAATCATTGGAGAAGACTTGCCGCTAGGGAAACATTGGGAATTACTTGCCCCTAGGGAAACATTGGGAATTACTTGCCCATAGGGAATCATTGGAGAAGACTTGCTCCTAGGGAAACATTAGGAATTACTTGCCCATAGGGAAACATTGGAGAAGACTTGCCCCTAGGGAAATATTGGAGAAGACTTGCCCCTAGGGAAACATTGGGAATTACCTGCCCCTAGGGAATCATTGGAGAAGACTTGCCCCTATGGAAACATTGGGAATTACTTGCCCCTAGGAAAACATGGGAAACATCTCCAATGTTTCCCAAAGGGCAAGTATTCTCCTATCTTTCCCTATGGGCAAGTTTGCTCCAATGATTCTCTATGGGCAAGTATGGCTTCCCTATGGGCAAGTACAGTCCTTTGTTTTAGTAGGTCCCGGGAGGATGGAGGGTTTGGAGAGACATAGAGGGAGCACCCCAAGGGCCCAAAACGGGGAGCTTTCCCACCCTGACTTTCTTTTCTGTCTTTTTTGACTTTACTTGAAAAATAGTTCCGATACTTTTAGTAATGAGAGAGAGAGAAAGAGAGTGACCATTTGAGCATAGGACTAGCAGGACTCGCAGACCAGGATTCGAATCCCCGCTCAGCCATGCAAAACCCACTGCATGAACTTGGGCTAGTCACACACACTCAGCCTCAGAGGAAAGCCAAGGCAATGCTCCTCTGAACAAATCTTGCCGAGAAAACTCTGTGACTGGGTCGCCGTGAGTCAGAAACGACGTGAAGGCACACAACAACAACAACAACAGCAAACATTATTTGTAATGGGTCTTTCTTCCAAGGAAGTAGGTATCGGAGGATTGGGAGAAAGGGAGGCAGCGTGGTGTAATAATAATAATAATAACAACTTAGTTCTTATATTTTGCCTTTTGCCTGAGCAATCAAGGCGGCTTACAAATATAAGATACAAATTAAAAATATACATTACAAGTGTAGTGGTTTGAGCATTGGACTATGACTCAGGGGGATCAGGGTTCGAATCTTCGGTTTCTAATCAGTTAATAAAATGACAAGCATTTTTTCAAACATTTTCCCCCTTCCAACAGTTGCTTTTTGCTCTACAACTGCTTTGATTCCACTTCATAGGAAGAACTTCCATGTGTAACCTCAACCAGGTCTCTCTTTTCATAATTAGTCAACTGAGTGCTATTATAAAGCAATTTATGTAGTAAAAAGCCCACATTGTATCCATGGAATGCAAGGATGTCCCTGGATGAAGCCAGTGGGACTTGGCTGAATCATGCTATTAATTAATATGTTAATTAGTCAGCATTGTTTTATTTTTCCATGCTGGAAACAGTCCCATGTACAGAATGTCTTCCTGTTTCTTCACTGCTAAATAAATAGTGCACGGGATGGCCTGGTCTGGGTGGCCTTTGGGATCCCTTCAAACTATTATTCTGTTTGGGATTAGAACAGAATGGGGAGTTTGTGTCCCAGTTCCCATTATTCCTTTCTATTGGTGATACTGGGTGGGAGTTGCAATCCAACACCACCAGGAAAGCCACCCCTTGGTTAGAGATCTCCTAGATTAGAAACCAGAATTGTTCAGCCATGGGAAACTGGAACAATTGTTGTTATACTGTACAAATTAGGACTGCTCAGACTCACCTTTTCCTCTGGGTTAGGGTTTGAAATATTTACTGTTCAGGCTTATTTTTCTTGTCCCTTTGTGATATCTGGCTAGATTGTTTCTCCTCACCTAATCTCCTGTTCCTACTATTTTCCAACCAGCACCAGGGACAGGAAAATAATTGACTGAAAAGTTGAGGAGAGATTGTGTGAGCAGCACATCCTGTGGAAGGGCAGGGCCACTCTGTATAGGGAGAAAGGCAGAGGGTCACTTTGCACTTTGCTTGCTTCTTTTTTCTATGTTCTTCCCCAGAGGAGCACACACCCTTCATTAATGCAGCAGGACTTCTCTTGAAATCCCACATGTCCTTAAAAAAAAAAAAAAACAACCACACACATCAAGTTATTTAAGGCTGAACTGCAACACTGGAACTAAAACCACAAAACCTGACATGTCCTCTGTCTTTTTGAGTCTCTTTCCCTCTTGTCATTCTACTTCAGTGGGCAAGGCATTATATGAGCCAAAGGCAGATGCCTGACCAGAACATCATTCCATAACGTTTTTCAATGCTCAGCCCCACATATGGAGTAGTGAGAGTAAAGTTGGCCATTATCAGAGCACATTAGCTTCTCTCACCCTCATGTGCAGAGACAGAGTCAGAAAATGAATTGGGTTGGCATAAATCAGAGTATTGGAGGCTAACAGCTAGAGCCTATACTCTATTCCAGGGATAGTCAACCTTTCCCCTTTAAGGGCCGAGGGACTTCAGCTCCCAGAATCCCAGGAGCTATTGGCCAACATGGGACTATTGGCTAACATGGCTGAGGCTTCTGGGAGCTGAAGTCCCTCGGCCCTTAAAGGGGAAAGGTTGCCTACCCCTGCTTCTATTCCCTTTAGAAACTTGGATTATTGCTTGCCAGTCAGTCCTACGGATAAAATACTTTCCTTTTAGAGCAAAGGTCTTAGAGCAGGAATTACCAAACTGGTCTTCCAGATGTTTTTGACTTCAGCTCCCATATTTCCAGAATGTTGGCCAAGCTTGCTGGGGCTTCTGAAGTCTAAAACACTCAGAGGACCAAAGTTTGGAAACCACTGTGTTAGAAGATCTGGGGCCCAATTTTACCTCCCTACTCCAGACTCACAACTGGGTACACCAAACCTTCCCATGAAACTAGAAATGTACAGATACCATTGGAGGCTTCCACACATTTACCACTCCCACAGACATTGAAATACACTGTCTGGGAGATGTGTGATGCAATTGGGGCAGAGGACACAAAAATCATGAAGTTTAAATACATCAGGTGTGTGTGGGAGTGAGAGACAGAGTTTGTTTGTTGTGTACCTTCACATCATTTCCAACTTATGGCGACCATAAGGCAAATAGTGTTTTGTTGGTAAGATTTGTTCAGAGGAAGTTTACTGTTGTCTTCCCCTAAGGCTGATGAGAGCATGCGACTTGCCCAAGATCACCCAGTGGGTTTTATGGCCAACCTGGGAATCAAATCCTGGTCTCAAGAGTCATAGCCAGACACTCAGATCACTACAACATGCTGGCTCTATATCAGATATACTTAAATTATCAAAGATACATTCGACTCTGGCCATATATAACAATATGGTTCATTCAAAAATTCAATAATGTTTGATAAAGTGGGAGGCAAAGAGAAAGACCACATAACAGGTGGAGAAATTCAACCAAGGAAATCATTGCCCTAAGTTTGCACGGCCTAAACAGGGCTGTTCATGACAGGATGTCTGGAAGTCTCTCATTCATAGGGTTGCCATAAACTGAAGCTAATTTAATGACAATTATTAACAACATTTTCTACAGCATTCAAAGGGGCTTACTTCCAAATACATGCATTTATGATAACAGTTTTAGTCTACTGAATACTGAGGTATGGAAAAATGTTGCAAACTTTATATGATTCTTTATATTATATTAAGTGTAGGGGAGAAGAGGTATAGCCCAGAATGTTATTGTGGATGGACATGCAAAAACATGATGGCCTTATTTCTTTCCAATATGAATTTACAAGACCTCAGTCTCTAGATACTTGATTGTCATATAGCTTGTGTTTATAGTTTCAGGGATGGGGTGGTAGGCAAGCTTGGTGATAGTCTAATAAACCAGATTTATTCCCATACCCATGCAATTTCAGCTGCAAGATTTGTCAACAGTTTTATCCATAAGGATTTTTTTTAAAAAAAAATATGCAGCCCACACTTTAATAGTTTACATTTTATGTTCCATCTTCTATGCAATGTGAACCTCTCTTCCTGTTGGATGCCCGTCACTGTAACAATAATCATGAGCATTTATGAAGAAATCAGCCTACTATCTACTCTCTCAAACTATAATCTGGGGCACTATTCCCTAAACTAGTATCAACTAGATGTATTGTACTTACAAGTCCTCTATGTCTCTTTCCAGCATATTTCCAATCCATTTTGGGAATTCTAGGAGGTATACTCTAAAAAGCTATCATCTGCCAGCTTGGCTGAAAGCCTCACTGCAAACCAACTTATGGGTGCATCTACATCAGGGGTTGGCAACCTATGGCCCATGGGCCGCATCTGGCCCATGGACCCCCGCTTACCAGCCCCCGTCACTACGCGCCCCCCCGCCGCTGCCGCCGCCGCGCACGCTGCCGCCGCCACTGCCTCTGTGCACGTCACAACCGCCATTTTGTTTGCCAAAATGGTGGCTGCAACTCGTTTGCGCATGCACAATACTCACGCATGTGCAAATGAGTCGCAGATGCCATTTTGGCAAACAAAATGGCGGCCGTGACATGCGCGGAGGCAGCGGCGGCAGTGGGGGCACGCGCGGCAACAGGGACGCACATGCACGTGAGTGCACGCGCTGCCATTCCCCCCCCCCAGCCCACTGAAAGGGACCACCAGAAGGGACCGGGCCCAGGTACGAGAAGGTTGCCGACCCCTGGTCTACACTGTAGAAATCATGCAGCTGCATCCTACAGAATCCTGGGATTTGTAGTTTTGTGAGGCATCATCATTCTGGCAGGTAAGATTAAAGACCTTGTCAAACTACAAATCTCAGGATTCCATGCGTTGGAGTTACAGTATTTAAGGTGATGTCAAAATGTTTCTACAGTATAATGCATGCTTAGAAGCTAGCATCCACACTGTTTTTTTGCCTTCTTTTTAGCCAGTTGCTTATCTTACAATGTACAAAATATGGGCTTGACAAAGAGAAGGGTGAGGCCATGGAAGATCTGACTACTGGCTGTTTTGGTCTCCAGTTTTTAAACTGATCAGAAAATATTGTGCTTTCAGAAGCCCCCAAATCAGGCCATAAATCTAAAGTGAAATGTCCTGAAGTGACACAGCCTAGCCTGAAATGCTTATGGATGCTGCTGCCATCATTAACAATGAGAAAGCACAAACAAAAAATACTTGTCTATGCAACTGTTCAGACAAGCCATTAATAAAGCAATTATTCAACTTTTTCCAAAGAAAACAATCCTTGCCAAGGAATTTTGCCAAGTTAACCATATGCGTGGAAAAAAAAGTTATGAAATTTCCAACAGCCCTTGTGGGACTGGTCCACATAACAGGGTCACTGGATGCCATCTAGGAAATGCTGTGCCCACCATCTACTTCTGTGTTTATTTAAAGAGAGAGAATCCAGTGATCTGGAGGATTTTATCCTGTATCTCCTTTTTTAAAAATTATATTACATCAGGACATTTTCTAAACTTGATTCTGATTTAATTGATTTCCAATTAAGGGATCTTTGATTGTCCATTGTTTATATACAACAGCTTATTATTTATTATTTGAAATATTGTTACAAATTATATTACTGTATAAACTTTTCAATAATTTGTTGTTGTTTTTTTAAAAAAAAAATATCCATTGTAACCTAAGCTAGGATCTGGTCTTTGTGATTTCTCTTTAAACTCAATCACTCGTAGGAGTTTATCACACATGGAGCTCCGTGCAGAAATGTACTTTAAAGAGGAAAAAAACCACAAAAGCGAAAGCAATTTATTAACGGGATTTCTCCGTGTGATAAACTCCAGCGCTGTTAAAAGGAGGTTAATCCGAATGGAAATTAGACAAAAACTGCTTCTTTTTACTTTCGGGATCTTCCAAAAGTAAAAAGAAGCAGTTTTTGTCTAATTTCCGTTCAGATTAACCTCCTTTTAACAGCGACGTTGTCTGAATAAACACCTGCTTTTGCAGGTTTTGTTTAATTTAAAGCCCCGTTTCAGATGGGATTTCCCCCGTGTGATAAACTCCAAAGAGAATCACTGAAACAGGATCTTGAATAAATTGAGAGCAAAGAGTATGTTTCTATCATTCCAGTTGTTTTTTTCAGAACTAACTTCAAGCAACAGTGGGCATCTGTGTCCTGCAATATGTTGTTTGGCCTACAGCTCCCATCAGCATTACCAGCATAACCAGGGGTGAAGGGTCATTGAAGATGTAGTCCAAAAAAATTTGGAGGGCCACAGTTGAGCACCCCTGTCTTCTTTCCTTCCCTTTTACAGTGTAAGGTCTGGGACTATAGGGATTATAGGTCCATTACTCCTTTAAACAGTTTCCCATTAACCCTCAGTGCAAAAAGCCAGTTTCAAGTCTGCTCAGCATGTGGGTAGAGCTGTTTCCCTGCCAACCTAAAATAGGCACCAGAATGCCTTGATGTGTAAGTGAACCATTAGAACTCATACCAAAGAGGGTCTCAACCAATGTTTCTGAAATACGCCTTAGCACTGATACACTGATAAGAGTATTAAAGTTCAATGCAGCCCCTCTAAAATAGGTATATTAATACAAATAGTCTGAGCCAGTTTAAATCTAAATGATTTTTATTGCAGCTCCCCTTTCCAAAGTGTTAAGTACTTCAAAGTCTAAGCCTGCATCCGCATTGCAGAAATAATCCAGTCTGACACTATTTTAACTGCCATGGCTCAATACTATGGAATTCTGGGAAGTGTAGTTTGTTGTGGCACCAGAGCTCTCTGACAGAGAAAGCTAAATGTCTCACAAAAATATAATTCCCAGAATTCCATAGCATTGAGTCATGGCAGTTAAAATGGTGCCAAACAGGATTATTTCTGCAATGTGGAGGCAACCTAAGTCATCTTGATGACAGTTAACAACAAGAAGTACTTCATGAAAGATGTGTTTGGTTGCAGCCACTGGTCTGAATCCCAATGTATTCTAAGGAGCCCTGGTGGCACAGTGGTTAAATGCCTGTAGTGCAGCCACTCACTCATAGACCACAAGATTGCGAGTTCAGTACTAGCCAGGGCTCAGGCTAGACTCAGGCCTGCATCCTTCCAAGATCGCTAAATGAGTACCCAGCTGTTGGGGGGCAAGGAGCTTACAGTTGTAAACCACGTAGACACCCCATAGTGCAGTATGAAGCAGTATATAAATGAAGCTGCTTTGCTAAGTCCTGAGTTGTTAATATCCAGTGTCATCACTAGGGTTTCTAGAACCCAGTGCAGTAACTGAGCTTCATGGGCACAGAAAGGAGAGGGGTCATTCACCATGGTGCAAGTAAGGCCTCTGCTTATTCCATTTGGTAAGCCTCATTGGCAGAGAAAGGAGAGGGATCACTTGAGTGAGGCTTCTGCATTCTCTGTCCACTGAGCTATATCCCACACCTTTGAGGCTCAGTAGGTGGTCACCCACTTTCCCCATGCTTTCTCTTCCACTGAGGGTGAGCTCCAGCACTTTAAAGGGACATGAGTAAATCATAGAATCCTAGAGTTGGAAGGGACCACAAAGGCCATCCATTCCAATCCCTGCCATGCAGGAATACACAATCAAAGCATCCTGACAGATGGCCATCCTGCCTCTGTCTAAAAACTTTGAAAACGGAGACTCCACCACACTCCAAGGAAGTGAACGAATGCCACAACCTTTTTCTACCATAATGCAGACTAAAGTTTGGGGAGCAGTGGTGTCACCCCACTTAGGGGTGTGGCCCACACTGCCCCACATACACACACCCTTTAGTGATGTCCCTTTTCATAGGACAGCACTATGACACAATGGCATTACCATTTTTCTATTCCATATCACATGCAAAACTGTTACTTCTATTGTATTACTTTCAGTCTCTGCTTTAAGAGTGGGAATAAATTATTTCTTAGACAATCCAGTGCAGCCATTGCGATGCTGATTCATGTCCCTTGAAGTTCTAGTTCAAAAACATCTGGAGGACCACACATCTCCTACCCTTGAAATTCAATGAAAGGACTGAAGAAACACATTATGAATATGTATTTATCCAGTATGGCTTGCTGGAGACATAAAGTAAAATGAGGTAATTGTATTCAAGAAGGAATACCTTGCAAACTGTCTGCACAACCAAGAATTTGCTCAGCAAACACATTTTTTGCAAAGATGTTAAAATTACTACTGGAAAATCGAGTTGTAGTTATGTTAGTCTTTTTTGTCTCTGGAATTTTTTTAATGAGGTGCCGCTGGGTGTCTTGAAACACAAGGTCACTATGGACCAGTTCTAACAAACCTGCTATTTTGCATCTCTTTGATAACAGGAATGTAAATAGCTTGAGGAAGAAGATAGAAACAAAATATGGGGTGAGGATAAAGAGAATATTTTCTAATATTTTCCAAAATATTTTGTTGTCTGACACAGAACAGCAAATAATATTCCCTTTGCCCGTCCTAGTGCATAGTACCCATTTGTGGCAGACATGTTATTTTGCAGAAATCCCAGGGGCATCTCTTCCTATGTGCAATCATGAAAATACAATAACAAATACAATAATAATAGGACAACTGCCTTTTCATGCCAATCCCAAATCTACCTAATGATGGGGAGCTTGGAAGTAATCACCAAGTAACCAGATTATGGAAGAAGTCATTAAGAAATTAGTTAATTTGTAATTAATTCCTCCCCCAATGTTACATATTGATTGTAAATTAACAAAGTATAATTTCACTCTTATGTTAGTGTAACTGTAATATTTTTATTACTTTTATGCAGTTGGCCCTTGGTATTTGCTGGAGTTTGGATCCAGGATCCATCTTCCCATGTATACCAAAATCTGTGGATGCTCAAGTCCAATTAAATACAGTGGTGTAGTAAAATGGTGCCCCTTCTATGAAATAACAAAATCAAGGGTTGTTTGTTGGAATTTATATATTTTTAAAATATTTTCAAACTATGGAAGCTCTTGAATCCGTGGATAAAGAATCTGTGGATACAGAGGGGTGACTGTAGTTGTAAGGATATTGTATCACTAAATGGTGAACCAGGAATATTATATAAGTCAGGTGCTCATTCATGTTGTGTGTCATTCTATTGTGAGTGTTGGGACAGCAACAAGGTGGATGGGAACAGAGTGTATCATAGGGCACAGCTTCCAGTATCCATATGTTTCTTTTTTGAAACTAATAAGTCATAATTTTAGCTATCTTTGAGAAACAGACAAAATCAGTACCCCAAGGGTTTTGGAAATGTAACTGTTAAAAATTACCCTTTTTAAAAATAATTTTCCTAATTTCTAGATATAGATTACCCTGATGTCATAACTGGCCATTCACTCATACTAGTTAAATAGTCACTCCGTTGACAGAGGTTGCAGTTCCACCAGATGGCTATTAGAGGTTGCTGGATAATCCAGTTTTAATACCCCAAATGGTCTGTAAAAATCATTTAAAAAAAAAAGCTTTCTAGACAGGATATAGAAAAAACAGCTTTATTCAACAGTAGTTGTAGGGAAGTCCTGGTCCTGTCACTGCTAGTATTGGTTTGTTTTCCTCCTTTTTAATCCCTATATACATCAAATGGGGCAATGAAAATATTCAAGAGCATTGGTGGTGAAACCCTAGCCTTGTCATTGCAAATGATGGTATCTTTTCCTTCCTTCCTGTTAATACAAGTCTACTGTATATTCCTTTTAATTTCAAGTCAAAAGCTGAAATAATAAGGGAAATGTATTAATTTGTGGATAAGCTCTCTTCTTGAAACAATGACCTTAACCTGGTCCTGTGCAGCTATTTGGAGAATGGATTCATACTATTCTCAATATTTACCAAAAGTGCATTTGCTGCAACAGTCATATTAAAATATCTTCCCTTTGTGTACTAACAAGAAAATAAAAAAACAAGACAGATAGACAAAAAAGGCAGAGTACCATATTCATGTGTAAACTGAGCATTTTTGCCAAGATTTGGCAAATGTTCAGAGTATTAGGCATATGCAACATTCATGTAATTTCATTGCCTTTGAAATATTCGCACAAATTGAGGGTAAACTATATCTTTAAAAACCACACATTAGTTACATAAATGTACATAGGAGAAAAAATAATGTCCAAAATTTCAGGATAAAATAGGAATACAGACAGGAATGAGACTGGTTTGTGAAAAAAATATGATGAGAAATATTTGTTTTCCTAAATGAAAGGAAGTATATAGAAAATGGAGGGTCCAGAGGACATTTTTTTTTTTTTTACCAAAGAGCTATTTTATTTTTTGTTGTGCAAATAAATGTATTTCTAATATCACAGCCCTCACATTTTGGTACAAATAGAAGTTTCTATGGCAACAACTAGAACATTTCCCCCAGAATTGCAAGTGGATGAAACTCTGCCTTCTATGCTATTAAGGACTGGGAGAAAGCCCTCCAAGAACATTCTTCCAGGTAAACATGCATAGAATTTATACGAAACAATTGTATAAGGGTGTAATAATAAAAACTGAAGGTCCTCTTTTATAAGAACCTCCATGTTTAGAATTAATGCATCTCTCAGTTCCATATTACAGAGACAGAGATGAGGATGAGCTGCTGTTTTCATCCCTCTTCGGGGTTTTTCCAAAAGTATTTGCTCGACAATCGCAGCAAAGAAACCACCCAATGAGTCAGATCTTTGGCTTCATCCAGCAGTGTCTTCAGTTTAGAGGCAGAAGTGAATTTCTGAATATGTGAATTCCAAATGTGCTGGCCAACTAAGGTGGACATTTATGAATTACTAAATAAAGAAGAACTGCATCCCCAAAAAGAAAGGGCAAAAGGTTTGTATAAAATCTGCACAGATGTGCATAAAGTTTGCATGTCTTAGTCTATGTTTACAAACATTAATTTGAACAGAAAATACCATACATCTCACCTTTGTGAAGAGGATTGCAACCAGGTGGCCAGTCTGCTTGTTGCAGTGCTTCTAACTGCTAAGAGACAGCATCCACACTCCAGCTCACCCTTCTTATAGTTTTCTCTAGCTCTAAACTCCCCTTTGATTTGATTATTCCTTCAAACACAAGACTATCCTCTGCAAAGTGATTACAGTATGTGACATGCTACACTCAACCAATTTATGGATTCAATATTCCAATTCTATATGTTGTGGAACTACAATATAATGTTACACACCACTGCTATAGAAATGGATGTGTTAGTTTTTTAAAAAAATATTGTAATAGCTTTGATAAAATCTCCTTTGCTCTATAGCTGCAGCAAACACCCTATTTAGTATTTGAAATTCTGTGCTTGTTCTTTCGAAATTTATTTAATGGATCCATTAGCTGAGGTACTTAATCATGAGCATGATAATGTTTATTGTCTTCACAGGGAATGTTGCAAGGCTTAATTACAATAACTTAGGGTTTGTAAACCATTATGATTTCATCAAATTATGATTATGCAGGATTGTGAAAGTGATATACAGTTTCTTTTCTCCTTGAGGGACTCAAATAAGTTTTTGCCCTCAGGAACTCACAGCTTAAATTTCAGAAGAGATGGAAACAATTGAAGGAGGGAGAAAAACAAAAAAAGAAACCTAATAGAAAGCAATGGCTGCTGCCATGCTGCAGAATTAATTCAGTTTGATACCACTTTAACTGTCATAGCTCTAACCTATGGAATCCTGGGATTTGTAATTTGTTTTGGCACCAAAACTTTCTGCCAGAGTTATATATTTCACAAAACTACTAATCCCAGAATTGCATAACATTGAGCTGTTGCAGTCAAAGTTGTGTCAAACTGCATTAATTCTACAGTGTAGATGCTGTCAATGAATGATTAGAAGTATCATTCATTGGAATGGATTCACTGCCTCGCTAACTCTGAAGCTATCAGCCAATCATGGATTGCAGCACATGAAACTGGCTACCACTCATTTTGTTTCTTAACATCTGTGGAGAGACATGGTATGCTCTGTTTGGAGGTCAAGGTATTCCAGTCCCCCTTTGAACTGCTGTGTAGTAAAGGGAGGATCAATGCAAGTTTTCCCCACTGAATTCTGAGCACTTATTGCTGTGAACTTTTGGCATACTAGAGGAAAGGTGAGAGATTTCTAAATAATCTAAATAATTCTAATCATTCATTTAGTTCAGAATTATAATTGGCACCATGTCATCTGATGAACAGCTGCACCCTTACATTCTTTGGAAAAGATTTGATTAATAATCCAGACAGGGACTCCAAAGCAGTGGCTTCACAGTTGCAAAATATCCTTGCCAAGCTTCCTCACTTTTTAAATGGTCCAGAAAATGTTCAGTTTGCAAAGCTTGTTGTGAAAGATTTTCAGCTCACTATAGTACCACATACAGGGGGGTTGCAGACTGTCAGAAATAGTGCAAATTGAGCCCACTTTTAGGGTTAGGTTTAGTGCTAGGGAATCATGGGAATTGTTTTTTTTCCCTGAGACATTGAGCCTTCTCTGTCAGAGAGCTATGGTGCCACAATAAACTACAGTTCCCATAATTACCTAACCCTAACCCTAAAACTGGACTCAATTTGCACTATTTCTGGCAGTCTGCAACCCCCCACAGTGTCCATCTTGGTATTCTTTTAAAGCATTTTTCTTTATCCTGTCATACTGGAGGTTGGGGGGAACCTAGGATTTTATTATTGGTTTAATCTCCCTATCATACTTTTGGAAAATTTCACAAGTAGACATAGGCTTGAGAAGCAGCTAGACTTTGATCCATAATGGATTAAGAGGAACAAACAGTGGTGGTTAGTGGCTAATGGCTTTGATGTCAATGGAGCTGCGAATCTCCTCTGGGTTTCAATCTAAACTTTAGAGCAGCTACAAAAGGTGCCAAATCATATCTCCAAGATAGGCTTAGTTCATCACTTTGGATAGTTCCTTTAAAATTCAGTCCAGAATGGATTCACTGCCTTTCTAACTTTGAAGCTATTAGCCATCAGGGATTGCAGCACATGAAACTGGCTACCACTTTTGTTTCTTACCATGGAGAGGTAAGAAGGTATGCTCTATTTGGAAGTCCAGGTACTCAAAACACTTTTGCATATTTATTTTTTGTTTCAGAAAGAACACATGGGATTTTTTCTCCCTTTTCCCTATGAGCCTTTACTCTTCATCACTCCAGTCCCCCCTTTGAGCTGCTGTATGGTAAAGGGAGGATCAATGCAAGTTTTCCCCACTGCATTCTGAGCACTTATTGCTGTGCACTTTTGGCATACAAGAAGAAAGGAGAGAGATTTCTAAATAATTATAATTCTTCCTGTTCATGTGCAATGAAATAAAAAAAAATAGAAATATGTACCAAGTAATAATAATAACAATAATAAATTTTATTTTTAACCTGCCCCTCTGTTAAGCAACCAGGGCGGCATACAACAAGTTAAAACAATACAGAGTAAAACAAAACAATACAGAGTAAAATACATCAATCAAATAGACCAAGGTTGGGACATGTAGTGCTTTAGAGAGTCATGTATGGATCCGGGGAACTACAAATTACTTTCCTGGGCACACTGCTAAAAAATACAAAGCTTTTGTAAAAAAAAAAAAAAAAAACCAAAAAATCACACAAATTCAGTTTTGACTAAAAGATTGTAATGTCACATTATTTTGTTTAAAAGATGCTCCAAAGTGACAAAATGTAATTTCTGATCCAGGAAAATCAGAGATCAAGAGGAACTAAAATTGCAGTGTGTCCCCTCCAAGCACTGTAACATGCCCACACTAAGGACTTTATCACACTAGGCAGTTAATTGGAATTAAAGCAAGATATTTGTTTATTTGGCCAGTGCTTGTCACACAATGTTGTGTCTATGCAGTTGTTGCTTTGCATTTCTTTTGTTTCTATAGCACACCTTTTCATGGACAGGGGAAACCCATCAATATGCTGCTAATGTCATTCCTATTCCTTAAGTTCCCCTGGTGCGCTATGTTCCTTCCACAGCAAGAATGACTGACAGTAGTCATATGGTGTGAGGGATATGAGTTTTCTCCTCTCCTCCCTTCCCCTCACTATTCCCAAGCAGGCCAAGGTTGTTTTTACACTGTGCCTTCCAGGTTTTTTATTTTTATTGTTGTGGTGATTGTTCAATTACTGCAAAAATACCAAAAAACAAAACAAAAACAAAACAAAAACAAAAGGAATGGAGTAAAAACAACCTAGGAAAAGGCATGCATGCACTGAAAGGCATGGAAGGTATGATTACAGAGCTGGTGTGGAAGGGACTATGGATTGCCAAAGCAAGGCATTCATGTGTTTGAAGAGAAGTGTGATACTGAACATTTTCAAACCAGTATTTTCCCATTTATTTCACTAACATGATTGTTGCAAGAAAAAAAAAAGCTGGTGTGATAAAGTCCTAAATGAATGCTATGTCACTGATTCCTCATGCTATAGTTAACATCATTACTGACATGAAACCAACTTAAAGATATAAATCCTTGCTTGTTTCTTTCTTGGGTACATGGTTAAGAAATCTCAATATTTTTCATCTTTACTGTGAGGTAGGAAAAAGGGTTTTTTTATTATTTTTGATGAGGATTTTTCTGCTTACAAGGAAAATTTTGGCACTAAGTGTGTGAAGATGTGTGCAAACTGCAATTACTGTTGCCTTGCTCCACAGTCTTTTTAAAAATGTTAAGGAATGGATTAGCTGTTTGTGACCTCTTGTTCATTAAGTTTCTGTGCTTGCTCTATGTCTTTGTGTTGTGCTCCATGTAAAGAAAAGAAAATATTTTGCACCAGGACTCCTTGTACAAATTATAGAAGCTTTGACAAAATAAGGTGAAAAGGTTTAATACTCACCTTTTGGGAAGGAAGAGAGTAATCATGTGGGGTTTTGATTCCTTAAGAGGGTTCATATCATACAAAGATGCCCAGTTTTGTGGGGACAAGAATATTTTCAAATATTCTCTACATTCCTAATGAGAACAAATTAAATAAAAAAAATCAGTTATGAATAATAACCAATGGAGATCATATACATTAGTGAAGGAATGTTTTAAAAGATTTTTATATCATTTAATCAAGGAAGTAAAATTTGATTGATGAACTACATAGTGAGAGAT
Organism: Phrynosoma platyrhinos; assembly: GCA_020142125.1. Classification (NCBI taxonomy): domain Eukaryota; kingdom Metazoa; phylum Chordata; class Lepidosauria; order Squamata; family Phrynosomatidae; genus Phrynosoma; species Phrynosoma platyrhinos. The sequence continues at coordinate 151,402,898 of CM034708.1, read as the reverse complement.
TGAAAGGGCATGTGCATGTGTGTGGTTAGTATCAAAATACATAGGGGAAAACCTGCCTGGCTTTAATTAATATTGTTCTAATGATAGAGATCAATGGTTTATATGGATAACATAAAATAAATATTTTGTAAAGTGTCCATCAGACAGAGGACGTTACCACACTGGCCCTAAAGCAGAAAGAATTCAGCATCATTTCAGCATCATTTCTTCCTTTTTTCCGTGTGCTCACACAACGTCGCAGCAAACCCCGCCCTTCCCTGCATCATTTCAGCGTCATTTCAGCGTCATTTCAGCATCATTTCAGCGTCATTTCAGTTCTTTTGAATTCCATGAGTTTCATGGAATTCAAAAGAACTGAAATGACGCTGAAATGACGCTGAAATGATGCAGGGAAGGGCGGGGTTTGCTGCGACGTTGTGTGAACACACGGAAAAAAGGTCTGAAATGATGCTGAAATGATGCTGAATTCTTTCTGCTTTAGGGCCAGTGTGGTAACGTCCAGAGAAGTGAGGAGATCAGTGACTGCTGAGGGAAGCAGAGAAAGATAAATGCTTTCTTATATATTGGGGAAGGGAAGGTTACTTGTGTGCCTTACGGGTTTGGATGGCAGGGTGACTGCTTGAAGCCATGCAAAGTGCCTCAAAAAGCTTGGTTGAAGAAATGCATCATCGTGTTAATGTCCATCTCTCACACATCAAAACAACAGTTATGGTATAAATCAGCATGCCCTCACCAGTGTATGGACCTCACCGAGGAGGACCACATCTTATTATCACAATTCCTCTTCTGGCATAGTTGCTACCAATGTTGACTATTTTGCTATTTTGCCACCATTTTTTATATTTTCTTGATATTTCCTCACTTTATGTTTTCTATTTTCAATTAGTGATTTCCCCTGTATATTGTAGGCATCCTGCTAATGTAGTAGTGATATTCCTTGGAGCCCAGTTTACTATAAGAGAAAGCTTACTCTGCCCAAGATGAGACCTTGATAAACACATTGTAATATTGTCTCTGTATAGTTCTTAGTTTATGTGTGAATGAAAGCTTCAAAAAGTTTCTTTTTTTTACCAGAATTTTCAAAGCTTCAGGGTAGATATAATGCAAAGCTGTGACACTGAATTTAGTGCAGACCCAGAGTTGTAGGTCCTATTTTGCACATTGGAATAAAAATGCCAGAGCTATTTCCCTGCGTTATGATAAGGAACCTCTGCCTCAAGTCACTGAGGGCTGCTTTCATCATAAGACATTGACAAAGGACGTCCTGAGAGCATTGCTGCACAAACGTTTAATATCATACATAAGGTATGAGCAGGGTATTACAGACTGACAGTGTTATGTGATCTTGTGATTTGTAACTGTGCATCCCCATTTCATTTGTTTTGCTAGGAGATAAGATCCTCTCCAATCCCTTGCTACACTAGCTTAAGCTTAGGTTGCATTTTGGTTGCATATTTTGGAATGGTGCCAAACTTTGCATGTGGAGAGGAGCTTCTGGAAATGGCATACCACTTATGTACTGAATTCTGTTTATGCAAACATAAGCTCCCTTCAAGATAAAAAAAGCCAATGAAAATACCTCCTATTCCCTGACACTGGTTTTCTCCCCTATCCGTTACCTCAAAAGGAAACAAAGGGGACCACTGACACCAGGAACAAGGGAAGACCTAGTTTTCATATCTCTTGATCAGAAAATAAAAAGGGCTATTTTATTTATCCAATCATTTATTTTATTTATATGCTGCCTTTCTCCCAGAAAGGAACCCAAGGTGGCTCACAGATTAAATGGGTAAAAAAAACAAAAACAAAAAACACCTCAACAATAAAAAAATTAAAGCAAATAAAATCATCTCATTAAAGCAGTTTACAACTACATTTAAAAATCCAAAATTTCCAAACATATTCAGAAAAACAATATCTATAAATTTGGGCTTACATCATCATCAGCAGCAGCACTCTACTCTATCTCTACTTAAATTCCTCTTGGCTCAATAGATTGGTCCAGAAGACATCAAAACTGCAGATACCAATCTGATGGGGACTTCTATTAAACACAATTATTTACTAGAATAATTTCAATTCTTTCTGATTGTTATTTTTTAAAATACAGAGACAAATAAAAAATTCTTCAGTCTCATTGTTAAGGAGAGAGCCAGTGTGGTGTAGTGGGTTGAGCATTGGACCACAGCTCTGGAGAAAGGGTTTGAATCCCGTTCAGCTGTGAAACCCACCGGGTAACTTTGGGCAAGTCACACTCTCTCATCATCTGAGGGAGGCCAAAACAAATCCTGCCAAGAAAACCCCATAATAGGTTCATCTTAGGGTTGCCATAAGTTGGAAATGACTTCAAGGCAAACACAATTGTTAAGTAATGCTGATTTTTTTTCATGTCCTAATTTATAAATGAATCTTGCATACTTTACCTTTGTGTGAAATATATTTGTCATTCCATTTCTACTAAAAACCTATGGTATTTCACCTTTTAGGAATGGTCTCTTGCTTAAGAAATTAGATTACCTTTCATCAGGCTATCTAGCCATCTGTTCTTTGATAAGGATCAAATGTTTTATTGGCACAGTGTTTACTCCCTCCCTTTCTCCCTCTCCTGTTAGACATTACTCATCATGCTTTCTCCAATACTGGAGGAGAAGAATGCCTACCATCACTGCTCTCTCTTGTTGCCTTCCTCTTATATAAAACAATGCCTCTGAAGAGGAGAAGTTCCTGTGAATCTGGAACCTCACACATAAGATCCATTATTTTCTTCTTTCTTGCACAGATGGATGGAACTTCTCTTCAGCCATATCATTTCCTTGTGATGAAAGTAATGAGAGTGTAGGCACTCTCCCATGTTAAAGAAAGTACTGTGAATAACTCATGAAGACACCCTTTATCTCACACTCACACACACACATTAAAGATTTGCCTCATGACATTGAAGAGATTTCCCCCTTGTATTGATTTTATGCTACTGTGACAACAATAATAAAAGGGAGGGGGGAAAGGAAAACCCTTAAAGGCAGCTGATAATGACCTGAATAAGGATCAGGCCATAATAAAATACACATATAAATTAATGTAAACCGCCCATGTGTCTTCAGAAATGTCCAGACAGAAATAACAGCTATAGGATGCATGCTGAAATGTGGATAGGGCAATCTGACCTTCAGATAATAGACTGAGAGATGTCAAGTGTTTCAACTAAAGTCTGCTTGGGATAATGGATTGTTCTGTTCTAATTGTTTTGTTCTTCTGTTGTGAAATTCCAGTCCATTAGCAGAGGACAATTAATAAAGACAATGGCTTCATGGCACACTACATATATTAATACAAAAGTCTTTGCTACTGCACATATACCAAAAGAAATATTCTCAGAGAAAGTTTTGAACCCAGGGAAACTGACTTTTGGTAAGAAGATTTATTACTTTAACACAGTAGTACCCAAAGTGATTGGTAGCACCCCCTGAGGGCATTGGAAAGCTCCAGAGGGGTGCTGAGGGGGAAAAGAGCAGCAGGGTGGTGCTGAAGGGGAAAAGGGGGTGGCAGGGAATTGTAGGGATGGGGGTTATAAGTAGGGTTGCCATTGCTGCTGAAAAACCATGAAGGTCCTGGATTGAAGTCTTTGAAAAGCAGGATTCCTGAAGGCAGGAAGGAAACCTTAGGAAAAAACCTCATCCAGATCCCACCCTCGAGGTTCTGGGTGGTACTCCTCTTCCCTGCCTCGAGGACTGCTCTATTAGCCGTCTGCCAAGGCCCTTAGTCTGGAATATCAGTATGCAAAGGGATCTTGTAGCACCTTTGAGACTAGTTGTATGAAAAATTTGTAGCATAACCTTTTGTAGATTTGCATCTCAGGTTTTGTGGAAGAGAGTTATGGCAACCCTAGTTGCAAGAAACGTCTTTTATACACCATTCTGGGACAAGACAGAGGGAGGCTGAATGCAGAGCTGTGGGAAACAAGCCATGTCTGTCCAGGCTGAGAGGCAAGAGACCTAGCATGGCTCCTCCAGCTTTGCCTCACCTTGGAACAAAGCAAATGGACCCTGTCCTTCCCTTGCTCCCTCCCCTGTTTGGACACCAAAATACTTGCCATGCGCACCTTTTCCCAGAAACTGCTTAGCTTTCCCCTTCAAGGAGCCTAAGGAGGAAAGCTTCTTTTGGTAAGAAAGGCACCAGCTAGTTGCAAGGCAAAAGGGAAGGGAGGGGACCAGGCATGTGCTCTTCTTTCCCTTTTGTCTTGGCTAGCTAGCTTAAACCAGCAAGCCAAAGCAGAAGGGAAGGGAAAGGAGCAGACGTATGCTCTTCTTTCTCTTTTGCCTTGGCTAGACAGCTCAAGCCAGCTAGCCAAGATGGAAGGGAAGGGGCAAGGCTCTTCCTCTGTTCCCCCTTGCACTGGATACTATCAATCATCTGGTGACTCCTGGGATTTCCTCTTTCTTCCCCCCCTTTATTCCCCTGTCCCTCCCTTTGCTAGGAAAAGCATGGAGGAGGTAGAGGAGGAGGTCAGCTGTAGGGACATTTCTTGGCATGGGCTATCCAGCCAGCCACACAGTCCTTCCTTCCTCAGGTGGAAATCCTGCTAAGCTTGCTTGCCCACCAGGCACCCCATTCAGAAAACATTCTTCCTTCCTTCCTAGAGGGGCCTCCCTCTTTCACTTTTCCATGCCACCCCACTCCCGGCCTCACCTTCCTTCTCCCAAATTCAAACTTGTGAGGCTCCAGGGTCCCTTTGAAACTTGGACTCGCTAGTAGCAATTGTTGTTGTTTGCCTTCAAGTTACTTTGACTCATGGTGACCCCAAGGGGAACCTATCATGGGGATTTCATGAAAAATTTTCTTCGAGGGGCTTTGCCATTGCCTTCCCTTATAGCTGGGAGAGTGAGACTTCCCCAGGGTCACCCAATGGAGTTGCATGGCAAGCTGGATTTCATTTACTTCATTTGCAAAATGACCCAAAAGTAGCCACTTCCCTTGCTTAGGATACTTTCTCTGTTCTCCCCCTCTCAGTAGAACAGTGGACCTAATACCAATAAATAGGCATGGGGGGAGCTAGGGTTGTCACCCAAGAGGAAAGGGGATGGTGGCCTAAAAAAATTTGGGGACCACTGCTTTAACACAACAACCGACCTCTGTAAAATCTGAAAGACTTCATAAGCTCACCTATGTCTTAGGGCAAGGGACACGATTTCCGCCTTTCTGGATAACATTCTGTCTCACTCCCACAAATGAACAAATATACTTTATACTTGAGGCCTTAATATCACTGTGTGTATATCTGAAAAAGTGGGCTAATATCCATGAAAGCTCATGCTAAAATAAAAACCAGTCAGTCTTAAAGATACACCCACACTCTTTATGTCCTCCTCCTCATTTCTTCCTTTTTATATATTTGGAACAGTATGCCTGAAAAGAAGAGATTCAGTCCTATACCCACTGAAATAAGTTCTATTGAGTTCAAGAATTCCTATCTCTAATCAACCTCTACAGAGATACAACAACAACACAATACAAGGGGGTATCATACAAATATAATTATCACATTTAAAAATTTAACAGAAAGTTTGTTTTGATTTGTAGTTGTTAACTTATCTCTACATAGTCACCATCCAGATTTACATTTTTCCAGTCTTTCTTGACCCTCTAAATACCGTTATTGTAAAAGTCTGAAAATTGTACCTTAAACACTCTTCCACTTCATGAATGATGTCATCTGTGTTGTCAAATCGCCACCCCTGCAATGGATTTTTCATTTTGGGAAAATGAAAAAGTCACTTGGTGATGATGACACAGACAAAATTTCATCAATATACCATAATAATTTCCAGGTGATAATTATTACTTTACAATACCCCCTCGTGCTTCTCCATCTTACACTTTAGTCACTTCTGGCACAACCTGTAACAAAAAGAAAGGACACAATGAGCTGATTTTCTCAAATCATGCATGTAGGGACCAATGATGACATTGACAAAATTTCATCGATATACCATAATAACTTCCGGGTGATAGTTATTACTTTATGACACCCTCTTGTATGATTAATAATACTGACAACACATAGAAGCCAACATGACTGAGGTTTCTGGCAACAAAAGAGTGGTATCTGCTAAACCAATCAATTCAAACTAAAACAAAGGGGAAACTAAGCATTAAGGAGACTTTCCTGATAGTACAAGCTTTTTATCAGTGAACAGATTGCTTGGGATTCTGCTTTTTGAAAAGGCATTTAATAGATGCTGGGCGGCCACTTGTTACAGAAGCTCTAGCAGTAAATTTCCAGTATGTTTTGGCAGAGTTGGACTAGATGATCTCAAAGGTAGCCTTCAACTTGATAGATTATATAAAGAGAATGAAAACATACATCAATGTTGAGGCAGTAAGAGATGGGTAAGAACAATGGCAGGGATCTTATTGGGTAGTTAGGAATGCATGACTGAGAGTTATGCATTTGTGACTGCTTCATATTCATGATCACTACATATCATCTCAGGGGCATCATTAGGAGGGTGCAGACTGTACTGGGTGACCCCTCACCCCAAAGCATGTATGCCTGCTTTGGTGGTACACCTGGGGGGACTAGTGCAGCTGCTGGGCATGTAAGAAAGGGTGTCACCGCCCTTTCTCACACACCAAGAAGCCTTGCGAGACCCTGAAGAGGCCATTTGGACAGGTGCTGCTGCTGGAGGTGGTGCCTTCTATTAGAGTCTGCTGTGGCTGTTTGGCCTACCAGGCATACCAGACCCTAAACAGATCATCTGGAGTTCTCAGCATTGACTCCCAGAAGCAGCCACAGTAATAATAATAATAATAATAATAATAATAATAATAATAATAATTTATTTATTTATATCCCGCCTTTAGCCGAGGCTATCAATGCAGCTTACAATCTAAAAGTACAAACCCATACAATACAAAAACATTTACCTGCCCCCAAAAATATATTAAATTCATAACAACATTAAAATTTAACTTAAAACAAAATTACAAAATCAAAACAAAATTACAAAATCAGTAGTCTATGGTGGGCAGGCAAGCGAGGCAGCTGGAGAGAAAAGCAGGCCGCTCTTTCCCCTTCTGCAATAGGTGACACCAACCTAGTAACACTGTTGATTTAGGCCATGAAAGTCTTCCCAATCTCCACTTACTTAGCAACCACCACAATGATGGGGGGTTTGTTTCCCTGGTGCTCAGGAAGTGGCTGACTGACATTCTTACCCCCCCCCCTCCTGAGAATGATCTCCACTGCAAGGGGGGGTGCAACAGGGATTCTAATTCTGCCTGTCCCAATTGAGGTCACTCATGTGAGGGAAGGAGAACATTAGTCGGCTGCTCCCAGAATGACAGGGGAACAGACTTCCATTGATTATAGTGCCTGCTGATCAGTAAGTGGGATTGTGGGAGTCAGGCCAGGATTCACTATGCAGCTACATAACTCCCCTGATTACATAACAATGTAGTGCACAGAGGATCCCAGCCAATAACAATAATCAGATATCTACCCCAGTCCCCATATATCTTATGCTAGACAGACAAAGTATCATTTGCACAAAATTCAAAGTAGTTATTTTTGTCTTATGGCATCGTGGAAATATATCATTTTCTTGTTCTCCCCTAAAAGGAAAAAAAGTAGAAAGCCCTGGTATTTAAAATAAAAAGCTGAGTTCAGTAGTATCAGTAATTAATGGTGAGGCTGCCAAGAAAATAGCTATGGCCTGAATAAGGATGTGACCTGATGTTTGCAATGTAAGTTTCAGTATTCTAACAAAAGAAGCATGAAATTATGAAAATGAGCAATTCTTGCAGCATCCCCTTAACTTCAGTAAGGTTGTAGATTGTCAGATAATTGCTTCTTTAATCTGAAAAGAAACATGGCACATTTGGTGTATGGATTTATTGCAAGTATGTGCTTATGCCTGGATCCCATTCATTGATTTCTAATTGAGGGTTAACATTAACAGTTTTTGGATGGATGGATGGATGGATGGATGGATGGATGGATGGATGGATGGATGGAAATATATCTGTGATAGTCAGTATTTTTATATCACAAGAGGTTTGATTAACCTTTCTGAAACACTTCAAATAAACTTAATATTAAGATGAAGTTAAAATTCCATTCAAACATAATGAAGCTGAATTAATAATAATGCTCATTTGCAACTTCAGCAAGTCTAACAGTTTCCACAATTCTATATGATGGCACAAAGAATCTAACACTGCAGGGCCAGACTATCAATTTTCAAACAGATTTGATTATTTATTTAAGCAGTGAAACCTTACTCATTCCCATTAAGTGCAATATGTACCATGCATTCATGGCTACTCATCATTAAGCACACTGGCTTCACATATTTTTTTTTACTAGATAAGAGATAGCTAGTGCCTAACATTTGGGAGGTAGTGAACATGCTCAAATTAAGCAAAATAGTTCCCCATCACCATCTTTCAAAGCTGTCTTTCACCATTCAAAGTACTGTTCCCACCATCTTTTCCTGAAGCAGGTCAGTTCATGGCAGAAGAAAAAATATGGAATCCCCCAACAATCTGCATGGAGACTGCACTTGTTCTTCTGGTCATAAGGGTTAGGGACCCCATAGAAGTTCTTCTGGTCATAATGTAGCCAAGGGTCTAATTAAGGGGAATTTATGATTAGCCCAATGTTGCGAGAGGGGCAGGCTACTATGCCCCGCAGAACCATCTTCCCTATGTGTATACCGAGAAGACCAGGGAGTCCCAGAAATGGGGCTGAGACAGATGCTTCCAATGAATATAGTTTTATTATAAGGCAAAGTCACACACACTCACACACACACTCAAGGCTCAGGAAAATCAAGGTTGGAGGTTAGAATAGATGGCAGGTGTACTGAGGGTGATGCTTACCGAGATATAGTCTTCCTCCAGGGAGCAAATGGGGTGCGAGATGGTGGGGGACAAGCCTTGCTCCACGGCCTGGGTTCGAGCAGAATTGCCGGTAACTAGCTTCAAAGGTCAGAGTGATGTGGAGTCGTTTAGACCAAGAAGATAGCACACCGACTGGCCAAAATCTGGGGCTTATATAGGGCCAAATGGGCCCAGGGGCAAAAGGCGATAATTGCGATGATGACACCCGGCTGTGTAGGATTACATTGTATCTGGTGGTCTTAATCCGAGGGGCTCATATCCTGGGGGAATGTGTGAGACTGGGTAGCACAATACAGACATTATACTTTTGATGGCTGAGGGTGCTTGTGACTGGGTGACACAATACACCCTTCGATGGTTTGAATGATTTGATCAGAGAAAATCCCATCAGCAACTCTCCTAGACTATCTGGGGCTATTCAGCGGGGATTAAGGGTGGTGGCCCATGCCATGGGCGCAGAGGACCTTTGCCTCCAATTCCATTGCCAGAGTCCATCTGGAGGTCATCATGGAATTTCACATTTTTGATAGCCGAGGAACTATGGGTCATATTTTGGATATTAAGTACTATGGGTAACAATAAGAGTTAGAGAAGGGATGTAGCCAGTGGCATCCCCATCCCTGATGCTAGCTGGTGCAGGGGGCAGGGCTACGGGGGGGGGGGAGTGGTGGTTCTGGGGGGCAAGCAGCCAAAAGAGCGTGTTTGCCCACCCCTTTTCCTTCAGTGCTGCTGCAATGCCTTCTCATGGTAGTGAGGTCAGGAGGGCCTTCTCTTTCACTGCTGTGGTGCCATTCTCCTGTGTGGTAGAGTGGAGCCATGTTGCTGCGATCAAACCAAGAGGGGCACACTCACCCCTCTTTGCCCCTCAGCAGGAGAAGGGCCTGACCAGGTATCACCCCTCTTCTTGGGTGTCACCTGATGCAGGCTGAACCTATGTACCTCTCAGTGGCACCACTGGATGACACTACAGATGGGGTGGCAAAATGAGAGTGTTGCTGCTCCAAATAAAAAGCCTGACATTAAATTTTCCTTCCATTTCCAGATATCTAGAATTGCACAAAATAAGGCACCTAGAATTCTTGCATTTGTTCAGTGGGCCCTTGATATCTGCTGGGGTTTGGTTCCAGGACCCTCCATAGATACCAAAATCTGTGGATGCTCATGTCCCATTAAATACAATGGCATAGTATAATGGTGTTCCTTATATAAAATGGCAAAATCAAAATGGCAAACTCAAAGTTTGCTTTTTGGAATGTATATATTTTTGGAATATTTTCAATCCATGGTTGGTTGAATCTGTGGATAAAAAAATCTATGGGTATAGAGGGCCATCTATATGTTACATTCCCTTGGTCATTTTGTCTGGACCTTTTCTTTGGATGTCTAAATTGTACTTCTCAATACTTGACTTAAATTGTAAGCTATTTCAATAGCAGAAATTTGGGGACTGAATTCCATTTGAGGTAGCACAATTGTTACTGGGGAGCAATGTTCTCATTCTCAACCCCACCTCCAGCTACACTTCTTAGGGTGAGCAATGCAGATACCAAGTGTGCCAATGATTCAAAATTATTCAGGGCAATAAAAGCAAAATGAGGAACTCTAAAGTGCTCTAAAAATATTTCTGAAATTATTGTTAGTAGTGGCAGTTGTCACTGTTGTACTATGTTAAAAGATATTTATTCCTAAAAGATTATATATCATACTGTAGTAATAGAGTATGGGTATTATATAATGACTGATTTCTTCACACTTCCAGGATAAACCAGTTTCTAGATAGGCATCACTCAGGCCCCAATCCAGCTGTATCCATGAGTATAGTTTTTTCTATTGCTTCCAGCGAGACTCAGATTGCAAGCCTATACACATAGCCCCACCAACCTAAGTGGGAGTTGCATAGGATTGGCCTCTAAAATATGAGTAACTTTGGCTGGATTGAGGCCCAAAGAAGATGAGTAGCTGTGTCTACTTCATCCTCATTATCAGCTTGGCTTTGAACCAATGAGGTTCAGTAAAATGGGAAGTAAGAAAGGCAGCCAAGTGTAGAGCCAGGCTGTTAGGAAATACCAGTACCAATGTTTTTACCAAACTGAAGGCCAAAACAATTATAATTAACAATAATTATACCTTATATCTTTCTTTCTAGCTGTGCCAGAACACTTAAATTACTCCTACCACATGACTGACTCAGTAAAGGATGAATCATACACAGAGACGGGTGTAACTAAACTGGACTCAAGCTACACACATGGATCACAATTTTCCTCAATTGCTTAAATCAGGGTTTCTTAACCTAAATCTAAGAACTTAAAATTCAAGCAAAGGAAAATAAGACAAAAAGCTACTAGATCTGGAGATGAAGATCACAAAAAGCTATTGTATACAGCTGAACTTGGAAATGCTGCTGTTCGGATTACACTCCAAGAATGTTCCGGGCATTATGGCTGCAATATACAAGAGCTGATTCCACTGGCAACAGTGTAGAATCTCCTCTCACTGCAATATCAATTTTTGAAGGGCATTTTCCACGGGGTGTGGGAGGTTAACACACACACCCTGCCCCTACCCAGTGATTCAGGAGAGCATGCTAGGGAGAAACCAAACCATGCCAGATTCAAATGCAGAGGACCCATAAAAGTAGAAGCTCAAAAAGTATTCCAAGAATGACCCAAAGACAAGCAAGGAGTCACTGAAGGAATGAAGGAACCCAAAATCCAGAAAAGAAAAATGCAGGGAATGTAACACAACAGCCAAGCAGAGATAGTAGATCTGTTGCCTTGTAGCAAAAGAGATGGCCTTGACTGTGCTTATTTTTAGCCAGCTGCAAATCATCACAGCTAGGTTCATTACCCCAGTTGTCCTTTTTAAAGAACACCACTGCTGTGCTCCTCTTTTGTTGCCACTGCTTTAGGGGCCATTCACATGTCTTTTTTTTTTTTTGTCTTTTTTTACTGAAATGATGCAAATATCCTCAGTCACACATTCACACTCCAGCTTTGTTATTTGCACTTGGAAATGACATTAATCTGAATCCTTCAAGATTTTACCAGGAGTCAGTGGCTCAGGAAGGGGGGAATCCTCCATTGCCAGTCTGGGGCTTGTTCTTCATTGTCTCGGGGGTGGGGTGGGGGGTGGGGTGGATGATGTTTTCCTTCTTGGGAGCCCCTGGAAGTCCCCATTGGAACCAAATGTACAGGCAAAGAAGAAGAGGAGAACATTTCCTCATAAAGCCAGCCATGTGGAGCCAATGAGTTAATGCTGTGAAAGTATTCCAAACCCGTTCAAGGTATGCTGAGTTTAATCTGGGTCTGTTTGCATGGTTACTGAGACTACTGACAATGCACATTTAAAAAAAAATCAGAAAAATTCCCAAGTTCATTTGCCATGGGTTAAATGGGGTTTTTGATAGCCCTTCCCAAAACTGATTTGGGTGGTATACTATGGCCATAAAACGGGGTCTATTAAAACAGGGAGCTCCACCAATCAAAACTGAAAAATAAGGAAGATTCTATGACACTGAGCAGAAAATTATAAATCTAATGTCAGTATTATAATAATCACAGTTATACATTCTTTATGATAAATTAACAAATAGTGTAGCAAAATGGTCATAGTGGTTCATATACATGGTAATCATGACTCCCTGCTAATGTTGGGTGGTATACAGAAAGTCCAGAAATGCTGGACAGAAAGTCCCAGCATTTTTCAGAATTAGCTGCTGAGAGTTACAATCCAACAACCTCTGGAGGAAAGCAGAATCCCACCCTGGCTGTACAATAATGTGTTAGAATTGTGGTCCTTCTTGTGGTCCTCAGATCAGCCTCCTACACACACAAAATGTCAGACCTAGAATTCCCATTGAAGCAAATGGACGTTTGTCTTTGTCTAATGGAAATTGCTGTTACAGAGGACTGAATGGATCAGGAGCATGAAGAGGGAGCATTACACATGATTACTATTCCCTGTAATCTGGTTTATATGCCCAATGAATTGCTGACAGGAGGAAGTCAGTCCAGGGCCTACAGTTCTTCATTTGTTGCCTCCTGATGTCCAGTGGTGCTGCATATAATATCCTTATCCAGCAACTCTGCATCTGGAAACTACAGCTGAATACCTAGGACTACCTTGTGATCTCTGCTCATAGCATAAGTGAAATCGGAACAGAAGCTCTCAGATGATTTGAAGGTTATATGTGTATTACCTATTTCATTATACTCTGAGGTTTGAAACATATTTCAATTAGGAGGGAACTAAAAAGAAAGCAAAACACTAAAAGCAGTAAAAGCAAGTAAAACAGCCACCATGTTTTTTGTAACATTCAGGTCATCTGCACCATTTCTGGGTTTAAATTACTCTTGGATTACTGGTATGCAAAGGGAGTTTGTAGCACCATTGAGACTAACGCCCTGTACAGACTGGCAAAAAAGGGCTGGCCTGGAGGTGGAGTCAGAGCATAGTGACAACACGCCAGCCATCCTGACTCCACCCTGATGCTGCCATCATGCCATCAGGGCGCTCCCTTGGTGCAGTGTACAGACATGCTGTGCCAAAGGAGCGTAGAAAAGCCATGGTGGCAAGGGTGGCTTTTTGCTGCTCCAAAAAGGAGTGGCATTTGCCAGCTCTTTTTGGAGCATCAAAGTGCTTGATTGGAGCCATGTCATGCGGTTGCTGCGGCCCCAATCTGGCACTCCCAGGGGCAACATGGAGCCACCTCCTAGGAGCCATCTGTATAGCACTTAACTAAGGCTGGGTCTGCACAGGCCAGAATACTTTGGGAGCATCCTAGGTATTCTGGCCTCAGAGTTGTCCACCTATTACTTGGGGCCCTCCATTGTGACCAGGTGGCTGTTCACATGTACGTCCTTCTAGGCAGCAATAGCAGAACATAGCTTGTTCCGAGGTCAGACCAAGGCATCCAATGTCAATCACTGGGCAGCACAGAAGGACACATTGTAAGAAACCACCTAGCATCACAATGGAGCACTCCAGAGCTTCTGGGAATATCAGGAACAAGAGGTGAGCTTTTTTTTTTTTAAAAAAAAAACGTTTTAAGCAGGGTATATGGCACATTTAGTGCAGAATTGGCTGGATATCATCAGGACAGTTCACATCAATTCATACACTGTCAGTGGAGACATGCGTTAATCTCATACGTACTACAAGATCTCTTTGTATACTGATTTTCTGCCTTTGAATAGTGTTCAGAAACTTGAGCAGTTCTAAAGAGCTGCAACATTTGCTAACTGGGGCTGGCTACAGGGAGCCCACAACTCCATTGTTGCAGCAGCTTCAGGCAAAATTCCAAGTGCTGGCTTTGACCTATAAAACCCAATATGGTTTGAGTCCAGGGTATCTGAAGGACAGTATTCTTTCTTACAAACCTGCCTGTGCTTTCAGATCAGATGGGGAAGTTATTCTCTCTTTCCCATCATCTTCACAGGTACATCTGGTAGGAACATGGGAGAGGGCCTGAGTCCTCTAGAGAGGAGATCCATTGATATAGGGATGTAATATCTATCCCTCAGCCCCCACCATGGCAGACTTAGGTAGGAGTCAAAGCTCTGATCAGTATGACACATCTAGGTCCAGGAACAGCCATTTTAAATTCCCACAGTGCTCCACCCAACACAGAATTATTGCAAGATGTTTCAGAAATTAAAATGGAGGTTCCTGGTCCCAGCCACCCTGCTTTGATCTAGGGACCCAGTTAGGATATGGTTCCCAGAGGTATGTACCTATGGCGCACATCAAATCAATTACCACATTATCTGGTTTCATAAAAAAACAAGCATAGTAAAATTGGGATTTTTCTTTTTAAATACAGCTCCCTAAATGTGCCAGCCAACTTGACTGGAGGATTCTGAGATATATAGTCTGAAAAAATATTCGTAGCAGCGAGTTCCAAAAGAAAATTAGCATGTGCCTTTGACTGCATAGATCATGAAAGGCTATGGAACAACCTTAAAGACATGGGAGTGCCAACACATCTGATAGTCCTAATGAGGAATCTGTACACAGGACAAGAGGCTACTTCCAGAAAAGAACACGGAGAAACAATTGGTTCCCAATTGGCAAAGAAGTCAGACAAGGCTGCATCGTATCACACTACCTATTCAACCTATATGCAGAACATATTGTAAGGAAATCAGGCTTGGACATGGAAGAAGGAGGAGTGAAAATAGGAGGAAGAAATATCAACAATCTGAGATATGTTGATGACACCATAACACTAGCAGAAACCCTCACAGATCTGGAACAACTACTAAGGAAGATCAAAGAAGAAAGTGCAAATGCAGCTTACTGTTAAACATAAAGAAAACAAAAATAATGACCACAGAGAACTTACACACACTCAAACTAGACAATGAGAAAATAGAAATAGTAAAGAGTTCTCATATCTAAGATCAAACATTGATCGGAATGGAGACTGCAGCCAGGAAATCAGGAGAAGATTAAGAATTGGGAGGGTGGCTATGAAAGAACTAGAAAAGATCCTAATATGCGAAGACATACAACTCAGCACAAAAGTCAGACTCATGCAAGCCATTGTAATAAAAATAAAAAATAATAAAATTTATTTATATCCCGCCCCTCTGCAAATGCAATCAGGGCAGCTTACAACAATAAAATATCACAATATGCAGTCCCAAAACCAACCCACCCCTTAAAATAGTATTAAACATCAAAAGATTAAAAAAATAAAAGGACAACAAACAATTAAATTAACTAAAAAATCATAATAGCAGGCAGACAACCAGCGATAGGTGTGGCAGAGGGTATTCCCTATTACTATGTATGGATGCAAGACCTGGACAGTCAAGAAAGAAGATAGGAGGAAAATCAATTCATTTCAGATGTGGTGCTGGAGAAGAGCACTGAGGACAGCCAAAAGGACAAACAAATGAATCCTAGAACAGATCAAGCCAGAGCTATCTCTAGAAGCCAAGATGACAAGACTCAGGGGGAATGCAGATGGGTGGCTGTGGGCCGCCTTGAGAAGTGGAGGATTGGGCCCAAGGCCCAATCCACCCTTTCGGCGACTGGGAAAGGAGTGCCAAAATAGTGCTCCTTTCCCAAGCCACAGAAAGGGTGCAGCAAGAGCCACCACGTGACTCTTTTGCTCCTCTTCTGGCGCAGCATGTAAAAATACTGCACCGGGAAGACGTCATCAGAGTGCTTGCTGTGTGCGCACACTCTGATGACTTCCTTGGGAAGGGGTTGGGGCATCCAGTGTCTGGCTGTTCCTCCCCTTCCCTGACTCCAAGATGGTGCTTTGCATTGTCTCATGAGAAGGCATGAATAGTTGGAAAAGACAATAATGTTAGGAAAGGTGGAGGGAAATAGAAAAAGAGGAAGGCCACATGCTAGATGACCACAAATATGAGTTTGCAGGAGCTGGGCAGAGCAGTAGAGGACGGGGGCCCTGGAGATGTCTTATCCATAGGGTCGCCATGAGACGAGACCAATGCGAAGGTAGTTAACAACAACAAAAAATGCTAAAGTGGAGTGATTTGGAAGATACAGTATTTCCTGTAGTAAGGAAAGTTTTTCTCAATTCTCTCATCTAAGAAATCAATCACAGTCCTTAAGTGTTATGCCTCATTTTTTTTAGATGTTTCCCTGGACATAGTTGAGATGAACAAGAAACTTTATCCACTTTGATACCCAGGTCAGCAGGCACTTCCTAGTGGACCACTTAAACCAGAAAAAAATATAACAGGGATTTCTTGCTTTCCAACATCATATGTTGGCACAAGTATGTTTCCCAGAAAATGTTCCTTGTTCTGGACAGGCAGGATGCCTGAGGCCAAAAGCATGAACAACTTGTTCTATTTGCTAGATTAATTAATAGGTTAATGAAACTTCTTTGCTCTCCAACAGCAGTTCCGGCCTTGTAAAAACATGCTCACATTTACCTGAACGTACTATTTAACAAGGCTGAACATACTGTCAATGGCCTTATTACAGCACACAAGTGTACTCAAAATAAGCAGGTATATAAAACATCAGGGGCTGATTTTTATAGACAAATATAACCAAAGTTATGTTCTGGCTTTAAAGATGCTACTATTTAATCTTTAACTTTCTAATTTCCTTAAGATGCAAAATCTAACTATATGTACAGCAAAATAGTATCTTTATTGAAGCCTTAGCCCTTGCCTTATTTGAAACCAAACAAAAGAGAGTAGCCAAAATCTAGTGCGCAGCTTTTAAGTTGTGGAACTCAGCATGGTTAAAATATGCTTACTGCTATGCTAGAAAATGGCACAATGTTGTAACTAATGCTATTATAATTTTGCTATTTGTTATTGTGTGCCTTCTGGTTGTTTCCAATTTATAGCAAAATTTGATCAGATAGGGGTTGCCGTTGCCATTCTCTGAGGCTGAGAGAGTATGACTTGCCTAAACTCACTCACTGGGTTTCCATAGCTTTGTGGGGATTTGAAACCTGGGTCCAAAACACACTGCAGAAATAATCCACTTTGAGATTACTTTAACTGCCCTGGTAAAGTGCTAGGGAATCATGGGAATTGTAGTTTATTGTGGAACCAAAGCTCTCTGACAAAAAGGAGGGTAAATGTCTCAAAAAACCACAGTTCCCGGAATTCCCTAGCATTGAGCTAGGGGAGTTAAAGCAGTCTAAAAGGTTGGATTGTTTCTGCAGTGTGTTTTGGACCTTAGTCTCCTATTCCTATTTCCAAACCACCACACCATGCTGGCAAACTACTTTACTTACATTTTGTATTTCCGAGTTCTGGTCTTCCAGATTCAGTGTACATGTAGGACAGGATATGAAATATAAGATGGCATCCTGTTGGTGTCTAACACACATGTGTTAAATGATCTTCTTACACACACAGGTGTACTTTTTGGCCATTGAATAACCTTCACATTCAGTTCACAGTTGCATAGTGGAGTTCTACAAGTGAAACCGTTTCATATGCAGTTAATCTTTCTTGGTCTGCCTCTGCACTGCAGAATTAATGCAGCTTAACACTGCTTTAACTGACATGGCTAGGTGCTGGGATTTGTAGTTTGTTGTAGCCCCAGAGCTCCCTGACAGAGAAGGCTGAATATCACACGAAACTACAGTTCCCAGAATTCTACAGCATTGAGCAATGGCAGTTAAAACGGTGCCAAACTATTTCTGTAGTGCTGATGCAGTTTTGGATTATGTGCAGTTATTCATAAGTAGCTATATTGTACCACTTGGTTTGCTGGGATTACAGAAATAGCCACTGTGCAGTCCCCATTACTTTGCACTGTTACATCTGGGAAAAGGTTAAGGTGCTGTATAGGTAATGTTGGCAAAAACAGCAGCTTCTGCTCTTGTTTTTATTGCTTTCCTGTCCACTAAGGATGAGATGGCTTAGACTGAACAGGATTAGGATCTTTTGTCTGCCTTTCTTGCTTGTTTTTCTTATCAGCCACCTATCTCAAAAACATGAGACCTGCTGGATGAGATCCGTCAGTTGACATCATTACACAGCTTTAAAAAAGCTGTTAAGATGGATCTTTTCCGGCAGGCCTTTCCAGACTAAATACCCCGGCCTTTGGTCCCTTGGGCCTCCTGGTCCCTGTCTCCTTCATTCCTCTCGTGGCCCCATCGGTTACTGATGGATGAGGAACGCAGCAGAGGTTGATGGGGACACTGTAACTTTTTTTAATGTTTTAAGGTTATATGTTTTATTTTTATGTCTAATTTTATCTTGTTGTTATTTTAATTATTTAACATTTAATACTGTTTTAAGGGGGTGGGTTGGTTTTTCTTTTGAAATATGTTATTTGGATTTTATTGTAAGCCGCTTGGATTGTGGTCAATAAGCGGGGTATAAATAATTTTATTATTATTATTATTATTGGCAGATTACATTTGCCTGGTCCTGTCAGAGTTAAATAATTGCCGTCTGTTGTAAAAGAAAAAGAACCAGCCTAGAATGAACTCCCACCCCTCTCTCTTTCCATCCGCTCATCATCCTT
This sequence comes from Phrynosoma platyrhinos, assembly GCA_020142125.1. Classification (NCBI taxonomy): domain Eukaryota; kingdom Metazoa; phylum Chordata; class Lepidosauria; order Squamata; family Phrynosomatidae; genus Phrynosoma; species Phrynosoma platyrhinos. The sequence continues at coordinate 151,384,016 of CM034708.1, read as the reverse complement.
TTCTCTTTTAGATTCATTTAGAAAGGATCATGCTGTTGTTATCCAAACATATATTTCCATAATAAATGTTCCTCTAGTTGAGGACTGTAAATTTATCTTTTCTGCTTGAAATTTGGTTCTTTCAAATTCATCCTAAAATGGGCACCATTGCTGTGAATGGAGTAAAGACTCTAACAGGCCTTTCATTCCAGTAATAATCTCACATGATAATTCCCTGCTAACAGGTAAAAGGTACATATTATAGTCCAAATGAAAGAGTTTTGCCTTTGTTAGAGGTAGAAACATCAAAGAATTAAGTCCCAGTCCATTTGCTCCCTCTTGATAAAGTCCCTGTTGTGGCAAAATTTGGTATCATCATATCCATGACATATATGTTGGGGCAGCCATGTTGGCCATGTAGCAAAATACAGCAAAAACCCAAAATCCACAAAACAGTTACACTTTTATTGGGCCTTCTGAAATGCACAAAATACATCATGTAAGCTTTAGAAGCTTCACTGATTTTACCTATATGACACCTAAAGATTTTTCCAGATGTAACCATACAGAGATGTCTTGAGAAACTCAATGTTCTCTGCCTAAGAAAGAAGCAGTTAGTCTCACACAAGAAAGAATTTACCTGGATCTAAATGGATGTTATGTTGCAGCTGCTAATGGTTTTGAATAATTTTATTGCCTGTGTTTTACACCCATGGCCAAAAAGGCAAGCAGCCTCTGCCTTTACTGATACCCATTATGACCATCTTAACTGACCATCGTAACCCAATAACATCTGATACAAGGTGACCAGATGTCCTCCTTTTCTGGGACATATCCTACATTTCAAACTTGCATCCAGGAGGAATTTTTAAATGCCCTCCATTTTGAGCATGACTAAGAAGCATGAATTTATATTTACATGAGTGTTTTTGCTTTTTTTTTGGTAATGTCCTACATTGTTCTTGAATGTTATACACTTTGAGGCACCTTGTCCTCCTTTGTGGTTAGGATACCCGGTCACTCTGCATCTGATACAAAGTATAGCCCTGTGACTCTAACATTTGTCACTTTTCTTATCTTGTATGGTTTTAAACATCTTTGCATGATGAAGAAGCCAAGAAAGTTTGAAAGCTTGCATAATTATTTTGGCCATGATCTGATAAAGGTATCACTGTTTTGTGGATCTGGGATTTTGTTGTATTTTGTTATGAGTTAGAGATGCTCAGATGAGAGTAGATGGAGTGTTCTACTTGCTTTCCTTAAATAGTTGTGTAAAGCCAAACTTATTTGGGTTGTTTTGTTATTGTCTGTTGTCCAAAGAGATGACTGAACTAAATACATCAGCATTTTTCTAATTTTTTATTTCTTTAGACTCGGTTTCCATTGCATTAAATCTATCACTATAGGATTGTTGATGATGACCTGACATTGTGATTATATTTCTGACATGAGTTAGGATAACATTCATTTTATCTGTTAATTAAGTGAGAATAACATTAAAGTCATGCTTTTAGGAACTGATATGAATTAAAAAACCACAAATGATATGTTGACTGAGGGTGGGATGAGGTTAAAAATAATGTTATCTTAAAAAGAAGAGGTTCTTCTTCAGTAGACAGCAGAGCATCAGCATCTCCCTCTTCATGCCAGTAACACCATCAGTGGTTCACAACTACCTATCATGGTTCTTGCAAGTACAGCATATACTTGGGTACAGGTCAACCTCATATATAAGTAGAGGGGGGGTTAGGATCAAAATAATGGATTTTGATATGACCTGTGGATAAGTTGAGAGTTAAACTTTACATTTAAAGACAGCAAAACAGTAGCAAAACAGTAGCTAAAGAAATTATCCTTCATTTGTGGAGAGGAAAGGATTTTACTATTTTTATGGTATTTTATTATTATTATCCTTCTTTCCCTTAAAATCCTAAGAGTAAAATCCTTCCCTCTCCACAAATGAAGGATAATTCCTTTAGCTAATGTTTTGCTACATCTGCCTTTAAATGTAAACCATTTTGGCTTTGTTTTAAAAAAGAAAAATAGTACATAAACTTGAAGTAAATGATTGCTGGAATCCTATATTACCTTTTACTTAAAGTAACTTTATATATATTCAGCTAAGTAGCAGATGGGCTAAGAAACCCTGTTTGTGAATTGCAAAGATGTGTACCAGAACACTGGCAAGAGTGCTCAGGACCAAGGCTCATCCAGTAGCGATGTGTGATGCACATCAGGCACTTTGCCTGCTCTGCTACGGAGGTGTGTAACAGCATCCTTCTAATGGATATGAAGATTATGAATGTGATCAGTTCTAACTCCCATATACATAAGTCTACTTATAAAGACATATCTTCCCTACAGTATTCTGCTGATATAAATAAAAATTAGAATTTGACGGATGGCTGAGAAATTTTCAATATAATTGTTTCAAGCAATGCAGCCTAAAACTAGTGACCGCCTTTAATCAGCCATTTAAGTGATTGATATTGTTTTAAGTCTAAGAAGACCTCTCTTTCCATGCCAAGGCACTGCTGCAATCCAATCCAATGCACATGGCTCTCCTTTTGTATCTGTTTTGTACAGAGCTACACACACCCTTGTATGGACCTTGGTGGACTACATCTCTTTGCATGCCCCACTCCTAATGCTGTTTTAATTTTTAAAATATTGTTATTCAAAAATGTCACCCATATTCTGGTGAAGGGAATGTTTTCTGGGGATGGGTAAGCTATTTTAGGCCTACAATAGAAAATTTTCCCCAATAGGAGGTAACCTGAAGTGACCAGTCTGGTCTAAAACGGGCCCTGAAAAAATGGCAAAATTGCCTAAATGGATGGAGGCTTGGAGCAAAGCAAAAGCCGCTTCATTTATATACCACTTTCATACCATGTGATACAGTGTCTAAGCAGTTTACAACTGTAAGATCATTGCCCCCCAACAGCTGGGTACTCATTTTAGCAACCTCAGAAGGATGCAAGCCTGAGTCAAGCCTGAGCCCTGGCTAGTATTGAACTCGCAACCTTGTGGTTTATGAGTGAGTGGCTGCAGTACAGGCATTTAACCACTGCACCCCCAGGGCTCCTTGGAGGGTTTGGGGGGCAGAAGAGAGCCTTGGGAACTATACATTGTATACCATTGACTTAAAAAAACAGGAGCCCTCTTTGAAGGAAGGGCAGACAGGCTTAAAAATGTATCCTGTGTTCTTATTACAGAATAATATCACAGGAGAAACACTTATATTTCTTCAAGGAAGCATATTAGTCTAATGAAACCAGCCTAGTCACTCCCAGATTTCATGCTGCCATGCCAAGTCCTGGCATACCACTTTTTCTTTATTATGTGCCAAAATATGTGAAGGAGGACAAACCAAGGTGTGTCGGCATGCCAGCAATGTGACTATCGTAGGAGGTCACAAACACAGTGCTGTAATAAATTACCCTTCATGTGTCAGTTCAGAAATCAAAATGAATGAGCCGAAGAGGGAAGAGCAACATTTCAGTGCATCTGGATTCTATCCAATACAATTATCACCACATATATCATATTATTCACCTTGAGTCATAAATCAGCAGAACAAGCATCTTATTTTGAAGACTAGCCTGAACATCGAGCAGTAAAGACAGGCAGTAATGAAGGATTACTTATGAAATGTATTTACAACTTCACATTTTGCAGCACCAAATGTGTCATTTAAAGTTATCAGCAGAGATTCTCTCTTTAACACTGCCAGTCCAATTAAAGAAGGAGTAGCTTGCTTTATACATTGGCCTAAATCCAGTATTTTTGGAACTTTCTTCCCATTCCATGATCTCCTCTCTTCTCTTCAGCCTTCCACTCAGAATGAAAAGTGCTTCAAGGAGTGTCCTAGTTTTTAAATCTAGTAGTTAAAGACTCAAAAGAAAAATAAAGAGAGCCAAGTGGCTCTGTCCCAAGCCAGTGACACTCTCATCCATCCATTCATTTTTCCATCCATCCATCCATCTATCATATTAGCCATTTATCCACATATAAATATATCTATATGGGTAAATGAATGTCATCAAGCAGATCACAGATATCCATCAGAAAAGTGCTCCATATATTTTGCCAATCAATTTTTTTTTAAATGAATGAAATGTCCATCATAGTACACAACTTCCAGAATCCTTTGGCCAGTATGGTCCCTGGCCATGTTAGCTAAGGGGTTCTGGGAGTTTTAGTTCAAGTAAATTTGCCAAGACAAAACTAATCACTAGAGTCACAGCTAATATGCAAACGGATATATTTATTTTCCAGCAAAAAACCATGGAGCTAAGACTGGGAAATGAAAATTTTAGCTGTGCTGTTTTGATTCATGATGCCTAATTGAGGCATGCATATCAGCATTTGATATGGCAAACATTCAATGATCAACATGTATGGATCTACCTATTGGGGTCTACTCCACATGCTACACAGGGAAAATGTGCTTTCTCAGACATGTAAAATGGCATAGACAGTCATGGCCAGTCTCTCTGTTCCATGTCCTTTGTTGCACACATGCTTTTAATAAGTTTTTTATGCATATAATGCCAGTTTAAATATACCCTTTAAACAACACATAAAGAAAAGGATATTTTATGGTTCTTACCTTGAAAGAAACTGTAAAAATCACAGGAAAAAGACGAGAGTTTTTCCATCAAGCCAACCTTTTAAAGCACTGTATTTCTCTGGCCATTTGAACATCTAACATTGTGTTATGCTGAGTCAAAGCATTTGGGGCAATGCTGGCTATATAAGTGGCAGAGATTTTTCAAGGTGTCAGGCAGAAAAAGTTGGTAGCCCCACTCTTTTATATCTGGAAATTATATGGACTCCTTTATTTGTCAATGACATGAGCTGCAGCCTTAGACTATAATGCACCACTGGTTCTAATATTTTGCTACCAAAGGTCTAGGTCATGCATGTTATAAATAACCCATCTCTGTTTACAGTTCCAAGTATAAATTCACAACGTCTCACCTTGACCTTGAGTGTTCACAGATCACAGGTTAAAGTTTGGAATACTTTAGGTAAACCTCTGTAGAAGAAAAAGACCCAAGTATATAGGACTGCATTTCATTGCGGACATATTAGAAGGAAAAGAAGATGTACAGACCTGGACATGCATTGGAAGATGAAAACAGGGATAGTCAGGAAGGAAAGTGTTCTGACTCACTTATGGAGCCCTTTACAACAGCAGATTCCCATCTGGAGAAATATTTGAGGGAATGACCTGGCCTGCATTTTAATATAGAATGAGTATTTTTAACTGAATAAATCAATCATCTTCTAAATAGAAAAGTTATTTCTCAGCATTAAAGAGAGAGAGAGAGAGAAATGGAAGTGTTTACCCACAATTGTCTGATACAGATGCCCACTCTGTTTCACGTAAGCTAGGTTAGAGGATGGTAGGTGATAGATTAAATTCTTGCACTGCTTACATTGACTTTTCTCTCTTAGGTCCACACAGGAATTACAGTTTTCCAAGCTTTCCTCTAAAGTGGAATGGGGCAATGGTTTGGGGTACCCCTCCAACACAGAGACATGCTATATGTTGGGGGTATGAGCATGCTCCTCATGACATGGGTGTGACCACAGTCCCTGATGTCATAGTGATGTCATTCCTCATCCATAACATTGGTTAGAGCTTCCATCAGCACCATACTAGGGAACCTGGGTTTGGACCACCCTTGCCTTTCAGTCACAGAGGAAAGTTAACAGAAAGCCGGTTGAGTCCAGACTTCAAGCACAAAGGAAACTGAGACACAAGCGAAGCAATGCACATGAAGAGAGGAGCTTGGCAAGTTTGAGTAAAGTCAGCCAACCACAAAATGTGGTGGGTAGGAGCCTATGAGAGGAATATAAAAGCCAGAGGTTTATCTGTTAAACAGTTGTATAGAGCCAGTTTGGAAACAGAGATAGGACAGAGAGACATGACCATGAATTAAATCTTGAGAGGAACAGTAGTGATGGGGTCATTTAGGAACAGAGAAAAAATAAAGGCTAGGAATGAAGAGGAATAATAAGTGGTTTGAGTTGTGGGTATGAGGGAGTTCAGGAAGAAGTGTTATTTTGTTTTAACTGAGCTGTTACATCATTCTGTGTATGGAGCAGTATAAAGCTATATGGTTTTTTTTAATGTAGTGTTTTACACATACATAAATTCCCCTACAGAAGAGACTGGATATTTTTTTTCTGGGCCGTTACATCCATGTTAAAATCAGTCATGGAAGTGAAATTGTACACCTTTGCATTCAATTTCCCCACAAAACACAAGGGTGATGTAACTTCTATCAATATGTAACTCCCCATGTAGAAACTAATAGTCTATGTAATTCCCATGTATAGCCTTGGCCTGAAACTTCCACTATTTCAAGCCAATTCAGCCAATGGTCAATACCTCTAGCAAGCATCTGATGGGGCCATTGAATACTAGCACATGATAGAAGAATGGTGGTGGTGGTGGTGGTGGTGGTGGTGGTGGTGGTGATTGAACAAATTGTTTAATTCTGGTGATGGAGAACTATTATTGACTTAAATGGAAGGCAGCTCCTTTTATCATCATGCAAGCTATAAGCAACTCCCATTTGATATTCCCATTATAAGAACTGGTCAGCTAATGGACAGATGTACTGATAAGTACAGCAAAATTCTTATCATAGCTGTCTGCTTAAACACTGTATCCTGGTATGTGTACTAACAATGACCTCTGTGTGTCTCTGAAAAAAGGCACAACACTGCCTTCTCTTTTCATGTATTAATAAATGATACAAGTGTTGAAAATGCTATGTTTTTTTAAAAAAAAATTACTGGTATAATTAAATGGAGAAGGTGCATAGCAGTTTAAAACACTGCATGGTTTGCAAGGTCAAACTTTTTTTCCCCCATCAGACATAGCTGGTTGGGCAAAGAGAAGGAACAGAACTATTTTATATTTTTCAGATTCATAGTTACCATACTTGCTAATTATTTTGATGAATAACAAGTTCTGGTAAGTTTGCACACAGCAGTTGAAGGGATAGTGTAATTCCAAACCTTGGGCGCATTACTTTTCTGGACTAAAACTCCTAGAATACCCCTGTTAACACAGTAAATGACCATGTCTAGTGGGGGAGTCTGTGATCTATAATCCAAAAAGTAACTTGTTCAAGCTATTGGAGTTGCCATGAGAAAATATGACTTTGGATAGTCCATCCCATCAGTGGAAACAGCCAATCTGGTCTCTTTGCAGAAGCTTGATTCCCAAATGTACTCAGGACCTATCAAGGGCATAATAATTTAGGACCAGGTGGCGCTCAGTGTGGTTTATGTTTCCTACTGGCAATAAATGATATGAAACAAATTCTGTACTTGAAGACTGTGATGTCCAGCCTGGACTGTTTAAATTCTCCCCTGCATTTTCCTTCATCTTTAGTTCAGTTCTTAATATGTTTGAGCATAGGAATGTTCCACTGTATTAGTTTGTAGGAGGAGCTGTAGGAATCCCCTGCATTTTTCTAGTTTTTGGTTTGCCCCTTCCCAGCAAGCTCTGCTTCAGCTTGGGATTTTTAGTTTTTCTTAGGCAGGCTTGGCTTTATCTCTTTGGTGGCAAACAGGCACAGACAGAGGGAAAGGGCATTTCTTACACCATTTAGCCAATTTAGTTACCAGAAGCAGTTAATTAAATATCACCAACAAAGAAGTCAAAAGCACCAGAAGCTGAAAGACCCTGCACCAGCTTCACTGAGTAGGAGTTCAAACCCAGATCAAACCCAGAGAGATGACAACACTGAAGATTGCTGAAACCTAAACTATAAAGTACCTTTTATTTTAAGCCTGTTAGAGCTGGGGAGGAGAAACCCTTTTTCTTTTGTTCTTCAAAATAAATTTCCCCCTTTTGGATTTTACATTCAGCATTGGAGCCTTTTTGGGGAAAAGAGTTTGATTTCACCAGGGTACTGGCGTTGCACACCCATATTTGCCACCACCTTTAATTGGGTGTGTCTTCACAAAAACTCAAGGGAGATCATTGATCCCACCTAAGAAGCATTCATGCAGCAATAGGATGAACATGACTCTCTCTGACTTCAATAAAAGATTCTGGGTCAAGCTAGGTTTCTGGTCGCAGCTGCAATCTGTTTTTACAAATGACATACTATCATTCATCCTTTTGTGCCTGTCAGTAAGTAATATGGAAACATGGATCTGTAAAATTTGAATTACTTGAGGCTGGTTTCTACAAGACCTATAAGAACTTAGTTTTTCCTATACAGAAATGTGTATGTATTTTTTGTGTGCATTACATATACATAAGGACTTTTGTACATGCATATGAAGTGTATTTGTCTCATTTTACAACTGTATGCAGTTTTTGTTCTGCAAATGTGTCCATACTGTCAGCTAATGTCCTTTCTTGGGCTCTATCACAAGCAGACAGATGCAGCGATTTCTGTCTCCAAAGTGCACCTAGTTCTATACCAGATCCAGAACAACCAAATCAAAGGCAGTAAAACCTGAGTAGATACTACTTGAGTAGAGTGTTGCTCTCATTTCACCTTTCCACAGGCATTTGTTTCTCATTGAAAATCCCAAAATGTAGAAAATGTGGTAACCAAAGACGATTTTTCCAGGAAAGTCAAACTTATAGCTCCAAATAATGTTGTACTGTTGGGTTAATGCTGACATTAAGGAAATGCTCCCAATCTAGATTATGTTCAAAAGCAAAAAAAAAAAAAAAAAAAAAAAAAAAAAAAAAAAAAAAAAAAAGAAGGGGGGTCTTCTAGAAAAAAAGAGAAATAATTCTCCATTTTGTATCAATCCAATTCTATTGCATTTTATGCAAATTGTAATGCATTATTTCTTGATCTAACTATTGGGATTGCACAGGCTAAATGACCAAATTTAATGCTGCCTGCTCCAATAATCATTCTCATTCTTCCTGTCCCATCCTCCCCAAAAAAACAGGTCCTACTGAAGTGTAATCCATGTTTCAGTCTGCCAGGGTTTCAGATAATACTTTGTATACATGGCATTTCCTAAAACATTACTCCAGAGAGCAGATTATGTGTGTTAATTTATAGTTCACACCAAGGACATTCTCAGGTCACTCATTACTCTGAAATAAACTACTTTACTTGCAATTACATTATTTTCTAGTTTTATATCTTCTCCCTGTATCTCATCTCTTAATTAGTTTGATATTTTTTAAACAAAGACATATATGTAAAGCATAATGTTCATACAATGCTGAGCATGTTTTAGAGGTAGTATAATGCAGCAATGTTTTCTGCTGCATGTAAAGGCACATTTCTTGGCAAAGTTGGCTTCCAAATGATCTGGCGACATGCCAGCAGCATCCAAAATATATCTTTACCTGGAAGGACATTGACTAATACAATACTCAGATGAAACATCTTTTAACTCTCCCTTATTATGGTACAAAATAGGTTATTAATTTATCCTGTTGAATCTAGGAAGGTGCCGTTTCAATTAACAAGAGACCCATCCTGTCCTCTAGGCAATCTGGTAACCATTAAAATTTAATGACCCCATAAGAAAAGCTGAGAATGTGTTTTCCATTTTTCTCTCCCCCCCTCCCCCCATGTAACTATGAGTAAATCTGTGAACTTTTTTCAACTTTGCTATTTCAGCTATACAAGCTGGCATCCCTTTATTTGTGCCATGCATAACATTTAGGAAATAAGGAAGTATACAGCTTCTACAACTTGGCATAGCTTGTACACATAGCCTGGGCATGTTCTCTCCAACATCACAGAAAGGGTAACAGTTGCAAATTCCAGTGTGATTCATAGCATAGAAGGCCTTACTGCCCTAACTAAACTGGAAGAAAATCAACAGTATGAATTATAGAGAACAGCAATTTGTGGTGATAAATTTGGGAGTATAAGGTAGCATGCAGCATACAGATTGTCATGTCTAGCTAAATGTACTGAATATTTAGTACATGGAATCAAGTCACAGTACCACATCTGGACTTTGTTAAAAAGCTGAAGCAGTTTGCATGTACAAACCAAAGATGGAATCCAACAAGCAATATAGAATAAATATGTTTGCATATAGTATCATTTACCTTTGAGTCAAAATATTTAAGATTTTGGTACTACTTTGGCTGAACATGTAAATGGTAACAGCAAGACTTTCTAGCTGTTAGACTGCAGTGTCTAGTAATTCTTACTAATGGCTATGTCAGCTAGGGCTGCTAGAAGTTGCAATCCAAAAACATCTGGAGCTCCTTGGTTTTAATGACAAAGAGGTGCAGAGACATTGGTAATGTTATATTGAATATTATGCTCAGACTGCATAGCTGTTTTGACTTTGGTGATAACCTTTCAGGAGGCAACTACATGCCTGTAATATAGATGAACCTAAAAATTTGTACAGATTCAGTTAAATCTTAATTATGAGTTAATTGACCAAAATGATTCCAGGAGATGACACCATTCAGCTGAGCTCTGAATATTAGATATTTGATATTTGTGGAAAACACCTCATGTTCTCTGTCTAGCTTTTTGAATATAATCCTTCTTTGAATCCACAGGGTTTGAGATTGGTATTCTGCAACAGATTAGTGTCCATTTCCAAAGATCCTGAGTATAATAGTATCTCATTAAGCATATTACCAGAACACCAGCTGTGAAAAAATACCAGCTGTATGAAGAATTATAGCTAACTTTTGATATTTTTCACATGGATTCAGAATAGAATGGCAGAAACACATTTCTAAATTTCTTCTACATATTATTATTGAACTGGAAGCTTTCCAGTGAAAATGGATGAGGTCAATCACAGTACTGTACTGAAGAAATATTGCACTCAGGCCAGCTTGAAAGGAGCCTGGTCAGCTACTTTTCTGAAAGGAACAAGCATAGAAACAGCCAGAAAACTGAAGTTGGATTCCATTCTCATTTAGGCCCTGTCATAGTTTATGGTTGTAGCTCACCCTCATTAGTATAGAAGAATTTACAGAAGCCTATTAGTGAATAATAGTGCCTGTCAAATTTGTTCATATACAACTCATTATTGTAATATTCTAATTCTATAGTCACCCATAGTGCTGAGATATGAACTGTGTCCATAGTTTAGCTCTCCTCTTCAAGCATATATAATGAATACACAGTTTATGGGCAGCAATAAATTCTGATCACATACATTAAAATGTTTCTATAATGTATATCTATGTGTCTGAGTAATTATGTGTAGATCATGCTCTGTACAATTGGGAACCCTCCCTGCCCTCTCTCAAAATGCAAGGGGTGAGATTGCAAGAAGTCCTGCCTTGACACAGGAGAACATTGCAGAGCGCATTTCAATATGTGGACAGTGAGGATGTGCCTGCTGCTATCTCTGAGATTTACTTTGCAGATGTAGAGGGTCGTCATGAGTCAAGATCGACTCGAGGGCAGTTAACAACAACAAATGATAGTATATCAGGACAGATAGGGGTTGGTGCCAGCAGAAGACAACAAATTGTGATTGTAGGCTTGGGATGTAAAAATTTCAATCATTTTTGGTGGGGGGGTTTTGCATTTTTTTTCCCCCTGTCCTTGTTCTGTACTGTGTTGGGTGACTTTCAGAAGGGGATTTTACATGGAATTTATGTGCATTTTAAACATTTTTTTCCTAATCTGTGAAGAAAGCAATTGATTACCAGGGTCTGAGTGTAGCACAAGTTCCTAGGACATATATAAAAGAATACGGTCATCCCTCCAGATTCATGGGGAATACGTTCCAGGGGACCCCACAGATACAAAATTTCACAAATGCTCAAGTCGCTCCCTCCCTTACCTCCTTCTCCACCCCTCACCAGGCTTAGCTTTGCCTCAGGGGCTGGCTCAACTGGACAAGTTACAGGAGGGAGGAGATGGGTGTATTGCACACCCATTGGCTGCGGTGGAGGGAGCGGGGCATGCACACACTGGGCCCAGAGTGCTGGCAGGAACTAGTCCCCATGGTGTCTGGCATGGATTACAGGCCCTGGAGGACTGAAGGAAGCCCCCCTCCCAACCCCTGAGGCAAAACTAAACCCAGGGAGGGGAAAGGAGGAGGTAAGGAAAGAAGGAATGGAGGGAAGGAAGGAAGGAAGGAAGGAAGGAAGGAAGGAAGGAAGGAAGATGGAAAGGAGTGCGAGGGAGGGAGGAGGGGGGAGTGCACATGGCGGTAACCTTGTGAATGATCAAAACCGTGAGTGCCAAAGTCACAAATCCGGAGGGATGACTGTACTTTAAACAATCTCAGTGAATGACTTGCAGGAAGAAATGTACCTCACAGTGAGAATTCAATTTGCAAGGCTTACATGGCATTTTGGAGGAATAAAGTGTACACAGAACAATGTACACATTTTAAAATAGGCTTTGGATGTCTTTGTCTGTGAAACCTGTCAAGGAGGGTGCCTTCAACTTCCTTTTACTTTGAAAATCATGTTTAAGTTTATTTATCTGGGAAGTAGGTCCAGCGTTACATCAGATTCTCATGAGGATTCTCATGATGGGGGGGGGGGAATCAAGAATTACAGCTCTAGACAATGGGAAAACATGTAAATTGGATAAAATTTACTGCACAGATTAGGAAAAAATGTTTAAAATGCACATAAATTCCATTTGAAACCCCCTTCTCCTTGAAAGTCACCAACACAATACAGGACAAGGACGGGGGGGGGGGGAATAAAGATGGAATTTGCAGAAATCCAAAAAAAAAAAAAAATGGACAGAGATTTTTACATCCCAAGCCTACAATCACAATTTGTTGTCTCCTGCTGGCACCAACCCCTATCTGTCCTGATATACTATCATTTGTTGTTGTTGTTGTTAACTGCCCTCGAGTCGATCTCGACCTATGGATGACAAATCTCCAAGAGCCTCTGTCCTCCACTGCTCTGCTTATTCCTTGCAACCCCATATCGATGATCTCCTTAATAGAGTCCATCCATCTAGCATGTGGTCTTCCTCTCTTCCTACTTTTCTCCATCTTTCCCAGCATTATTGTCTTTTCCAATGAGTCCTCTCTTCTCATGATGTGTCCAAAGTATGACAGCCTCAGTTTGGTCATCCTAGCTTCCAGGGAGTTTTCCAGCTTGATCTGTTCTAGGATCCATTTGTTTATCCTTTTGGCTGTCCATGGAATCCTCAGCACTCTTCTCCAGCACCACATCTCAAATGCATTGATTTTCTTCCTATTATCTTTCTTAATTGTCCAGCTCTCATATCCATACATAATAATAGGGAATACAATGGCTTGTATGATTCTAACATCTGTGCTGAGTTGTATATCTTTGCATTTTAGAAACCTTTCTAGTTCTTTCATACCACCCTCCCCATTCTTAATCTTCCTGACTGCAGTCTCCATTTCTATCAATGTTTGATCCCAGGTATGGGAATTCTTTTACTATTTCTATTTCTTCATTGTCTAGGTTGAACTTGTGAATAATAATAATAATAATAATAATAATAATAATAATAATAATAATAATAATAATAATAATAATAATAATAATAATAAATTTTATTTGTAACCCACCCCTCTGCTAAGCAACCAGGGTGGCGTACAACAAGTTAAAATGATGCAAAGTAAAACACATCAATCAAATTACTCCCTCCAACCTCCCCACCAACACATCATACAAAGGCTGTTAAACAGGCATAAAAACATGCAGTGGCGGCTAGGGGAGTGAGTTGACAGAACCAGACCAACTTGGGGAGCTGGGAGATTATTCCTGGAAGGCCTGCCAGAAGAGATCCATCTTTACTGCTTTTTTAAAGCAGTCAAGGGTGGTAATAAAATGGATCTCATCTGGCAGGCCATTCCATAATCTTGGGGCAGCGACAGAGAAGGCCCTCTGGGAGGTCTATGACAGCCTAGATTTCATAGGCTGTAGCAGATTCCTCCCAGAGGACCGAAGTGTGTAGGGGGGATGGTACGGGAAAGCAAAGCAAATTTATATACTGCTTCATACCGCGCTATGGGGTGTCTAAGCTCATTGCCCCCCAACAGTTGGATACTCATTTTAGCGACCTCGG
>CM034708.1:151351159-151365956 GCA_020142125.1 Phrynosoma platyrhinos | reverse complement strand
TGAACCTTCTCTGTCAGAGAGCTGTGGTGCCACAATAAAATACAGTTCGCATGATTCCCTAACCCTAGTCCTAAAAGTGGACTCAATTTACACTATTTCTGGCAGTCTGCAACCCCCCTAAATCCCTGCACAGAGACCAGATCTTTCTAGGAAGGGAAGATTTTCATATCAAATTAGAAACTACTTCATGCTAATCCTTATGATAGTGTTTGCAGATATTGTGCAGCAGGATTTTTGGGAACAAGCCAGTCAGAATTGGATTTCATGAGTGTAATTCTGTTGTCCATCTTGTCCTTTGTTACCTCCACAGTAACTAGTCCCCAGGGAACCAGTGAAGTACAAATAGGAAGAATCTGACTCCTTCTACCCATCCCAAATAGCTTTTCACATTCATTCACTCATTCATTCAATCTGTATAATGGCCCTTTTTGCAAGAAAACAAACTCACTAAAAGCAGCTAACATCATCATTTTACTAATGTTGTTGCATGCCTTCAAGTCATTTCTGACTTATGGCGACCCTAAGACACATTCAAAAGCAAATATTTATTTATATCAATATCTGTTTATGTTAGAAGTGGGAATTGTGTTGCCATCTAGATGCACAGGCATCCCTCCCTGTTCATGGACTTGGGTTCCACAGTCTCACCCTTCGCAGACAGCGAGTGGGGAGGGAACAAAATGGTGTGCATGCCCATGGCACTGAAATCAATGGGACCCCAACGTTGGCATTTTTTTCTCTTCACGGGGGAAGTCCAAAACAGATCCCCCATGAATTGAAAGGGATGACTGTAGTTGTACTGCAGTTCCCAGCAACCTAGCCAGCATAGCCAATGGTGGGGAATGCTGGGTGTTGCAGTTCAACAACATCTTGAGGAATGCACAGTTACCACCCTGAGTATATAGATACACACATATGCGCATGTATACACAAACAGGTCCATATGTATACCCTCCACCATGATATGTATTGTTGTGAAGAGAAAAAAATAGTGGAGACAGGGAAGAAAAAAACAAAACGTAGCAACACAAAGGAAAGGCAAAACAAAAATTTGGCTGACATTAGTATTGTCCCCCACTCACTTCAATTATTTGGTGGGAGATGCACATGAATAAGTTCCTTGCCATGTTTGCAGGAATGCTAGAAGTTTTCATTTTGTTGGACCTTATCAATAACTAAAGCTAGTTGCTGGAAGAAAGAAAACAACAAGATAATAGAACGATATCTTCAAGGCCAGAAGGCAGAAGAAAGAAAAAAGATTTGCTACCTCCTCATTAGTGCTGTTGATGTGTTCTACTCTACTCCCTGGTAAGGGTGCTTTTGCCTTTTTTCATCTTTTCACAGTAGCTGAAGAGAGTGAATTTTATCGTGTACTTGGATGATAGTAGTAAATCTTGGAATATTAACTCTCAAGTGATAAATCATTTTCTCCATTATGGTTCTTCCATAGTTGCTGGTCTCTTCCCCTCCATGGCTTGGTCTTCCTCAAAGGAAAAGGTACAGACAAACTAAAATTCTGTCCTATTTGCCTTCAACTAAAGAAACTAAGGAAAGAAAGAAAGAGAATGACCTAAATAACTATACCAGCCCCTTTGACTGGACTGTAAGTAATGTAAGGAAGGGGCTTGATTTTGATTTTGAATTAGAAGAAAGTAAACACCAAGCAATAGATCTGGAAATGGAAATTGCTTATGCTGAATTACTAGCAGGAGCAATCCCTGGGAGCTGGAGAAGTTCCGGCCTTCCTCCTCTAGCTGACACATCTGGGCCAGTTTTGGAAAGTCCTTCTTTCCAATCTGATGAGGAAAGAGTTTCTGAAGTTAATTTAAATCCATGCTGTGAACTAAACCCCCCAGAGGGAAATTTACAATTTCAACCTCATGTTCCAATTCAGTCCCTAGAGACCTATCCTTACCTCAGGAAAATCAAACTTCAAAGGATACTACATTGGTGAAATACCTGGACTATATAAATAAAGATTTGAACCTAAACCTAATTAAGAAATTTCTGAAAGAAAGCTATGGCTTACTACTTAATTTGGTTGAACTCTATAAGAGAGATGAAAGAAAACGATATCAAAAGTGAACCTCAGTTAAGGGGGGAAGATGCTGTTGTCAATTTCCAAAAAAGAGAGGAAAATGAAAATTCTAGCAAGAAAATGAAGAAAAGGAGGAAAAAGAGTAAAAACATCAAATCTTCCAGGAAAGGCCTAACTACAACTAAAAAGAGAAGAAAATGCATTTTAAAAGGCTGTTTAATCTATTAGAGGACTCTTCAAACAAGTTTCCCAATTTTTTTAAAAAAGGGGGAGTATCCAAAATCAAAGATGGGAAGTATGTCCCCCAAACAAATAAAGAGCTATGTAATGAGCTGTCTGTCTTCATAATGGGGAAAACTGGATTAATACCACCAGTTGGCATAATAAAAGACCCAGGGCAACATGTAATAGATGAAGGTGCAAGCTCAAAGATTAAGCAAGTCACAAGAGCTTAAGCAAGATCAAGATAAATCAAAACCCCAAATACACAAGAAATGGGGTCTGAGATTAAGCCGTCAGAAGTTTGTTTTTCTCAACTTCCCAAAACCTAAAGGCCTGCTTTTTCTCCCTCAGTGCAAAGCCCATTTTTTATTAAACAAAATAGCTACACAGTCCCTTAATACTGATGATTTCTTAATACAGAATATTTGTTTTATAATTATCATAGTCTCCGTACTGTGGTGACAAGATATTATATAAGGATAGAAATAGATTCTTTCATGTGGGCTTGTCAGTGGCCAGTTTTTTTGAAAATTATGCTCTTATTGCCTTATTTCATAAACAATCTGGTCATAACAAATGACCCAATGGAGTTGATCCAGCTATCATCCAGGAGGATGCTCAAATCAATGTTCATCATAACAAGCTGAGTCAGAGCCCAAAGAAAGAACATAATCCAAGTGTAAAAGACTTAAGAAATGGCTTAAATCCAGATGAAGTTAATCTTCTAAACTCCTTCCTAGCCCTGTCTCCACAATCACAAGAGGAAATAATTGATAGACTTTCAGCCCTACAAGATGTTCTTATCCACTCTAGGTCTATAGAGTGGAACATTAGACCTCAGGACTGAGACATAGGGTCAACTTGCAGTTGGACAAGATCATGGAAAAGAGAGAAAGCTGGCTGGTTATGTAAAATTGATATCTTTGGAGTGTGTCATTTGCCCCCTAAAGAATATAACTTTTGTGTATCGTCAGGGGCCCAAATGACCAGTGCGAAATGGCTGCAAATGACATATTTGCACACTGATGAACTGGGTCAATCTGCTCTATTGCCAAAATTTCAAATTGTACCTGATAAGGTTAAATTTATTAACCCCTTGAAAGGAGCAAGATGTATCTTTCTGGAAGAGACTGGGGAGCTAAACCAAATCATTGAGTCAAATTGACAAACTTAGCAACACAATGCTTCCTAATTAATGCCTTTCCCCTTCTCCCTGTGAATGTCACAGAGTGTGAAGTGGTTTGTTCTTCTACCATAGACTTAAATGATATCCCTCTATGGGATCCAGTTTCACTGACTGAAATATAGTCCCTGATAAGTTTAAATCAGGTAAGGTGCTGGGGATGGATTCCATCCTCCTGGAAATGTTAAAGGCAAACATAGATTGGTGGGGCCTCCTTTTAGCAAATCTGTTTTCCCATGTTAACAACTCAGGTAATTTCCCTCTTGCCTGGCTGGAAGCCATTGCCATACCAATTTTTAAGAAAAGAAATAGAGAGGAGCCATCAAACAGTAGGCCCATTGGTTTATTTTTGGTTGTGGGCAAACTGTATGCTAGTTATTTAAATCAAAGACTAGCCTCCTGGATAGAGGATGAAAATATTTTGGGAAATGAACTGGCAGGTTTCAGAAAGGGCAGATCACTGTACTGTCTTAAACAATTTAGCAGAAAAATACAAGACCACTTTTGGGAAGGGACTTTACAGATTTAAAATCTGCCTTTGACTCAATACCAAGGGATAAATTATGACTGAAGTTACTCCATACCACAATAGATAAAAGACTCCTGTATCAAATGCCTCTATCAGGGTATCACACTATATGTAAGATATGGAATAGAAGGGAATTTGACAATACCTGCCACCAGGAGGGTGCAACTGGGCTGTATATTAGCCCCTTCACTATTCAACTTATATGTAAATGACCTGAATCAGTGTTGTATAGCTTTAGATTTCCATCCACTTAAACTGCCTAAAACTAAATACTCTTTATTGCTATATGCAAATGATGCTGTCCTAATGTGACTATCAAAGGTAGGCCTTAAATGCCTAATATATGCATTTATGTCTTATTGCAAGACCAACCAGTTGATTATAACTTTTAGCAAAACTAAAATCGTGGTCTTTGCTGGGCATGCACCATTAAACAAGTGGAAAATCAATGGTCAGTGTATCAACCAAGTTAAATAGTTTAAATATCTGGGAATTACATTCCACCACAATCTTCTCTGGGCTGCCAATAGACGGTCTGTTATACAGACAGCTCAGAATACTATCAAGGCCATTTCTCCCTTTTTCTTCACTAAGGGGGGGGGGTCAGTTCATACCTGCTGCCATCCAGGTTTTTAAGTCCAAGACCTTGCCTCAACTGCTGTATGGAATCTCAATTTGGATTCAAGGATTCCATTCAAATATTGAGAATATTCTCTAAAACTTTTTAAGATCTATTCATGGGTTGCCAAGATGTGCTTCCGCAGCAGCCCTAAGATTTGAGGTAGGCATTGCATTAGAAGGCACGACCTGGCTATATGCTTTCAGATATTGGACCCGTATATTCAAATACTTCTGCAGGTTATGTACACCTTCTACAGAAAGATGTTTTAGTAGAAAAACTTTTCTACTAAACTGCATTTATTAGGTCTTTCTGTGGAGTTTCTTTATGCCCATGAGCTCAAGGCATTACATTTTATTTTAGAAAATCAGATTAAGAACATAGATCTTCAATATTCCTTATCAAATGCCAGTAAAATCTGCTCACCTCTCCATTTTAGCTTGAATTTCAAATTCCCCCATAGTGCTAGGTATTTGGAAAATTTAACTATTCCAAAATATCAACAGGTTTTTTTTGTTTTGTTTTTTGAGAGCCAGATTTAATTGCCTACCATCTGCAGTTTTAGATGGACACTATCATGGTGTGGCATACAAGAATAGACTATGTCCCTGTAATGAAAAAGAAATTGGATCTATTGAGCATGTTTTCATTACATGTTACTTTTATAGGGATGAGCATACCAAACTCCTTGGTCCTGTATTGAGTAACTTTCCTAGCAGGACCTTGAACTGGCACTTAAAACATTTCCTACAGGATACAAACTAGTCCATTACAGAACTAATGGCTAAGCTTCTTTTTTCTGCACAAAGAACATGCAAGTCAATTCTTTCCCTTGTTACATAAATTTAATTTGGTTTTTAAGGAAAAGGAACCAAATCCAAAAGGAAATAATGGCTGATTGCACTGAAAGCTGTTGAGAACTTCAGGAGAACTAAAGGACTGCATGTGTTTCATCTTTTTGATCATTTAAATTTAAGCAACTGAAGCAGTTTGTAGGTCCCAAATGGGTCTGATACTAAATTGAAATGGTAATAATCAACTCAATTTGAGAGTACTTGGGAGTTTTCTGGCCCCATCCTCCTCTGTATATAGGCATGTATGTGTGTGAGTCACCCTCACTTTTGTCTTCCAACTCCTGTGGATTCTATACAATCCCTAAAAAGATCAGATATGGAAAGAAAGGGATTTGTCATCCTGGTAGATTTCTCTTGCATGTCATGCTTAGCTGCTGTGTGCTGTTCTGAGTACCAAAGATGGTCTGCTGTCATCCATGTGCACACAAACCCTCTGGTGTCCTCATAATTGAAGCAATTAATCTTTTGAGATGTTGGTCCTTTTTGTCAGCCTATGTTGGCTGTTCTGCAACCGTTGTGTAATGTCCACTTGAATCATCAGGTCAAGAAGACACCTTGGTTTATCATTGCCTCCTTCTCTGTTTCCAGCCTAGGCAAGATCACCCTGGAGAGCTTCTAGTGCTTGGCAGACTTCTCTCTCTATTCCTTTCTATGCCCATCAAAGAGAAAAGGCATAAGCGGAACAGCACATGGCAGAGCAACAAATTTTGGAGCGGAGCATTTCATGGTGGTTGTCCCTTTTGATATCTGAGTATATAAGACTGTAGTAAACTTCCTGTTGCTTGTTGTAGCCAGGTGCATATTTTTGCAAGAGTTAATTAAAAAACAACACATGGAAAAATGCATAACCTACTTTTCCTGACATTCAGCTTCTGATACATTTACTTGGATATCTTTCCAATTATGCAGACATTCAGAGGGTTATACAATGATGCAGACATTCAGAGGGTTATACAATGGATCCATTTTCTGCACACACATTCTTTCAGCATCACTGGAGCTGTTCCAATGGTAGCTTAAAATGAATTAGCTTTGATTTTGAAGATAGAAATGGCAGAATCTTGGCCTTCACAGAACTAGCTTTTGCCAGTTTAAACTGAGCAACTTATTGCATAACTTACAACAACTTTGGGTCATATATGTAAGGGTTGTTTTTTTTAAGTTGAAGGGACAATTTAAGCCCATCCTATATGAAAGACACTGAGAGACTGCAACTGTGCTTTCCAGGAAGCCCATCATGGCTATCTGGATCCACACATTTATGCAGAGAAGCAGCAGCTGAGAACCCTTTCCTACAGAACACCAATGTGGATGTGGACACTAAGCTGTAGGGCTTCAGATCATTTCCTCCTCTCTCCCAACCCCTTTTCCTTTGTGTCATGTCTTTTCAACAGTAGGAACTGTCTTAATATTAACCATCATATTCTAATTTGGGAAACATTTTTACCTGAAAAGCTGTAAAGAAAGAGGAAGGAAGGAAGCCAGCTAGCCTTATGCAATTATGTACAGTTGGCCCTCTGTAGCCACGGATTTTGTATCCTATAGATTCAACCATCCATAGCTTGGATACCGCCCACCCACTCCAATTTTACTATTTTATATAAGGGACACCATTTTACTGTGTCATTCTAAAATAATGGGACCCGAACATCCATAAAATTTGGTATCCACAGTTGGTCCTGGTACCAAGCAGTAACAGATATCAAGAACCAACTGCAATTTGTACAAATGCTATTTTTGTTTCTGACTTATGGAGACCCTTATGCAAATCTAGAGTCAGCATGGGGAAGTGATTTGAGCGTTGGACTAGAACACTGGGAGACCAGGGTTCAAATCCTGGCATGACCATGGAAACCCATTGGGTAACCTTGGGCAAGTCACACTCTCTCAGTCTCAGAGAATGGCAATGGCAAACCCCCTTTGAAGGAACTTGCCAAGAAAACCCCATGATAGGTGGATGCCTTAGGGTTGCCATATGTTAGAAATGACTTGAAGGCACAAAGCAATACAAATCTATCATGGGCTTTGCTTGGCAAGATTTGTTTAGAGGCAGTTTTCCATTGCCTCCCTTTGAGGCTAGCAGAGTGTGACTTGCCCAAGGTTTCCATGACTGAGTGGGGATTTGAACCCTGGTCTCCTAGAGTCCTAGTCAAGCACTCAAACCACTACACCACACTGGCTCCAGTTTGTACAAACATTCACCTCAATATTAGCAATGGACTTCATAGCTACTAGAATTCATAGTTGTGTACCTGCATCCATTCTTGGAATGGTTGTCTGCACAGTCGTGTTTCAGTGGTTCTGTCTGTGAACAACAAGCTGAACCCCCTTGGAAGCTTTAGGACTAACTTCAAGGATTCTATTCTACCATCTCCAATGTCTTTTCTTCAACATCCCAGACAAACTGTTAGGTGAGGGCTGGCTTATATATACATGTCCATAACTTCATGAGTACATCTTTAAGGGGAAATGTGAAAAAAGAAAAGACAAGAGCAACAAATTTCTAAAACCAAGATGAATGTAAATGATTCCTGTGAAATAGCAAGACTGCAGTCCTGTTTCCTGTTGCACTATGTGGTGAGACTGTTGTAGTACACTTGCCTACATTACTCTTGTTAACCCTTGCCAATTGCAATTTTTCCCTTAGGACAACAGCAATAGAAAAACCCATCCACAAATATTTAATTTTTTTTTTTTAAATCTACCTGATTAAGCTATATGGGCGGGGAACCTCTCTTTTTTCATTTACTCTCTCATTTTTTTGGTATACTATTCCAAATTCTTCAAACCTAATAGTGTCACAGAACTGTACTGGTGTGTGTGCATATGGAGGTTTTGCCTTAGAAATGCATACAGGGGAGCATCTTCCATTCCAAAGTTCATGTTTATCACATTCTGCTGCTACAACAGTTTTGTCACATCAGACAAATCCTTTAAGACAGGACTGCAGAATCTGTGACCTTCAACATGGTGTAAAGACTCGAATTCTCACCAATTCTTGCCAGCTTTCCCAACTATTGTAAAGGACAATAGTTCCCCCACCATGGTTTAATGCAATTATAGAAACATTCTTCTATGTTCCTCTCTCACACACCTGTAAATAGTTGAAAATCTGCACCAGACAATGGTCAGAGATGCTAACAAAAATTTCTACTTTCATATCCTCCCATCATACCTGAAACAAAATTTGTTTCCTGTTCATTCTTGCTAACAGACTGATTTTCCAGAGCCAATGAAGAATCTTGAAGTGAGAACTAGTATAAAAACATAAAATCTGAGAGGAGAGATTCAAAGGGCACAGATCTCTGGATTCTAAGATTCTTCACCTCAGAAAGACATTTCACATGGTCTGCTCAAGACACAATCACATCACATCACAGAAAAAAACCAAAAATATTTTTTCCTCTGTGCCACATATACAATTGTTTAAAGCTGGTTGCCGGACATGTTTGCACCTCTGATTCTGTGCAATTTCTCCCATCTGAATTACTATGGTGTATTCTTTCATTATTAGACACATTAGTGATTCCAGACATCAGGGTTCATGTATAGAATAGGAACACAACAGAAATACACAACATGAAGCTATTTGGTGACCTAACTGAGGGCTTACAAAGCCTCATCCTCCTTGATCAGATGCATATCACCCAAACAGGGATCAAGATGCCAACATGAAATCATGACAATATTCACCAATTAAATTTGTTTATGAGTTTGTTTCATCTGTTATCCATTCAGAAGAATAACAAGGGCTGTCAAATATGGTCATGAAAATCAGTATTGGAACACAACTTGAGTTGAAACCCATAACAACCAAATTGGAATTATAATTTGGATTTTTAAAATATACATTTGGTTACCTTGCAAATTATTGTATAATTTTGCATCACCGTATTTCTCTCTCTCTCTTCATCTATGTAGTATAGCTACATTAACTAGGATTTTATATTTCACAGCTTTCAACTGAAAGACAACATAAATATTTACACTGACTACAACAGGAATCAATTTGTATTTTTTTTTAAAAAAAGGAAGAAAAAATATTGTCATGTTTTCATTGACAGTTTCAATGGGGAACCTGCATTATTAAAGGGAAAAAATAATTAATCCATAAATTCCAAGATTATGAAAATTTCTGAGGGACAATTTGTCTCTATGAATGCAGTTCTTTCCATTTCTGTCTCTCTCATCCTGCAAAAAATCTACTGAACCCCCTGGAAAAGTCAAGTGACAATTGTTACATGTGAAGTACCATTAATACATTTATTTAATTATAATTTATTTTTCAACCATAAAATGGACAAAGCATGTTCCTGGTCTACTCAATAAGAAAAATAATAATAAAAAGTAACTTAAAAATTCAAAAGTCACCAGTATCAAATAATACTAAGTTCAATATTACCTGGAATACAAAGAAACAACCAATTTGTCTATCTATATAAACTTTAATTAAGAACCTTGCATTGTAAAGCAGATGATACAGTGAATAATTAGTTGTGCTGACAATTGTTGGGGACTGAATGTCCCAGAAAAATTTGAGCAGTTTTGTGCAACAATGTAAATTGGGGATTAGCTAATTAATATGACTGGTGAAAACTGTGTTGCAGATTAAATCAAATAAGTGTACTTTGACCTTCCAAATTGTCTTCATGCAAAAACTATCTGGTTTTGTTCCTTAGAAAATTAAAGGCAATCATGCATTTTGGCAAAAAAATTTAGTTGTATTGCAGGTTATATAAAAATGAATTATGCTAGCTAAAAACTGAACCAAATTAAAACATACCACAGATGGATTCCAAAGTATTAGTTCCTCTTGCATGAAGACATCTTTGTTTCTTTCAAATAAGTACATAAGTTATGAAACTCAGTAGTGCTTGTATAGCTTTGGACATTCTTCTACATGGAAATTATAATTTTCACCTACTTTTTAAAAAAGTTTCAACTTGTAACAAAGAGTCAAAATTAAAATAAAACAGTATTATTGATATTTTCATGACAAATCTAGACTTTTAAAATGTAAATTTACAGTACAAAAATTATACAAATTAAAGAAAGGGTGTAAAGTATTGACAGGTCTGTTCTTTCTTCACAAAGACAGTAGTATCATGGGCAGCTACAGTATCAGTCCTATAAAGTTCAGTTCTATCTCTAAAGCAGCTAGCAAGGCTGTGCTAATAAAATATGATTCAAAGCTTATAATTCTTGAAGCATCAGACATTGCACTATTACTTGAGCCAGCTGATTCAATATCACTTGAGTGGTACATCCCCCCTCCCCCACATTCACACCATATTCCCAGCACACCATGGACTCTGAAAGAAATTGGAATTTCTTTTTTAATAACTTTAAATACAGCATAGAAACAGTCAGAACAAAGACATTCTGTATCTCCTATGAGGATTCCAGTTTTGACAACATAATTAAAACTTAAAAAACAGGCAGAACGGTTGAGATAGTTCTGAATTTTAACAACATCTTTTCTATCTTTTGGGATTATTAAACAGGGAAAATCATATTAGAACTTTAAAACTCTTATTTACAGCTCTAGGAAGTAGAACAATATTAATTTATTGGAAAATGCAAATCATTCTCCTAATGGTTGGCCTTCGCTAAAGTAAGGCAATATATGTGTCACAAAAAAATAACTCTCAGGATAAGTTTTGCTATGTGCTACACTTTTTTCTTTTCTTTTCTTTTCTTTATTTTTTACTGCATATCCTATTTGTTGTTACTATAGATGATTCACACTAAAGTGCTACTTTAAATAGTCTATCCATTTTAATATTGATCCTAACATGGAATCATTTTCCAAATTTCATAGTGCCATTATATTGGCTATTTAAAGACTGAGGCTGTTTATAATCTTGAGATTTAAATCTTGTACTTTATGACTGAAGTAGAATTACTGAAATGTGGCAATAATAGTTGGATACACTGAAATATCTGAAATAAATTTGCTTATATAGCTTTTAATATCCTTTACAGCAAAACAAATGTCTCTGTGACTGAGAAAAATCACACTTGGCTTGACTAGATTTATTTGTAAAACTACATCTTGAATTACTCTATCACATTAAAATTAAAGTGCTGGGAAATTCTTTACTGTTAATATTGGTATAACACCTCCAAATCTATCTGAAATAAGAACCATTGTTAATGAACTTAGATTCCAGTGTTCTCAACCCACAATTTAATCACTTCAAGAAGAAAAGCTGCATAATAATAATAATAATAATAATAATAATAATAATAATAGCAATGTATTTGCTTTGACTGTATCTCTAAACACCTGGAATGTCATAAATGACATGGGCCATTCGAAAATATGCAGTACATAAAACATATAGGATAGTACGGACAGACGTAGTTACTCCTACATATACCACATACAATCAACATTTCAATCTCTATTATGTTTTCACAATTTGTTATTAAAGTTAAAGCACCTATGTGTGGTGATTTTACTTTTACTGTACAGCCTATGTTATTGGGTTTTAACACTGTAACTTGCCCGATTGGACTGAATCATGCAACTGTCGCAGATCAGCACAAGTGTTTTATAAGGCATAATTGGAACAAGTTAAAAATCATTTCTCAAACTTTCAAAAGTTGATTTGCTTGATGAAGGAGTTCCTGGATGCCTCAGTCTTTGAAGTCCACAGGAGGATAATTTGCTTGAAAGTGTAATTTATTTGGCTTAGGATGGTGCCACAGGAATCAAAAAGGAACTGAAATCCTCTCATGTTGGAAGGTTCTTTGCACTAAATTGTGGACATGTTAAATCCAGCTACATTCATTCAGAATCCCAAAGAGGCAAGGATACCAATGGCAGGCAGCAATAAACCAAGACAACTAGGTGATATTCCCACAGCAGCTCCTAGAAATTAAACAGATTATTTGTTTGTTTTAAAAAGAAAATCAGGGGGAAGCTATTATATTAAACACTTACAGAAGCTAAATGTAAAACAAACTTATTCCTCAATGTCAATTTTGATATGAAATCATTTCTGAATATTTTTTATGACTGATTCTTAAGAAATGAAAACCTGGCATGCATGGTATCCACTTGTTTTATTTGGTACTATGGTATTTAAGAAACCAATGCTAAATCTCTGAAAATCATATAAATTTCCCCCATTCTCTCCTGCTGCAGTCCACATGTAGAATGCCTTCTATACAAAAGTCCATTTGGTATTAATGCCAGACTCATTTCAGCATCAGGTGACAACATGTAGTTGTTGGTTTTGGTCCTCTGTTTCATTTTCTATTCTAGATTGCTTTGTTTGTAATTTATTTTTACAGTCTGTACCTTGTCCTGAGAATTCCAGTTACACCATGAGACACAAATAATATGATAGTTACAAAAACAAAATAATAAATAACATAATAATTCAGAAGGCAATTACATGTAGGACTGAAAAGGGGTATTGATACTCTAAGCCAGGAGTAGGCAACCTTTCCCCTTTAAGGGCCGAGGGAAAGGTTGCCTACCCCTGCTCCAACCTGAGGACTTTTTCTCCCACACAGAAATCTTCCACTGGTGAAATTCTGTTTTTAGTTTGATTTTCTTCTGTGAATTACTTCTCCTTTGTTAGCAGAACTTTGGGGTGAAACAGGCTGCCCCTTTGTGCCGGTTTCCAGTGGCTTCAGAGTGCAGCGTTTTGACGCTACATGCTCTGCAGCTGCCTGGAAGCTGGCAGCATGCCACCCACCCAACCACATGTGGGCTGGCTTCAAGGCGCTCCAGTGGTACAGTGTTTACAAGCCACATATTGCAGGAGCACCATAAAGCAGCAATGGGGAGGGGAAAAACAGCTTTTTGCCAGCTCAAAAAGGAGTGGAAATTTGCTGCTTCTTTTTGGGCCAGCAAAAAGCCAGACTGGGGCTGTGGCATGCAATTGTGATCTGAGACATGGACAGTCAAGAAAGAAGGTAGGAGGAAAATCAGTGCATTTGAGATAATGTGGTGCTGGAGAACAGTGCTGAGGATTCCATTACAGCCAAAAGGACAAACAAATGGGTCAAGAACAGATCAAGCCAGAGATATCCCTAGAAGCAAAGATGACAAGACTAAGACTGTCATACTTTGGACACATCGTGAGAAGGCATGAATAGTTGGAAAAGACAATACAGTCACCCCTCCTTTCTTGCGGACATAAGGTCCACAGTTTTGCACATTCATAGAGGGGCGACCTCCATGAAAATCATGGGGTGCTCCCCATTCAAGGCTATAGGGCTTGAATATTGCCAAATCTCTGTTTTTGTGTGTGGGGAGGTCTGGAATGGATCCTCCGCAGAAATGGAGGGCCAACTGTAATGTAGGAAAGGTGGAGGAAGGAGAAAGAGAGAAAGACCACATGCTAGATGGATGGACTTTATTAAAGAATATGAATTTGCAGAAACTGGGCAGAACAGTAGAGGACAGCGGGGCCTGGAGATGTCTCATCCATAGGGGTGCCATGGGTCAAGACCGACATGAAGGCAGTTAACAAACAACAAACAAATAAGGGGGTGAAGGTGTGACAAAAGGTGATGGCAGAACCAATGGCAACATTCTTATTTCCCCTATAAAACAGTGGTCTGAGGAGGATGCCTCACCCTGTCTTTTGGTTAGAGGAATTTCACAAACAAAATACACATTCAAAAATAACAATTTTGAAGCAGTAACAGAGAGCACAGATTCAGAGCATCCCTTCTCTGTGAAAAAAATGTTTATTGAAGAACAACCAAATCTACTTTCAATATAAAACACTGGATATTCATATTGCAATAATTTTATCAGAACAGTAAGACAGGCAAGTGGTCTAGAGAAAAGGGAATCTATACTTTTAAATTTCAAAGTCAGGTGCATTATTAAGTCCACATACCTGGAATTCTTACTTGAGCTACTTCTCCATCTCCTCCTTCACTGTGAACTCGAACTTCAACAACATACTGACCCTTAAGAGGAGCAGGAACCTCTATATAATGTTTACCAGTCTTAAATAATGTGCCATTAAATTGGCCATCTGGTCTATAGAGCACCTTTTCAAGACAAAATATAATATAGCATCATAAGTAAGACCACAATAAATTTCAAGTACAAAAATATATACTCTGATATTTTAAGAAAATCATCAATGAACATTAAATGAACATTTTTCATTAAACAACAGCAAAGCAAATTGACTTGTTCTAATGGGAAATTAAACTGATTTACAGTTTGAACTATCTCTACCTGGCTAAAATAGGGATGTAAATGGGGTTGCTCTTTTTTGTAGCTGTAAAAGCTGATGAGAAATAGTTTAATAGTTGTCTTGCTTTCAAAGGAAAGATTCTGGAGCAGATCATTAAACAGAGAGTCTGTGAACAT
>CM034708.1:151334195-151351059 GCA_020142125.1 Phrynosoma platyrhinos | reverse complement strand
GGCCCTTGTGGTCTCTTCCAACTCTATGATTCTATGATTCTAAAGTATTCAGCTAAAACAAGAAAATTACAATGACACACCATGGTACCCAAAAATTAAACTGTAAATCCAAATTATATTAATACAAATCTTACTTTATATCCTTTCACAGTAGATTCATTGGACTGTGATTTAACATGGTCCCACGTGATGATATACTTTGAACCAGACCTTACGGCACTGATAATTCTTGGTCGTTGCCTTGGAGCTGAAAAATATTACATATCTCTCATGCCAACAAGTACTATTGATCCTTTATTATTGTACAACTACAACTTGCCCTGTGAACTCTCCTTTAATCAGTCTATTATTTTGACTGTCATTTAAAAAAAAGGATTTGTGGTTGCTATTGATAATAAATGATTGCCACCAATTTTAAGATTTATTTGTATAGAAACAGTATGTATATTTAAAAATAAACTCTGATGTAACTGAAAAGCAGCATTGTTTTAATGAGCCAGTATGGTTGCATTTTCTGTAAGGTTTTCTGTTTTACTTCTTAAGGTTTTATAATAACAAATAGCCTGAAAAAAATTAGTGCCATAAAACTGGAGAGAAATTGAAAAGCTGGCATCTGTGCATAGTTTTTGATGATAAAAGTATAGCATTGACATTCACATGCTAATATTTTGAATTACTTTATTTTTGCCTTCTCCTATTAGGAACTCCTTCTCTGTACAATGAGAAATAATGAGTGATATAAAACTTATAATAAAACTGAAAAGCACAGAATAATATTACAAATGAGGACATCATCATACAAGCTACTTACGTGCTTTTTCTGTAACAAAACCCAATGGTGGAGTGGTAGGTCCAAAGCCTGCTGTATTGAAAGCTGTCACATCTGCATAGTATTGTGTGTCAGGTTTCAGATTTTCTAGCCTTACTGAAAAATTCATACTGCCCACTTGAAGTCTATTTGCAGCTCCTTCCTTTTCACGATTGGACCAGTAACGGATCTGTAAGTATGATCAAGGCAGAAGAGATTTTTATAAATAATGTGTGGGTTTAAAGGCAATAGGAAATTATGTTTGAGAACAGAGAGATTTCAGGTCTGATTCAAATTTCACAGGAAAAAGGCAAAGATTCTGTTCATACATTCCTCTAAACCAAACAGATTCATTATTTGCATAACACAAAATATCTGAATTGATAAACTTGTTAGCCCAATTCTTCCAATCAGGATCAGAACTAAACATCATGGGAAACCATTATAGTACTACGTATATACGGAAAGTTACTAGAATGTAAAGAATGCTTTCAAATTTTGTCAACCACATCCAAAAAGGATGCCTTGACATTTCCTGTTGAAAAAATGATTAACTGCCATGAGCTTATTTTCATGGTGGGACTCATCCAGATTTCTGCTTATAGGGTGGCTTTATGTTCTTGAAACCTTGAGCTGCTTGACCCTGGCAAGGTTACAACAAATAAAAAAAATTGTAGTCAATGGAGGTTCCTTGCACGCTGGAAAAAAAATCTTGTCAGTTTGGGAAGCACTGGTTTAGTATATTGGCTGGAAGAATGGGGATATATGTTGGTGTTTGGGTGCCTGTGTGTGCATGCCAAAAAACGATTTGAATATTAGGATCCTCTTATTATTTACTGATGTATTACTTATGGAATTTGTGGAGCAGTATCTCAAGTACTGGATCTAACATTTATAGTTTTATTATTACACTTTTGTTCAAAAAAAATTTTCATGGTCCTTTGAATTCTTTGCATTTGTATTGATTTTGTACTGTATTAGCTGCTTTGGGCTTCCTGCATATCCCAGAAAACAAGCCTGCTTCTGGCCCAGGGCAAGGTTTGGGCAGAGGATCTTCTCTCACAGTTTCTACCTTTGATAACAATGAAGACCCTCCAGATATCCAATTTGCCAGCTGGACAAGACAGAAGATCTTGGATGGCGTATGTGTACAGGTCCATAGAGAGAGAGAGATAACCCAATGGTCCCTATCATTCCATGATTCTGTTATTTCAATTTCATTCTAACCATGACTGCAAAAACAAATCTAAATTCAAAATTATCTGTAGCACATTTTTGCTCTACAATAAGTACACTGCTGGCAATGCTTTGTGATATGCTTTAATGAAAGAGAATGTATTGTCTTAACTCACCTCATATCCTGTAACAGCTGGATTAAAAATATGCTCCCAGGAAACAGTAGCTTCTGTGGATGATCTGACTTTTACATTAACATTTCTAGGTCTTTCAGAAGGAGCTGGGAAAATCAACAGTACAAATCATATCAAATACTCTAAATGAGGTATACTACAGTTGGCCCTCCGTTTTTGCGGAGGATCCATTCCAGATTCCCTCCTCCCATAAAAACAGACACTTGCCAATATTCAATCTCCATAGGCTTGAATGGGGTGTGTGCCCACGGGCACGTGACCCACTCAAGTTAAAGGAGGTCACTTCTCGGAGAATATTTAAGTCTGAGGATCTCAAGTCTGCAAGAATGGAGGGGCGACTGTACAAGCATGTTTTCTTGAGTATTGAGTATAAAATTGTTATAAAAATGAGCAGAGATACATAAAGCTCCTCAGAAGCATAATCAACCCATCCTACACATCAATGGCTCCCAAGGCTGATCTTAAGATAATTATGGAGATAATCAGATTGGGGGGGGGAGCCGGGAATTAAAGGTATACTCTCAGCAAAGTCGTGCGATCGCACTTAAGAGTTTCAGACACATTGTGCTTATCTGGGACTTAACCCAAGAAGATCTGTGAATGCTCCAGCAACAGACTATTCATGGGGAGGTATTCATGATTTGTTGCTGAAGCATTCCTGGACCTTCATGGGTTAATTCCAGGATAAGTATGTCATTGTCTGAAAAACATCAGCGCAACTTTTCCAGGGGTATGCCTTTTTCTTCCCCCGTCTGATAATCTTCTGTGATATGACAATTACAATGTTTCTGATGTGACAGTGGTAATTTATTATTGGGTGGAAGACGGGCAAAGTAAAGCAGTTTCTAAGGTGGGATGTTTAGATGATGCAAACTCCAAAGTGGGTGGAAACCACACTGACTTTATGCTCCGGGCTAAAAACCTGGATAATTCAGCTTAGCACAGAAGATGCACATCTTTGCAGCTGCATATAAACGTCCCGACATGAGTGTGGGCTGCAGCAAAGCAAAGAAATGAAAATGTGACAACTCTAATGGATGTAATTACAATATACACAAACCAGACAGTCCAACAGACAGTCCAACAGGGCATGGATTGAAGGGGGATAAAGGGGAAATGTAGGGGGGCCTCCATGATTGTGCTTTGCCAATGTATCACTCACACACGAATGCACAGGTAAAGCATCGCACATGTGACTGTGTGGCCAATCTGGGTGAACGTGGGAGGTCCTTGGGGGTTGCTGCTGGTGTGTTCAATGCAGCAGTGTGCATGCCTGGTGAGGAGGCAAGAAAAAAAATTGCTTGATGCCCAACTTGGGAAAAAGGCCGTGTGGGCAACAGAGTTTTGACCCATTTTGGGAAAAAGCAGGATCAAGCCACTTTTTACTGCCTGTCTGCTCCAACCCATTGATGGTGTTCCTCCGATGTATTAATTTGTCTTTCAAAAATGCAAATGCATGAAAACCATATAAAAAGCCACTTCTGCTTAGCTTTTCACATAGGTTTGTGTAATCTTATAAAAGTTTTTGGTGCATTCAGTTTTGTTTGCTTGTTTCAATCTGATTTTACTCAGCCAACCTGCCTGAGGTCTTGAAAAGATGACTTCCATTTTTTAAATCATTGAATTGTAATTAAACATAAATAAAATGTAAAAATAGGTATTGTATTGGTGTTGCCCAATAATGTAATGACTCAGGGCTCCATGGCACTTTTAGGATATAGAAGCAGGTCTTGTAGAATCAGTTTCCACAAAAAAGCATCAATTTAGTGCTTAAAATATATTTCCTTAGCACACAAAGACCTACATCCAAGTTTTACCTTTACCAAAAGTAGATTCATCAAATCAGCAGGATTTACATAAGTGTTGTTTTAGTAAATTTCCATTGATTAAATGGTTCTAATCTAAGTGGGATTAATGATTGGATTTTGGGCAAATTTTCTTACTGGACCTGCCTGTACACAAAAGCTGAATGTTCTCTATCATGCTACTGGGAGACAGAATGGATGTCTATGAACATGAAACCATGTTTGCATACTGCATCATGTTTCAGTACAATTAAAATTGGGATTGAAAAGGGTCTGTAAATGCTGTATTGTTTTAAATTGTTTATTGTTTCTGAAATCTTTTAGAGTGTATGTTTTTAATATAGTTTTTTGAGTTTAATTCAATTCCAATGTAGCTTTCTGTTTGTTTTGAATTTTAAACTTTAAAATATGTAAGCCACCTTGAGTCCCAGTGGAAAAGGTGGGATATTAATAAAGATGATGATGATGATGATGATGATGATGATGATATAAATAAATACATCCATATTGATTTTTACTTAAGTTAAATTCAGGATTAAATAAGTAGTTAACATTTGTGAACATAAAGCAATCACAGTGTCTACAAAGGATTTCATATTCCAAGCAAAGATCAATGCTGTTTTGAGAATCTTCAATAACAAGTTGCAACAGACAAGCTTAGGAAACCTTTCATATACTTAATCTGCTTACTGGGCATCCATTCAACTATGCATCAAAACTGTTCAGGGAAATCCAGTTTAAGGTCAGATGAACAGTGTTAAGGAAACCCAACCATTTTATATGGGACATTATGATTTAAAACTAGCTTTCAGTAACAGCTAATATATCACACTGAAAATTCTAATCTGTGATCCAGAGAAACAAAGGCAGTGGATTTTCACATGGTTAGCATAACTAACTGCTTCCCTGAAGCTTTTCAATATATGGATTTATCTGAAGACCAATACAGGGTTCAATTCCATGTACAGACATGGAAATCCACTGGGTAACCTTGGGTGAGTCACACACTCTCACCCCCCCCACCCCAAATCCCATGATAGGTTTTCCTATGGGTTGCCATAAGTCAGAAACTATTTGAAGGTACACAAAAAACAAAACATTGGAATACACTCTTAACACATACCACACAATTTCTACTTACCGTCTTCTGCTGAATAGATGATAGCAGTAAGGCTAAATGGTCCTTCACCTTTGTTATTAAATGCTCTCACTTTCACTTGGTATTGTGTTGAAGGAGGCATTGATTCATCTTTATGCACATATCGGCCAATATCAGGTTGAGGAACTGTAACTCTTTTCCAGTCTTTTTGATCAAAGGACTTGAATGCTACTACATATCCAAAATTATTACCAAAGTGATACTCTCTTGGCAAAGGCTACAAGACAAAAAAAGTGAAAAATTATGTTTACAAGTAGGGTCCAACAACAAATGTGAATGAGTACTCACATGCCCTAGAAAGAGTGTTTCTTTACAGGGCCCTATTCAACTTCTACATTTTGCGTTTGTGGGATACTGGAAGATTTCTGGAGGGATACTAAAGGAAAGGACATCCTTTTCCTTTCTACTGGCCACAAACCATTACTATAGTGTATGGAAGGGGGAAAACTAAGGAAAATTAATGCCATGGATCAAATAGCTTTTCCTAGCACAATTCAAAGTGCTGATTTTGACCTATCAAGCTCTATACGTATTGTGTCCAATTTATTTGAAGGATCGTATTGCCTTGCATGAGCCCATTAGGATTTAAAAACAATCTAGAGAGGCCCTCTTCTCATCCCACTGTCTTCTCAGTCTCATTTAGTGAGAATAAGGGAGAGGGACTTCTCAGTGGCTGCTCAGTGGTCCCATCCTTGTTGTCTTTCCCAATGGCAAGTTAAAACATTTTTTTTTGCCACTAGGCCTTTATTAATGGTTGAGGTTGGATCTTAATGCTGTGTGGTACTGGTTTTGAAGTTGTTTTAAGGGTCTGTATATAGTGTTATTTTTATTGTTTTAATGTGTTTTAGTTTTTTTAATTAATAGGTACTGTTTTTCAGCACTTCTTAAAATTGCATTTTATTCTTTAATGAGTGACATGTTTTAATACTGTACTAGTTTAATTCTATTTCAATGCTCACTTTTGATTTTTTTTTAACTGTAGTGTTCTTTTAATCTGCAAGCTGCATTGTGCCCCAATTTTGCGGGAATAGTGGGATGATAATGATAATGATAATAATGATAATAGCAAATTTCTACATTTGTAAAATAAATGTTACAGGAAACTCTCAAAAGTTTCAGCCCAAATGATCTATTTTTATTTTTTTCCCTAGATTTTATCCCTAATTCAGTGGAAGTGATGCTTAATTCAGAAGTCACATTTTCAAAGAATTTGCCGTGTTAGTCTCTTGTAGCATAAAAAGGAGGAAAAGAGGAAAGGAAAAAAATAAACATAACCAAACCTTTAAGACTAACTGGAATTTATTTTAGCATGAGCTTTTGTGAATATAAACCCACTTCTTTGAGATGCAGTACAGATATCTCTATATTTTTATCGTATTTCATTATTTATTCTACATATGTTTCCACATATTAAACCATATAAAATGGGTTTTCTGACACAGAAAAAAAATCAGAGAGGAGTTAATCTATGTTTTTATACTTCCTTTTTACTAGGTGAGACTACAGGTGCATCTGTATTATAGAACTAATGCAGTTTGACACCACTTTAACTGCCATAGCTTTATCCTACAGGATTCTGGGATTTGTAATTTTGTGAGGCACAATCACTCTTTGGCAGAGAAGGCTAAAGACCTTATAACATTACCAATCTGAGGATTCCATAGGATGGAGGTGCAGCACTTAGTGGTGCCAAATTGCATTATCTGTAGATAAGTCCACAGAAGAAATAGCTGTCAAATAGAAAGTACCAGATTCAATTACTGGCTTCTCTTGGCAAGGATGTAAAACTCTTGCCTGACAACAATACTGGATGGAACAATGGGTTATTGTAAATGGGTTGACTTCATTTATACATTCTCTGAGAATAGTGCAATCACTTATACAACAATTTTTTACATTTGTATGTCTTAACAGGATCTTCTAATTTGCATTATGAAAAATGATCAGGAGTTGTAAAACAGTGGAAGGAGCTTCATAATCATACCATTCTAATTCCAAACCAAGATGTGGAAATGTCTCGCCCATTGAGGCTTAATGACTCATAGTAAATCCTCAAGGTGTACCAACTTGCCTTCTGTTCTCATGCCATAATTTATGCAATTACTAGAATACAAAATGCTAGTTGTGCACATTTTAGAAAACTGACCCACAGCCTTAGTTGAACCAGTTTATTTA
This sequence comes from Phrynosoma platyrhinos, assembly GCA_020142125.1. Classification (NCBI taxonomy): domain Eukaryota; kingdom Metazoa; phylum Chordata; class Lepidosauria; order Squamata; family Phrynosomatidae; genus Phrynosoma; species Phrynosoma platyrhinos. The sequence continues at coordinate 151,343,742 of CM034708.1, read as the reverse complement.
CACTGAAACAGGTTTGCAATACAGAATCAAATTCTTTTAATATCCTGGATACACATGATGGAAGACTATGAATAAGGAAATAATCCCACATACCATAACTGCAAATGGACCTATCTATTCTTCTGGATTCAACAAATTGCTGCAGTTAGAGCAGATGGGAATGCCACCCATTAGATGAGATAGATGTTTGTTATATGTTTGGGTCCATGTGAAAGAATGAACTGATCTTGTTTTGGTGTTCTCTGGTCTTGCATTAATCACCATCCCCCTGGTTATAATTTTAAAAATTTAGTCACAGTTGGAAAATATCCAAACCTTGCCACTGCCAACATGGCAACTATCTGTCTTTACTTGTAATGTAAGATGTATCACTGCAAATTTTTCATGCTCTTGGAAATCAAAGACTACTTCTTCAGAAAATAAAAACATACATATATGTATGTGTATGTGACTTCATGTTGCCTGTTTACATATGTCAATCCCATGAACTTCATATGGTTTGCTTAGGAAAGGGTTAGTCAAAAGGGATTTATCCCTGACTTCTTCTGAAACATAGCCTACAGCACCTGGCATTCCTTGGTGGTCCCCCTTTCAGGTACATCTGATCTTGGAAGTTAAGCAGGACTGGACCTAGTTAGTACCTGAAAGGACTGCCAGGTGCTGTATGGAAACTAGAAGTAATTTTTGCTGCTTGTTCATTTTTCCTGCTCCCTATACATATGTATGTGTACACACACACACACACACACACACACACATGTATGCACACACACATGGTCTGTGTGTGTGAGTTTGTGTGTGTGTGTGTGTGTGTATAGGGAGCAAGAAAAATAAACAAGCAGCAAAAATTACTTCTAGTTTCCTCCAGCAGGCACCCCTGCTTTAATAGTGTGTCTCTTGTGATTAGAAGCAGCTCTTTTTGGACACAGTAGGCATGCCTGAATAGAATCCCAAATATATATTTAAAATACCACATAAAATTATAATAATTATAAATTTCGCATTTACACAGTATTTGCCTGGATATTATTATTTGTTGTTTCTGTATTATCTATTGTTCATAACATTTTTAAAAGCTGGAAAAACATTATTTCCCCTTTTAGAGGTTTCAGGTAAGTGCATGTGTAATAAATAATCTTGGATACAGTATTTCATTTTTGTACACATCTATAAATCTCAGAACCAGAAAAATAGGAGACAGCAGTATTTGGCTTTTCAAATGTGTATTATAACATTAGAAAAGGAGATAAAGAACTTGATAAAGGATAAAAAACATTAATTGGTCTTCACTGAATGGATTCCAGGGCAGTGCATAAAACCATTAATAAAACTGCTCTTAATCTCTCAGGTACTCATTTCTATTCTGGTGGATGGTGAGGAATATGTACCCATTGGATTTACTAACAGTATGGAGATAAGGTGGGAATTTTTTGAGAAGAAGAGAAGAAAAATGGTCAGATGGTAAAGAACACATGCATGCAAGTGCATGCTCATCTTTATCAAAATCAAACACAAATTCTCAAAATTAGACCTTAAATAAGTGAAGGAAGAGGAGGAAAATGAGCATTCCCTATTTAACTTTACAGCCCTCACCTCCTGACTCCCTGTTTCCCGCCATTAGCCAAACCATGACTTTTTATTCATATAACTTGGAAACAATACTTAGGAAGAATATTCTTCAGTGAAACAAAACACAATGAAGCAACAAATGTTGGAACAATTGATGAAATTATAATAAGGCTGACTCTGCACTGTAGAAATAATGCAATTTGACACTGCTTTAACTGCCATGGGTTCATTCTATGGAATACTGGGATTTGTAGTTAGTTGTGGCACCAGAGCTGTCTGACAGAGAAGGCTAAATATCTCACAAAACTACCAATCCCAGAATTCCCTTGTCATGGCAGTTAAAGCAATGTCAAACTACATTATTTCTGCAGTGTACATTCAGTTTAAGAGACTATAAGTTACTGGCAATCAGATTTAATATTTGGTGCCCATATATGAATAGAAAGCATAAAAATAATTTATGGAACACATATGACAATTGAACAGTTTTCCAGAAACAAATTTGAACCTTAACTTGTAAGATCACTAACAAGAATATCATGCACCAAAATTGTGGCTTCATCAAATTTAGCATTTCTAGGACTGATAATATTGACCTTCTTGACCTGTCTGCTACTTTTATTTTTTTTTGTAAAGCATGACATGCTAACCCAAAAATATGGAGCCACATCTTTATGCAATAGATTTATAAGATGTTCAAAATGATTGACATGGGCTCAGAATATGCTTTCCTATGATAACAAAACACTGTTTTGTATTATAGGAAATAACACACTAGTTCATATAGATTGCTGATAAGAACCAAACTAGCACTTCTGTCCTTTATTTGGTTTTAAATTTTACTAGAAGTTTAGTCTCACTCATCCCATTGACTCTATGATATTAAAACACTATCACATCTGGAAAACTTCCAAACTGAAGATCAGCAGAATGTGTCCTGTGTTTATACACCCACAAAAAGGATTAGACTAAACTCCATGCCCTATAATGGGGGGGGGGGGGACTGTTGTAAAAGACCCAGAATATGACATTGGGGTAAAGGTGTTCCAGAGTTGTGGGGACATTAAGAGAGTAGCTCAAATAATATTTTAAAATTTGGTGTAACAAAAAAGTAGTGTTTTAATGTAATGTTTTAATTAAGAGTATCAAAGTACTGTTTCCAGGTTTTATGTGTTTCATAGATATATTTTACGTAAGTGTTTGTGAGTGTATGTGATGTCTCTAAAAAGTTTTGGATACAAAATGCTGGTACATGTATGTTGAAAATGTTATATCCATGCAGATTATTGTGCTACACTTGGAATTATTGTGCTACACTTGATGGAGGGTAGGTTCAATCACCTAACCTCCATCATTAAAGTAGAGTGCTACTTGGAAATTCCATCAGACTCCCCTAAACAAAACACACTTCAGAACAAGAGAAAGTCTGAGATCTGAATGGGAGACACCAGTGACATAACACATTTGCAAGAAACACTTGAGCTGATTGACAAAATTCAGAGGGTGCTCACCAAGCAAAAAGCTGCTTGGTTGGATGGTTTGGCCACAAAGTTCTCAGCAATCAGCAAAGAGTAAGATGAAATTTAAAGCTTAAATCCAATTGCTAGTTCCAGCTAGAGCAAACCCAGGGAATCAAATGCAGAATGATAACTTAATACTTATGTAAGGGGGGTTGCAGACTGTCAAAAATAGTGTGAATTCAGTCCACTTTTAGGGTTAGGGTTAAGGTTAGGGAATCATTTGAACTGAATTTTATTGTGGCACTAGAGTTCTCTGACAAAGAAGGCTCAATGTCTCAGAAAAATAACAATTCCCATGATTCCCTAGCACTAACCCTAACCCTAAAAGTGGACTGAATTCACACTATTTTTGACAGTCTGCAACCCCCCTAAATCTCAATGATCCAATGGATCATATTCCGCCTAGGAAGTTTGCCTAAGTAACTTCTTTGCAAGCACAGTTGATTCTGATTACCTGGTCTGTGCATGTTTTAGATTCTGTTTAATATTTTTCAGCCAGGGAATAATTTATAAGAAAATGGTGCTCTATTCCTAATGCAGATGAGTATTAGAAGCTTGAGAAATTCATTTGCCAAAGAAGGTAATTTCAAATTTCAGCACCATTACTCATTTATGTGACTAATATAGCTTTAAGGTGTGTTGAATTGAATAAGAAATTATTCAATGAATATCACCTTTAAAAATATAATTTATGCATGCAAAATCAAGGTAATATATTCATATCTCAAACATTTAATTTTTGGAGTGGCTTGCGACAATCCACCAACCCTTGGTTCAAAGTTAACACAATTGCTTTGTTAGTAACAGATTGCACAATACATGTAATTTCATTGCAATACCTACCACCCATGTTATCGTCAGTTCTCGATTGCTGCCACCCCCTCCTCCAACTTCAGAAGGAGCCACATTAGGAGCTAAATAACAGAAGAAGAAGGAAAAAAAGAAATGCTTTCTCTGATTTCAGGAAATAAAGACACCATTATTTAATCTTTCCTTTTATAAAGAATGCAAACAAGCCCATAAGGCCCACACAATTGCCGTATAGTTATGATAGCATATAATAGAAAGTCTCAGGGCTTGCCAAGTGTGAAGTGTAAACTGCTGCCAGAAGATATACACTAGTTTTCCTTAATTGCAATCTAGGTTTGACTGCAGTGATCCCTGTTTATTCATTACATTAGCTACATTTTTATTTTTATTTATTGGTAATTGGACATTCAGAGAATTTATCATTCCTATCTCAAGAGGTCAGACACATAAGCACATCCTTAAATTTAACATCTATCAATAATTTATAATAATGGTTCCATGTAGAACTCACACTGCTTAACACTAAATACCATCAAGGAAGATGTAATTCTAAGGTCTTAAAGAATATTTGCAATTGTACCCAGGCTGCTCAAATTCTCCAAAACAACAAAGCCCATGCAGTGCTAACAAAACCTCTCTAGTGATGGTAGAAAAATGTCTGCAACAGAGATAATCAAGAGCTTAGGTCTGAAGAAAAATAATTTATTACAACATCTGCTATTGGCCATATCAACTGACCTGTTATCACAAACATTTTGCAAAAAGCCATTACTGCCACAATAGGTTAATTACAAATAGCTTGTTCTGTTTTTAATGTTAAAATTGTTTTACAAAACTAGATCCATTTCCTTTCCTTAAAAAAAACCAAACCATCACCATCACCAAACCAGCCATCCTGCTGCCAAAAAACCTTTTTTTCTCCTTTCTAAATCTTCTCACCTGTTCCCCTTCTTCAAGCATATGAATAGCTTGACTTCTGTTAGCACTATGGTAAGCCTTTTGGGTGGATCCAGAAACACTAATTCAAGTGTAAGCACTCTACAGGGCTTTACAGCATTCTGTGGGTTCTGTTGGAGATAATTAAAGAAGAAGGCCTCTTGGCCCCATATCGAGGGTGGTTCCCTGTCATCTCCAGCCTTTAACTTTGTCTATTTCTATAAGACTTCAAGTTGATGAAAAACGCAAATCTAAAACAGTTCTGTTGGAGATAATTAAAGAAGAAGAAGGCCTCTTGGCCCCATATCGAGGGTGGTTCCTATGCACTATAGGAACCCTCCTGAAGTATGAACGTAGGCTGCCAAGCAGGCTATAAGGTTAAAAAAATTAAAAGACAGGGGAAGCAACTTTTAAAAATCAAAAAGATATCTGGTCATGGTGACATATGCCTTAGTCACACTCCATTTGGATTACTGTAACACACTCAATGTAGGACTGTTTCTGAAGAGTTTCAAAAAATGTTGTTGTATGCCTTCAAGTTGTTTCTGATTTATGGCAACCCTAAGGCAAACCCATCTCAGGGTTTCCTTGGCAAGAGTTGCTCAGAAGTCTTTGCCTTCCTCTGAGGCTGTTAGGGTCTGACTTGCCCAAGGCAATCCAATAGGTTTACATGGCTGAGTGAAGATTCAAAGCCTTGTCTCCAAGGCTGTAGTTCAGGGGTAGGCAACCTAAGGCCTGGGGGCCGGATGCGGCCCACCAAGGCCTTTGGGCTGGCCCCAGGCCAGCCCTTCCGCCGCCGCTGCCGCCACCGCCCGCCCGCCATGATGATATTTATTATTGTTATTATTACTTGTTCTTGGAGTTTTCTTGGCAAAATCTCCACAGGGGGTTTGCCATGGCTTTACTGGGGCTGAGAGAATGTGCATGCATATTTTTTTATTTTATTTTTTAATGTTTTATTTTTATTTTTATTTATTTATTTATTTTTGGTGCTTCAGCCCCCCAATTGTCTGAGGGGCAGCAACCTGGCCCGCAGCTCAAAAAGGTTGCCTACCCCTGCTGTAGTTCAACCCTCAAACCACTATAGCACACTGGCTCTATAGCTGGCCCATAAAAAGTTGAAGCCAGACTGTTGACTGGTGTTTATTATAGGGAGCACACAACTTTCTCATTATGAGACATCCACTGGTTATCAGTCTGTTTCTAGGCACAATTCAAAGTGCTGGTTATGGCCTATGAAGCTATAGACAACCTGGGTCCAGGTTATATTCTTCCATGCCAGCCTGCTTTCATTCTGAGATCTTCCAGGGAATCCTTTCTCTCTGCCCCATTAAAAGTATCTCTAATAGGAATGTGGGAATGGGCCATCTCAGTGCCTTCTCCCAGGGGCAGAAAATCAATTTCTATAAAGGTTAGACTGGACACCTCTTAACAGTGTCCTTTTGTTAGAAGGGTTTTTTTTAAAGGCTTTTGAAAACTGATAATAACTATAAAATTAATAGCTTACTTTTTGTTTTGTTATATTGTTCAGTGCTACTGAAAAGAAAAGGATCATAATAATAGCAACAACACTAATAGTTGTTGTAGTAGTGCTATTTTTGGCAGCAGGTGCCAAAATGGAAAATTGAGAGGTGGGATGAAAAGTATATGGGGGGCAGAATTAGCAAATAGGTGGATGTTTGTAGCTTTTGCACATTAACTTTAGAAGAGATGCCCTGCAAAGTTATTGCCTCCTTGTTAATATCAAAAAGTAACACAATTCTATCAATTATGTCACTTTTAATGTTTTACTTCAAGCTCTGGGAAGTCAAATTGTACCTGCCTTCTCTACTCTCACTGACTGTGCCGCTTCTGCCCTGGCCTTCTATTCACCCATTAGATTTCATGTTCATGTTTTCCTGTCTTGCAAAGGATGATCACACAATCTGGAAGTAGGTAACTTCTTCCTTTACAGATCAAGAACTAGATTAGGAAACAAGACTGAAGGTACATTTTGTTCACAACCCTGGACAGATCTCAAGGAAGAGGTGGCTTTTGGACAGGGCTCTTGCTCAAGATCCTTAAAGTCCAATCTCTCTGACCTGAAGATCAGCCTCATGGAGGCACATTTCCTCAAGTTGTGCACAGACTTGTTCATGCAAGGCCCTAGGGGATGTTGTTCCTTTAATGTGGCTGACTTAGGGCCTTTGCAGACTGCCAGAAATAGTGCACATTAAAATGAGGCACTGCCCTGGCTCAGTGCTCAGGAATCATGGGAATTGTATTTTTTTCTGAGACATTGAGCCTTCTCTGTCAGAGAGCTCTGGTGCCACAATAAATTACAGTTCCCATGATTCTCTAGCACTGAGCCAGGGCAGTGCCTCAATTTAATGTGCACTATTTCTGGCAGTCTCTGGAAAACCTGGTTTGATAACCCAGAATTTGGCTTTGCTCAACTGAATCAAGGCTCAGATTCAGTATCTCAGTGGACTGTGCTAATGACCTTCATTCTCTTGCGGCTCTCTCCCTCCAAATCACTGCTAACAATCTGGCCATGACACACATAGTGGACTATATACATAGTGGCCAATGTGCATAGATTTATTGTGTATTATCTGGGGCATTTAGCCTTCACTGTCAGAGAGTTCTGGTGCCACATCAAACAGTTCCCAGAATTCCACATCATTCAGCCACGGCAGTGAAAGTAGTGTCAAACTGGATTGTTTCTGCAGTGCAGATGAAGCCAAAGATCCAGCATCTACAGTGTAACTCTTCAGTTCTGGGAAGATATATAACACATGAAAACTGTAAGATAATGAAATTATGAAAACATGGTTTGGCTGCTATCCTAAATATATTGACTTAAATTCATTAAATACACAATTGGAAAAGAAGTCAGCATAATAAGACCTTTTAAAATTCAGTTGTGCTTTTTTTTTCCTAGAAAGAAGTCTGAGACATGTCTCAACTCTTCATAAATATGAATGCCTTTATTTTCCTTCCCTGCTTCATTCTTAGCATTTGGGAAACAGCAGGAAAGGTGAATTAAGTATTGTAGAAATGGTGCCCTTACTCTGAGGGTTCCATTTATACTTTCTCTGTCATAAAGTGACCCTTCTGTTACATCGCACTGAACTCAAATCTAGTCTAGCACCAAGATACAATGTCAGTTCAGAAAGGGGTTGTGTTTTGAGGAGACTATCTAAAAGTCAAGCTACAGTATTATAGCCATTTCTCTGTTCTTTACACTGTAAATCATTTATGTGTCAAATTCCATTTTTTTTCTTCCTGAATCCTAAGCTATGGAGAACTCATTCAAGATAATATTTATATACACTATAGTTTATACTTAAGAATTTGTATTAGAACAATGGGGGGGGGGAGAAAATGTGATGTTCATTAGTTCTATTGAAATGTTCTTTTACTTATGATCCAGAATTTTTTTCCCCACCGATATTCCCCTCTCCCCAATTGATCAGTGTGAAGCTTCCCTAATCCCCAAATCAATGCCAAGGTCAACTGTCTGTTGGCATTTCTACTGCAGATATGCATACATTCTAGACAATGAGCTAATATCTGGGCTGAAAGGCAAAAGAATAATTTGTTAATGAATGACAAGCAGCCTTTTCTGGGCATTTCTTCAGTGACATATGAGCTCCCAGAGAAATACTGGTATCTCCTTCACACAGTCAAAACAATGTGCTTTTATCTTGCACAATAAAAGCAGTGCTAATTCCGCATGTAGGAAGAGTAAAGCCTGTTGAAAGGCAAAGAATATGTACAACTATGTGCTGAGATCTAATGGGAAGCAATTAGACAAACTGGAGCATGTGTTACAGAGGATAAGGTCATGCCTTTGAGGCTCCATTAGAATCCTACAATCAGCTCTAAGCAAGCTTTATCTAGTCCAACACATAAGCATGCTTTAACTAGTTTTCCTGGGATTGTAATAGAGCATTTGCCTATTCCTTTTATGTTCTTATAGTACCAAGGCAAAACATATGCACTATCACTCCAAGACAGCTTCTGCTGCTAGTGTCAAGCCACTTCACACTGAATAAAAAAGGCCATCTCCAAGAATGTGAAGAACCATCTAGAATGAAACATTATCTCTAGTAATGCTTCCCCAAACTGAACACTCTGTAGATGTAGACCTAATGGTATTCTAGGAGCTGGTTCACTCATTCTTTATGGTTGGAAAATCCAGGGATGGCTTGTATATGTAAATAGGACATTACAGATAATGGAGAGAAAGACACACACCCCCGACATGTTGGAGAGGGGTTCTCCATTGCACCGGCCAAAAAGGAGACCAGACACTTCATTGGCTGGGCAGCGGGGGAAGTCCCGCCCCTTCCTTCGCTGCTCAGCCAATCAGGGTTGGATCCTTCTAGGATCCTGTCTTGTTGGTGGTCTCACTTATCACGAGACTACCAACGATAACAAGGGGCTATAAAGCCCCAAAGCTGCCTCGTGGCAGCAGCCATTTTAACTAGCAGACAAGCAACCCATCCCACCTGCCCTTCATTAATAAGTGGTTCACATATTTATTCTTAGGCTGCGGCTGGTCACCTTAGTGGGCAGGGAGGGAATTTTCCCAGAGTTATTGTGACCTGGGTTTTTCGCCCTCCCTGAGAATAAATTGGGGTATGCTTGTATTTGATAACATATTTGCTATGACTATATAGAATTGTTATTGTGTTTATGCTGCACTAGGGACAAGTGAAGTTAAT
>CM034708.1:151319845-151334095 GCA_020142125.1 Phrynosoma platyrhinos | reverse complement strand
TTATAACCATAAAGTTGAGTACGGTGTCATTTTTGTGCCGGTGCAATCCTTATATAACAGATGTATTTTTTTATGAAACATTATGCTGCTAGCTGTGGAAAAAAAGAAGTGATACCCAAGCAAGTCAAACTATTACTAGTATTGCATACTTCACTAAATTGTGCCTTTTTTTCAATAGCTATTTAAGTTATATTTATCATTACTTCCTAAAGAGGGAATGACTTCTGCAATTCACCTTACAATGGGAGGTGGGGACAGTTCTTTACCAGACTTCCACTTCATCACAGATCTCAACTTGTGGATAAGAATTTTGAGTTGAATTCCATTCTCTAGTCACCAAAGAATGGGGGTGGTGAATGCTGCTTTCATTTGATTAAAACCTTCAAGTGCCAGGGAGACTGTTCAGCAGCACAGCTCAGAGACTGTGATGGATGACTTGCATAGACACTCAATGAGTATGAGAACTGTGTATTATCCTTCACCTCATTGGATCTCAAAGCTCTGCATCTCTGGTCCTGCAACTGATAAGGAAAAATGCCTCCACAGTTTGGATACTTGGCCAATCAAGGACTACAACAACCCAGTGCACTGTGATCACTGTATCACATCTACTGATTTCAGAAGCACAAGGAAAGATGTTTATATTATGCGGAGCAAATCCTCCTGCTTCATTTGGTTTTTTATCAGCAACTGCAATGATCTTTGGAGAATACTTTAAAAAAACCAAGCTCCTCACCCTCTGACCAAAAGAATTCCAAACTGATTCATTATGCTGCTTGAGTTATGCCACATTTCTTTAAACTTGTATCTTCATGTTGTCAGATTTGGGGATATGTATTTCTTCTCAGAGAAAAATAGCCACCCAAAAGACTAAATCAGACCCTTCATATAACACCTTCAGATGCTGAAGATGTCCCCCTACCAAATTTTGAAAGTTTCTCATTCAGATAAAGTTTTGTTCTTATTGCCTTCCCCCCTCCTCCACACACACTAAAACTGAGCTCTTCACAGCCCAGGATGAAAGTTCTCATATTCATCAAAAAGAAGGCAAACACCTCTATTGGCAGATTGGTTGTCTGAAAGTGATGAGGCAAGTATGGAGAAGAGGGAGTTAGCACTGGATCTCAGCAATTCCACTCTGGGATGAAATTCTCTCTTAGGTGGAAACTTTTGGCTCTAATTTGATCCAAAACTTTTCTAGGCCTTTGTCTAGACCCTTGTTTCCTAGGCAAGAATTAAGAAGACAGTATAACTCCCCTTAATGTCCTAAAGGAGCCCCGCTTTGAGCATGTCTGGAACAGAAGCTCCAGGTCTTATTTCAGAAATGCTCCTGCCCATCAGAGACATTATGTAGCATCCCAATTTATCCCCAAGAGAAGACAGCACTGGGAGTTTATGATAATTGTATAAATTAACTGAAATTGTAACCATACTAAAAATATTCCAGCTAGAAAAAGTGTTCTGGTATTCCTGTGTGAGTCTTTTGAAGTGTGGCCTCCTTAGGCCACTGTCAACATAGGTCTTCTGCTCCACCATCTAAAACCACAAAAAAGTTGCAAAGCTCTAAAATACCCTGAACCAGACTTAATATATATGATTTTTTTAGAAATATTCTGTTTTGCTATGATGATGGGATTTAGACAAGTTCATTCTGTCTAAACTCTGCAATTAGCACTTTCCAAAAATCCAATGGCCCTGTTATGGAAATGAATTTAGTCCACATGGTCTTTATGCACCGAGCTTCTTCCACTACCATTGTTCCCAAAGCCTAAATCCAACCATTAATCCCAACTAGAGCACACTACAGACCACCCCAAAGGAGAGGCTCTGTGGTGCCCCTTTGCTTGCTGAATTAGTGCCGTGGCAACCGCACGCCATACTCCAATCCGGTGCTTTGCCAGCTCTAAAAAGCAGCAGCAAAATGCCACTCCTTTTTAGAATGGCAAAAAGCTGCCCTTGCTGCTGTGGCGGCACTTTTCTCTGCTCCTTTTGGTGTTCAGCGTGTGGTTCCCATGCCAAAGGAGCACCGTCGGGTGGCATAACACCACTTCAGAGGTGGAGTCGGGGCAGGTTGCAGGTGGTCGCCATGCCCCCACTCCACCCCAATGTCGGCCCTTTCAGCCAGTCTGTAGAGGCTCTAACTGGAGCAATTGCTGAATGGTAAGTCAACACTTACCATTGATTCAGTTGGTCACTTTCAGTTGGGACTAGAAATTGGATTTAGGCCAGAGTGATTCTGCTACACAAAAACTGAAAAATATAATGCACAATGAGAAAAACAACTATTCACCTGAACTCACAGAAAGTTTGTTTGCAGCAGGATTTAGTACAATTGCCCATTAAATGTTTATATGACTATACTTGAAAAGGGAAACTTTAAAAAGATAAATTCAGATGTAGTATTAATGAGTACATACGAGATCCATCTGTTTGTATTTTCTGTGATGGAATACTAGGTTCCCCTGTCCCTAAAATATTAGTGGCCATTATCCGGAATTCATATTCCATCCATGGGACTAAATCAATCACTTTGGCTGATTCAACATTTCCTTCAACAATTGGAGGATCTGAAAGAAAACAGAAAGATGGCTTTACAAATGAACATAATAAAATAATGGTACAATAACATCAAGTGTTTTTTTTTCCATTCTGAAAACTGTTGCCATGACAAATTTCTTAGTAGTTAGCTCAGTCACTTATGAAGATCTACTCACAAGTGGAACTTGGGCTATTCCAAAGTTGCTGTGTATTGTTCAGTCATTTCAATAGATGAACAAATCTGGGACTTTCTTTCTATGTTTTTGCAGCTCCTTTCTGGTGTGGTGCAAACCACTGGGAGGGAGGAGCTGCCACTGCTGTGCTCTTGTCAGGTGCTAAAGTGATGAGATGTTGAATGTTGGGTGGTGAAGCTAAGAGGGTTTTAAAAACCTTCTGTCCCCTCTTCATCCTCTTTTGAACAGCCAACTCATCCTCTTTTGAACAGCCAACCCTCCTGCCTCCAGTGCATCATGAACATTGCTCGTTGCTTTGAACCTGGGTAGGAATTTCTTCCTTTTATCTGTTCCCCCTTCCTTACACTGTATCTGTAGGATTCTGACAATTGGCTAAGAATGAAATGTCTAAATAGGAAGTCACTTGGCAGGTAGATGGGAAAGAAAAGTATAAATTATGAATACTTTGGCAAACATTTGGTAAGGAGGAAGTCTCTGGAACTGCCTGTTTAGGTCCTGGAACCTGAAAGCTGGGAAGGAAATTACGTTAAAGTAAGCTGAAAGCTTTGCCCTCATTTTAAGTTTCAGGTCTTGGGGGAGATTCTTCAGGTATGTCTTCCAGTAGAAGGCCAAATGGGGAGCAATCCAGCTATTGAGTAGCCCTCAGGGCTCAGGTATTTTGCTAGGGGAAGGCTGAAGAGGATGTCAGGAGGTATACCTGCCTCAGCTGATTCCACACTAGTTTCCCTCACCTTGCTTCTTTCCAGGTTCACCACAGTTTAAATAGATCTTAAGTTAAATAAAGTGGGCCTCATTCAACCCAATCTGGTCTCATTATTCCACGGTTGATCAGCAAATTATGATGTGTGAACTGGGAACTCGGTCAGTTTTTGGTATGCATGTCACAAAAAATCATGGATGGGAAAATCAGATTTATTTAATTGCTCCTGTTTATAAGAGAAAGCAAGCAGGAGTGACTGGGCAGCATGTCCTCACAGGCAGCTCATTCCTACTTGTTTCTGAAAGTTACTGGCCAGTGTGTATCAGACATGGCTCAAGCACAATAGGCTGCATCCACACTGCAGAAATAATCCAGTTTGGTGCCACTTTTTTAACTGCCATGGCTGAATGCTATGGAATTCTGGGAATTGTAGTTTGTTCTGGCACCAGAGCTCTCTAAGAGAGAAGGCTACATGTTTCACAGAACTACAATTCGCAGAATTCCATATCATTGAGCAATGGCAGTAAAAGTGGTGTCAAACTGGATTGTTTCTGCTTTGCAGATGTAGCCAGGGTTTTCCTGGAACTATGGCTTATTTCTATATCTGAACTGGGTCATTATCTGAACTGGGTCTTTTCCCCTTAGACTGGATATATTCAGTATTTCAAATATACTAAAATCAGTAAGGATCCACCTGAATGTGCTAATTCAAAGCTTGTTTCTCTGTGTCACTTCATATGTACATGTATTTCAACATTATTAATAGCACCAGCATGACAAAAAATAAGCATCAGATAAAGCTCCAGGTCTCGCAAGCTTTATTGAGATATTATATTTAATTGGACTACATTTTTTCATTCATTACTTCCTGGAACAGGGTGTGTGTATGTGGCTGTACTTTGCTCATAGTATAATTAGCAAATAATTGGGTGGACTACACGAACATGATGCTAAACCTCATATTTAACTATTAATGCTGTAGCATGATCCAAAATGTCACAATTTTACCTGCTTAAAAACCCCATTCAATTAACATGTAATACAGTGCCTGCCACCACTCCACCTCAACTAGGTAATGTGAAAGAACATCAAAATTTGTTTTAAACATAGGCATAACTTGATTTAATTGAAACCACAGTCATCAAACGATGTGGTCCCATAGGTCATTCCATAAGGGCATTTAAAGGTGAAATATATCAGCTCCAAGGTGCTTATGGGGCAATGTCCCATCATGCCCTGTCATAGTCAAATCCCACAATTTGGTACACACTGTTGATTAGTTTAGTAGTGTTGGCTAGCCCTTGTTGCATTAGGGCCCTGTCTCAGTGCAGAAAGGGAGTGCCCCACAATGGCCAGCTATCCATCATATTATGTTTCAAAGGATCTGAACTGCACTATGGCTCCTAACATCAAATAAAAGTCCAAATAGCCAAATTCAGAAAAATAAATCAACCCAATGATCGAAAGGCCAAACAGCTATACAGAAAACAATAAAATCTTACAATACCAAATTAAACAGTAGTTGAAATAGCCACATTAACCATAAAATACGATGAAGCCCACATTTGTGGTGTAGCATAAAGTTGGTGAAAGAAAAGGAAGTGATCCTCAACTCTCAAAAAATCCTACTTAGTGCCAAAAATGGTAATTGGGCAAACTCGTGCTGAAACCTAGTTGGGTAGGAAGATGAATGATGCTGAAAAGCCCAGGCTTAAATAGCATATAGGGAGGGGGTCATTGTAAAGATTACCCCTCCATGACATCCCCCCTCAATGGCTAACTTCCTTCAAGACAGGAAACACAGCCAAGTGTCTTCATTCCCTCCTTGCAAAGAGGGAATGTGCCCCCATCTATTCATAAGGGATAAGTATCATTATGAGCATGTTCAGCCATGTCCCATACTGAGGGAAAGGCGTGATATAAATTAAATATACAACTAAACAACCAAAATAATGTTATAACTTTGTAGTATAATTACTATCTCATCATTGCATAACATTTAGTAATCCATATATGAAAAGAGACATGACATAACCTCAGTTCACAAAATTAAACATAGTCACCTAGATTTGGACAATCTTGCAACTGTAATTTTAGGTGTTTTTAAAATTTTAATACAGATGTGAATACATACAAACATTTAATATAACATTTCTGTGTTACAGGAGAAAAATCTGGGCTGAATTATTTCAGAGGATCAAATTTAATGTTGACATTTTCAGATTAACAAAAAGAACAGTGCATAAATGCTTAGCCCTCTTATGACTTTTCATGTTTAAAAAAGATGCTTTACTGATTAAAAACTGGCATCACTACAACATATGTGCTAATTTTCACTTGATTTCTATTATTCTGTTCAGTCATCACAGAAATACTGTTTCTGTTACAATTGAGGAAACACTACCACTGGATAATTTCTGAGGACACAATCCAAATTTTGTATTACCGTAGTCTTACCTGTTTTCATATCTTTCCAGTAGTCAGAAAGAAAAGTCCTGGACTGGATAGTGTAATTTGAAATAGGACTGTGATTGTCTGTTCCGCGACTCCAAGTAAGAACTACAGATGTGTTTCTGATTTCTTCTACTTTGAGTCCTCCAGGGGGACCAGGAGGTCCTGAAAAATAATTCCATGAAAAATAATATAATAATCTTATCAAGAATTGAAAAGGTAGAAATCTAGCAATAAAAGTTTTATAAACTTTCTATTTTTAGTAGATGGATCTCCACCTTCCCTGTCACGCTTTGATTGCTGGAATGAGGCCACGGCAACCACACTCCATTGGCCCAGTCATTAGTGATACCTTTACTATTTTGGGCAGAGTTTCACTCTTCCCTGTTAGAGTCAGTTATGGGTCAAATTGTGTTGTCTTCTTCCCCCATTTTCTGCTGTACCAACCCCTTCCCTTCCTTTCTTTATCCAGTCCTTTTGCCTCTGCTTCTGCCTTATATAACCCACTTTGTGAATTATTCTTTTTCAAGGCATATTTTCTCAGGTTGCTTTAAGCTGTTTTTTATCTTCTATTAGAGAAATGTGTTTACCCTTTGTGCTAATTATTGCCCTGGATCCCATTGCTTTCTAAAATTTTGGAGAGAGCTGCATTTTCCCAATTGATGCCCTATTTGACAACGCATGATCTTCTTAAGCCATTTCAGTCAGGGTTCTATATAGCACAGGGGCCAAGCAGACCAGCAGAATACGCTGGCTTGAGGGCAGAGTGGGGGCATGATGTTTGGATGACATATGCCCCAACACTGTCCCAAGCTGGTCGCTTCTTTTTGCGGTGGAAAAACCCTGAATTGGTACTGTGGCGTGGCTTTTTGCTGCTTCTTTTTGAGGCATTAAATGCTGGACCGGGGCCATGGAGTGTGGTTGCTATGGCCTCATTCCGGCGATCAAAGGGTGTCATGCCACCCCTTTATGGCTGTCTGTTACAGCTCTCATTCTACATTCTAGACTCATGTAGTAAATGATAGTCTAGGCTTAGCGTCAAACACCTGTGTTGATCCTGTTGGATCTTTCTTCACCCTTTGACTTTGGATGACTTTGGATCATCAGATTTTATTATTACAGTTGGCACCACTGGAAATGACAGGGAACATGTTGTCCTGGTTTCAATTTTTTCTGTTTGATTGTTTTGCCTCTGTTTCATTTGAGGGATCTATGTCAAAAGCTTTCCTATAACTGTAGTGGTAACATAAGGATCAGTCCTGGGTCCTCTTCTTTGTTCATTATATACCCGTGGTGGTGAACCTTTGGCACGTGTTTAGATAGCATGCTAAACCGTTTTCCCTGGCACGTGGAGGGCAGGGAAGAGGAAGAACAGGCAAACACCTGTTTCTCCTCTTCCTGGCCATCCTGGGCCTTCAGCTGCCTCTGGAGAGGCAGCTAAAGGCCTGGGAGGGGGAGGAACAACTGTTCTCCTTCTTCCCCCCTCACCCTCTGGGCTTTCAGCTGTCTCTGGAGAGACAGCTGAAGGCCCAGGAGTACAGGGAGAAGGAGTCCAGCCCTGGAAGTCTCACCCCCAGAGGCAGAAGTCTCCCCTGAGGGTGGAAATCCTGCTCCAGAAGCCTCACCCCACCCTACCCCAGAAGTCCCACCCCCACTTGGCTGTGGGTAACACCCAATACCAGGATACCATTTAGTTTGGGCACTCAGCTACCATCACTTTTATATACCATCCCTCTTGGTTTTTTTTATTTCAGATTTGGGTTTTAAGTATCACATTTATGCAAAACATACACAGATTTTTCAGGGTTTAAAACAAATTGGTACATCTGTGTTGAAGTCCATGGTGAACTGCTTGTGGAGCATTTTTGGTGGATGACCACCGACTGTCTTAAGCTGAATATGGGGGGAAATGGGGATCTTGGTGTTTCAGCCTGACTGTCCAGTAGCCTCTCTTTCATTCCTCCACTGTGTTTACAGGGTTACAGTAAGCACCTCAGAGTTGTGCTGAATGATTGATTATCCATGTGTTATTTAGTGGGGTGCCACCAGAGGCATGTAATTTACATCTTCTGAACATCCCAGGATCTGTAGGTCCTTGACCACTAAGAGTGCCCTTTTGCTTGACCAGGCCTTGGTTATGTCACACCTGGATTATTGTAAAAGCCTTCTAGTGGGTTTGCCTTCTTCTTTTCTTTCTCTGGCTTTAAATAAGAGTGGTGCCATTAAAATTGTTTTAAATCTCTCTGTTTCTTCCTCTGTAAATCTGGCTATCAGTTTGGGCCGGAGCCCATTTTTAACTTTTGGTCTGTGCATTTAGGATTTAGCATTCTAACCTGGCAGCTTGGCTAACATAGCATGCACTATCTAGGAATTTAATATCTACAGGCAAAGAATTATTGTCTATTCCACTGGTGGTAAGCATTTCAAGAACTGTCTCTGTATCTGTGGAATGGCCCTCCTTTGGACCTCCAGCTGGACCTCCAGCCATTTTCATAATGTTGAAGATCTTCCTCTTTGATTTGGTAGATTAAGCTACTGAGTTGTGCCTGAGATAGCTGAGTTGGGTAGTGGCAAGTGGGATGTTAAGGATTTTATGTATATTTATACTGTTAAGTTTTAGAGTCTCTAGCTTTGATAATATATGTTTGATTTTAACCCTTTGGTGGAAATGATGTTAATAATAATAATAATATAATTATTGTGTTTAATTACTACAACAAAAACACAATTATTACTACAATTAATACTGCAACAAAAACACAATACATTCAGTTTAAGCATTGTAACACATTTCCTACTAAGAAACATTATGCAGTAATTTAGGGGACATTCATTCATTCATTCATTCATTTAGGGGACATAAAAACCCAATGTCAGGGTTTTGAAATGGATTTGTCCAAGAGCAGGCTGAATATTAATTTCCAAGGCTGTTACCAGCAGCCCAGGTCTGGAAACCCAAATGCATTACACAGTATGTCAGGATGACAGAGAAATCAGAAATCTTTCTGATTTCACCTTGATCCAGGTGTTACCACATTAATATTACTGAATCTAATAATAACCACAAAGTAAAATTAAGTTCATCTTTTCCCTAATGTGAATGACAGCTTGATCGTGAACAGAAGATAAGTAAAAGCGGAAGGGAATGACTCTCCTTCATTGCCCATTTCCCAAGCCCTCTGGATTGGCTCAAGAAATTTATCTCAACCATATATAGATCACTTCACATTTAATATTTAGATATACGTCTGGAGCAAACTTCATAATATTGAAAAGTTTAGCACAAATTGTTTGGTAGATGAAAGGAGAAGCAAGGTATTCTGACTAAAGTTTTCTGACTCCTCTTGTTTGCAATTCAGGATATGGTCACATTTTCAAGGGCAAAATTACAAAACTCAGCACAACTTGTCTGGCTCCTCTTGCTATTTTAATCCACATTTAAATGCTCGTAATACATCAGGTCTTGACTCACAAACTCTTTGGAGAAGAGAATTATGACTTTCCTTGTTGCCTACCAACATTCTAATAATTTTATTAGAAGATTTTAAAAAATATTTATATACATTTCTTAACAAAACTCTTACCTCTCACAACTAGATCAGCTGAAGCTGTTGCATTATCAACAATTGATTGAGCAACACATGTATATCTACCAGCATGCCGCAGCTGGGCATTTTTGACTATGAGTTCACCATTATCCTTTATCTATGAAAAAGAAATTATAGAGATCAATAAGTGTACTCTCAAACTGGATTTTACACTTAGGCTACATCTGCACTGCTGAAATAAACCAGTTTGACACCACTTTAACTGGCATGGCTCAATGCTATGAATGCTGGGAAGTGTGGTTTTGCTAAACATTTAGTCTTCTCTCTCAGAGAGCCCTGGTGCTACAACAAACTACAATTCTCAGACTTCCTTAGCATTGAGCCATGGCAGTTGAAGTGTTATCAAACTGGATTATTTCTACAGTGTAGATGCACAACTTCATTTAATTCATAATAAGATGACTAAAAGGATGCATACCAGAAGTCCCTATTTAGAACATGTATTGTCAGTTTGCTTCTGGCAACATTCAAATAGCAGCAATCCAAGTCCTGGCATTAACTAATAACAAACTAGATAACCTGGGACTGAAGTATCTGAATAACCATCTACTCTTCTGGAAATGATGACTAATATAACATCAGACTGATTCATTAGCTATGATTTAAGCAGAGTTGTAGTTTTCTATAGAATGTAATTTTTAAATATTATGTAAAGCTCAGTTCAGAACCAGTGTGGTGTAGTGGCTTGAGCATTGGACTAGGATACTGGAAGATCAGGGTTCAATTCCTCATTAGCCAATGGAAACCTACTAGGTGACCTTGGGTGACTCACACACTCTCAGCCTCTGAAAACCCCATGATAGGTCTTCCTTAATGTCTTCCTTCACAATAAATTGGAAATGACTTGAAGGTTCACAACAATAACAGCAACAACAATGCTCAGTTCAGTTTCAAGATGGCTTTGGACAGTTCATTGTATCAAATATAAATCTAGATCTTCCTGACTCAACTGTTATTATGTTCAATGACTAACAATTACAATGATGGGACAATTTGAATACTGTAACCCAAGGATCATTCTTTCTGGCATGTCGCTTTGTAAGTCTATTTTGCAGTTTATTAAGAAAATAAACCAAGAACAATTAACTGAGTTATGCATATGTTACACCTTTAAAGCATTTTCACAAACTTCTCAGTTACCTATTCAAAATATATCTTAGGAATTTGCATATGTAATAAAATGTTACACAAGATTAACAGCTGGATTTCTGCCATACCATCTTGAAATGGTTAACGTTTACTGTCTTAATTCCCTGAATTCATTCCAGATTATTCATTCACATCATTTTATCCAGTTTCCCAATGAGAGCAGGGAGACAAAAACTCCACTGAGATGACAGACATGTTAATTCATACTTGTTTATTGAAGAATTGGGAAAGAATACATAGGAACTGCCTTTCAGGGAATGAGAAAATATTTTGAGGCTTTTATTAATGAGTCTTGATGGAGCTGTCCTGTTAAAAATGGACATAATTTTATTTTATTCATGATAAAATTATTTATTTATGATAAAATTACCTCATAAAAAATAAATTACCAGAGTTATGGTACTTAAATGTATCATAACAAGAGTAGTGAGACTCTGTAAATTCAGAGACTGGTGAATAATATTTGTTTATTAAAATATTTATATCTACATTTCAACAACACATTCACATTAGGGATGGAAAGATTTTTTAAAAATATTTTTAAAATAGCTGAAAAAAATGTTGAAAAACCCTGATGAGAAGTATCCTGGATTGGACCAGAATCTTTGCAGTTCAAGACTTATTCTGTGCACAGGAAACAGGATATTATTTTTTGTGTAGAAAAAACTGTAATTGAGAACTTGCTTTGCACACAAATTGCACATGGTTTGATTTGCACAAAAAAATAGTATTTTTTATTCAGAAAACAAATTTTCTACAAGAAAATTCCCTATTTGTTACATAGAAAATGTTTCCTTGCAAAAGATCATTGTGCAGAATAAGTCATGAAATGCAAGTCAGGTTCAAAAATTGTGTGGTTTTTGCAGACTTTCTTGTATGAAGAAGAAAACTGCTATTACTTATTGCTTGCTTTGAGAAGAAAAGAATTAGTAAAGAATTACATCACTAAGGGTGCATATACACTGTAGAAATAACGCAGTTGCCTCTACTTTAAGTGCTATAGCATCATCCTATGGAATCCTGGGATTTGTAGCTTTACAAGGTCTTTAGCCTTCTCTTCCAAAGAGTGCTGGTGCCTCACAAAACTACCAACCCCAGGATTCTGTAGGATGGAGCTGTCGCAGTTAAGGTGATGTCAAACTGCATTATCTACAGTGCAGATGCACCCTAAGTGATATAGTCCTCCTGAAGCTGTCATTCACAGGCATCTAGATCATAAAATTAATCATATCTGATCATTGACTGTGGAGCCTGGGGTTACAGAAGCTATAGTCCAAAACTATGGAAAGACACCATGTTTGTGGGGTGTGAATCAATATAACTACAAATATTGAAAATACTGGGCAAGTATACATTGCCCAACACATACTTTTGGTTGTCTAAAATCTAACCAATTGCTCCATACAGCTCCATGGAAATAATGTGTAGCTGAGGTTGTTTGCATTGATGCTATGCAACTGCAGATTTGAGGTAGGAAGCATACGGTAATCTTCATATCTAGATGGTGTCTGCACACAAATTCTTTAAGTAATCAGGCATTTAGTGGTTTGTAATCAAGCTTGCCAGCCTTCCATGGGAATGCTGGTTCTGTCCGAGGAAAAAAAAATAAAGCTTGCCAAGGAAATAATAAGCATAGTCAGCAGTATGTTTTAGCCACAATATATAATTGATGCTGAGTTATATTTTCCCTGTAAACCTCAATTTGGCTGGATTACAAACTTCAGGAAGAGCTGAATTATGGAAATTTTGGTGGAAGTTTGTGAAATATTCAAAAGGGTAGTTTACCATTTAGAAGTATGATGAATGTTCAGAGCAAAAGGTTTACATTTTAAAGACATTCTTCCAGGCTTATTTTTAAATTTTGCTGCAGTCACATGAGAAGTTAACATATTCCTCTCATGAGTCCCTCACAGTAGATATCTTTTTATCCCTTTCTACATTATGGTATAAGTAATTCCATGTTATTGACATGTCTTGAAAATGTGGCTTGGATAACAAATGAATACATGAAATCTAATATTTTTCTATGAACTGTATGGTGGTGGTGGTGGTGGTGGTGTTTTTAAATAGTTGATAAGTTTTTTGGGGGGGGGCTTTTATGCTTCCTGTGCTCTGCTTTTACACTTGACTAATTCATTTGTTGAATGTGTCAACATTTCACAAATGAAAGAACTATCCATCATTCTATTCACCATCCTGTAACATGTAACCTGTTCCCAAGCAAGACACAACAGCATTAATATGTTTTTTGGGAAAAGGCATGTGTTCACCACGGTCCCTGGGAAATTGGGCTGGGCGCAGCTTCTGGACGCTCCTTCCTGCCCATCTGCTTTGGCCCTGTATCTCTCTAAGGCCATCCCCATGTAAGAGTCCTAAATGATACCATGGTTGATAGCAAGAAAATCTGCTGAGAGACCAAAGGCTCATTCCCAGTTGCATTTAATCTGGTTTATGAGTCCCACTGACACCAGGCCACTGAATCAATTCAGGCTGATGCATAATTCCCACTATGGAAGCATATTATTTCATTATTCAATGCATTCATGTCTTTTTTGATACGATTGTCATTCCCACTAGATTTGCACTGCTACCAAAATTAATGCTCAGTATCAACTGCATTTGATCCATCATGTTTTTTTAAATGTCAATCATATGATGCACATGTACACATCACCAGTGACACAACTATGTGAAATTTGGGTGACCAGGCACATCCTCCTTTTCCAGGAACTGTCCTACATTTCAAGCCTTCTCTCCAGGAGGAATTCCCCAATGCCCTCTGTTTGGAGCATCAACTAAGAAGCATGGTGTATTGAGCTTTTATTGGTTCATGTCTTTGGTTCATGAGCTTTTATTGGTTCATGTTTCTTGAATGCCCTCCATTTTGGGTGCTTGTTCTTCTTGGTGGTGTGAGGACCCGTTACTCCTGCCCCCTTCCACCCTCGATGTTGTCCTGGGCCAAATTGGAAGGCTATGGAAGAGAAACTCACAACAGATATAGGGATCCTCAATCAGTGAGAACCAAAGGTTTATGCTCTCCCAAACTAAGTGCGGGACAGTCTCTGGGGAAAGAATCAAGCCATCCCTCAAGATATCAACCCCCATTTCTTTGATCCATTTCAGGAGGGCACCTGGTGAGGAAAAGGCTAGGAAGGGGTTGTGATAGACTTCAAGGATCTGGGAAATCATGGACGGAAAGGAATGAGACAAAAAGAGAGGGGGGAAGGAGGTTCAAATCCACCTATGTCTTCTCTCCAACCCATTGGTGTCCAATGTGGTGCACTGGGTATTGATCCTGGGCTGGAGGTGAGGAGGGGGGTCCCTCGGTTCCCTCCAGGGAGGGGGAGGAGAAGCACTGACCAGATGTCCTAACTGCAAAGGAAGGCAAGGCCTATAACTCTAAACATTACTATAATGAGATCTGACTGTGAAAATGGGCCCTATATTCTGATCACTATCATCCTATCCAGATGGAAACAACAGAAAGTCAAGAGACAATTAGCATTTGTGGAATGGAGGATAGTCATTTGGGAAACCCCTATGATTTTCATAGATTCTACAGCAGGGGTCGGCAAGTTCCCCTTACCTGGGGCCGGTCCTGGGATCCCTG
>CM034708.1:151266721-151302058 GCA_020142125.1 Phrynosoma platyrhinos | reverse complement strand
TTCCACTTTATTATCGCTTTCTGGCCCACGTGTGATAACGTCCCAAGTTGGACTCTGAGCTGAGTCCCTTTATACCACTGTTTCCTCACATGGAAAGTGACGTGTCTGAAAAGGTGAGGTTCCTGTTCAGATGGAGATGCTTCACAAGGATCTTGCTCATGTGAGAAGTCTCCATGTGAAAAGGGATGTCTGCTCTTTATTGAGGAGGGAGCAAGTTTTTCTGCTGCTCCAGAAACCAGAACACAGAACATTGGATGCAAGCTACAGGAAAACAGATTCCACCTCAACATTAGGATGAACTTTTTGACAGTAAGAGCTGTTCGACAGTGTAACACACTCCCTTGGAATGTGGTGGAGTCTCCTTCCTTGGAGGTCTTTAAACAGAGGATGCATGGCCATCTGTCAAAGATGCTTTATTGTGATTTCCTGCATGACAGAGGGTTGGACCGGATGGCCTTTGTGGTCTCTTCCAACTCTATGATTCTATGATAATCACATCTCTTTCAGTGTGAGAATAACAATGACAGAAGAGGCAGGGCTAGGAATTCCTCTGTTATTGTGTAGAAGAAACTAGGATGAGTAGGAGTGGGACAGGAAATAAGCCTGGTGTACCAGAGACCTGTATAATGTTTTTAAAAAGCATATCTATACAAAATGAAATTTGTAAGGAAGGCAAAGGCTAATCAAAGAAAATATATATATCCATATATTCATTTTTGAAGAAGACTTCACATAGGGGGGTTGCAGACTGCCAGAAATAGTGCAGATTGAGTCCACTTTTAGGATTAGGGTTAATGCTAGGGAATCATGGAAACTGTATTTTATTGTGGCACCAGAGCTCTCTGACAGAGAAGGCTCAATGTCTCAGGGGGAAAAAACAATTTCCATGATTCCCTAGCACTAACCCTAACCCTAAACATGGACTCAATTTGCACTATTTCTGGCAGTCTGCAACCCCCTATACTATAGCCTTTGTGTGTTGTGTGCATTCAAGTCATTCCAACTTGTGATGACCCTAAAGCAAACCATCATGGTTCTTAGCAAGATTTGTTCAGAGGTTAGCCATTGCCTTTCCCCGAGACTAAATGCTTTTAACTTGCCCAAGGTTACTCAGTGAGTTTCATGGTCAAGTGGGAATCAAACCCTGGTCTCCAGAGTTGTAGTCCAACACTCAACCTACCATGCCACCCTGGCTCTCTTTCATCTTTACAAGGCTTAAAATATTTTTGGTCACTTATGCAAGGCTTGTTTCGCCTGGTTTTTTTTTCATTTCACGTGTGCATATTGTCAAGGTTTTTTAAAAAATAAAAAGTTTGTTGAACTGCTCTATTTTTTTCCCCTGTGATATAGGAACCTATCCCTGTTCTTTCCATGCTATTTTGGCCTCTGGTACCACATTTTTGGTTAAAGAAGTAATACCCAAGAACACATCTACTTCATTTACTGAGGTATACCTTTCTCTTTCTCTCTCTCTCTCTCTCTCTCTCTCTCTCAATCTGTATACAATTAATTTTGAGTGATTTTATGTAATGTTTTCCTTAAAATTACACATTAATTACACAAGAGGAAATGTACTTATTTATGAATGAATACATAAGAAATTAGTAGGAACCAAAATAGACTGAACCTATCTCTAATCTCCACACAATCAGAACTGAATAAGTGATGTCTTTATTAAAAGCTGGAATAATACCTGTCAGCTGGTGGTAATATTTCTTTACAACATTCAGTTCTACAGCTAACTGATCTTTGTGTTAGTACTTGTCTCACAGAGTAATCACAATTTAAACACAAGACAATGCATCAGTTCTGAAAAAGTTGTACTGTTCATTAACAGGAATTTATATTTCTATACCGCTTAATACTGAACCCAGAACTCTCTAAGCATTTTACAATCTGTAAGCCAATTGTCCCCAACAAGCTGGGTATTCATTTTACCGACCTAAGAAAGGATGGAAGGCTGAATCAACCTTGGAGCCCTGGGATCGAATTCACAATGTTGTGGCTGCTATACTGACATTTAGCCATTGTCAGATACCAAGGATCATTGCATTTAGGTTTGCACATTGCACTTAGGTTTCATAAATGCTGGAACTGAAATACAACTTTCTTTATCATGGTATAAGATGTAACAGGCAGACTGTGAAAAAGCATCTTACCTTGAACATAAACTTTTGCTGAATGCTTATCTTTCCCTCTATGGTTTTCAGCTTCACATTCATATGTCCCTTCGTCTTCGAACTGAATATTGTAGATCCTGAGAACTGCACCAGACATACTTATATCAGCACTAGTTGGCATAGGTTCCAGATATTTATTCCATCTAATCTCAGGAACAGGGCTTTGGGAAAGAAAACAGAGGGCATATGAGTACAGGAGTATGGCATCCTACTCCACAAAGTTCACTTCTTCAAGAAACCCCTTCTTAAACCAATAAAATTCTCACTTCATTGGCCCTCCACTATTTCCTGATATGTTCTTACCACCTCTTACCACTCTCAACAGTGCCAATGACATTTCTGGTTTGTTGGTCACTGTATAAATAATGAAATTTGACACTACTTTATGTGCTGGAGCTCCATCCTATGGAATTATGGGATATATAGTTTTACAAGGTCTTTAGCCTTCTCTGCCAAAGAGTGCTGATGACTCACAAAACTACAAATCCAGGATTCTGTAGGATGGAGCCATGGAAGTTCAAGTGGTGTGAAACTGCATTGTTTCTACAGTGTAGATGCACCCATAGCCACAACTTCTCTCTTTTCACATTAGTTAGTCATAGAAAATCTACAAACCTTTCCATTTTGTACTCTGTAGTTCTGTCTCTCTCCTCTATGCTGAACAGCATATAATCCTTTCACCATGAGATACTATGAAACCTCTAGTTTTCTCAAGTAAACTTTTGTCATTTGTTTATATTATAGCTCACTTTTGGATTATAGCTCACTTTCTGCTTGTGAATTCCAACAAAATCCATCAGTGATACCTTTATTGGCTGATCAAAATGCACAATATACTTGTTGCAAGCTTTTGAAGCTCAAAGAACTTCATCAGGCAAGACCTCCCCCCCATATACCAACTAAAGACTGCAACAACATGTAGGCATCTGACTAACATCTCCAATTGTTTTTCTCCTATTTGGCTTGCAACATCTTGCCTGATGAAGAAGCCCATGGAGCTTCAAAAGCTAGCAACAAGTATATTGTGCACTTTGGTTGGCCAGTAAAGGTATCACTAATAGATTTTGGTTTGAATATGCTAAATGGCCAACACAGCTATCCCTGAATGTTTTCTGCTCATGAGATACAGTGCTACCTTTCACATTCCCCAACAAACTGTTAAACATTCTCTTTCCATTTCCCTGCCTTGTCTATCTAACAAAAAAGGTGCCTAAAACATTTTTAAAGTCGTTAACTGTGGTTACTGTTTCACTATCCAGTCTTTAGTTATCTTGGCTAGAATAAGGGTTATTGACTTCCATGTTGTCTTTCCCCTCTTTTACTTTGAGAAACAGTTTGCATTGCATATTCTATTGTCTTCAGCCACTATTTTTTTTCTGTCTTTTAAATAAAGAAATAACTGCTTTTGCTGTAAATCAGTTTGTCCTTCTACCTCATATTTACTTGGAGTCACTTTGGTTAGTTGTCAGTTTTTAAAACCTTTAGCCTTTAAGGTACTGCAGAGAGTTAGTGCCTGGAAAAGCTTTTTTCCTCAGACCAGTAAAACTACTGCACTGTTCTTAACATGACATGACTGCCTAGTTAAAAGCAACAGTTGAAGCTACTTAAATCTTTGTGCAAAGCTGGCCTAAGAGAAATTATTAAGGTAGGAGCACTTTGACCTCCCCAATTTCACACAGGAAAGTCAGGATTAGCTTTGACAGCTGATTAGGGCTGCCATCTCCCAGCCCAGTTTAAGGTTACCCAAACATTTTCATGTGTGTAATTAAATTCAAAGCATACTTACTTTCCAAGTGCAAAACACTCCAGCGTCACATTTTGTCCTAAAAGTGCATATGTGTCTTTAAACTTCACTCTGATATCTGGAAGATAGCCTTTTGTACCTATTGTGAAGGGAGAAGCAACAATTAATAATAATAATAATAATAATAATAATAATAATAATAATAATAATAATAATAACAACAACAACAACAACAACCAGCTTGTCACCCAAGACACCCCATACATTAAATTAAACATATGATCTTCCAAATATTCACACCATGTTTGTATCATAATCATTTGGCAGGAAGTTTTAAACAATTAAGCTCACTTTGGTTAGTTTGGTCAACTGCATGGGATCAGTGGGTTCAAAGGACTTTAGAATAATTTCAGAACAAATTCTTCAACAGAATATATAGAGTTCATGTTAATGAAACATAAAATTATGCCTTCAAGGGATTATCTCATTCTGCCTTCTGATTTAACTTTTGTGTAACCTGTTGCCATGTTGAGTAATTACAAGTTTTGTCTCAAAGCTGAAGCAAATGCACAAATATTTAGTTTTAGATACACAGAGCTAAGGAATGCTGCAACTAAAAAAAAGGTGAGAAATTGAAAAGGACATCTACTATACAAGATACCCTGGATATATACTTACGATCTGCTTGAGGAATAAGTGGAATGAAACTGCTGAATACACTCTTAGTGATTGAATTGCTGGTCACAAAACAAGAGTAGTTGCCTTTATCTGATGCTTCCACTTTGGCGATGTAGAGATTGCCATTTGATTGTGACACATAACGCCGTTTATCCAAAGTAATGAATTCTGGGAAATCATTAAGAACCCATCGATAACTCAGATCATCTGGAAAGAAAGAAAAGCATTTTAATTAAAACTAGAAGGGAATATATCCTGACAAGAATGTATAGATACAAATATATAGAGGGAGTTTTGAGGTTTTTTTTTACTGAAGTTAAAGCTATTGGTTATGTGAGACCGTATTGTCTTAGCTGACTAACAGAGGTTCTTCAACATGTCAGGAAATATCTTGCCTAGATTTCCTATTAACTAGAGATGCTGGTCAATTGAACCTTAAACTTAATATAAGAAGATCTTGTACACTGCTCCAACCCATGACACTACCATATACCATGTGCCCTCTGTATCTACAGATTCTTTATCCACAGATTCAAACATCCACAGCTTGAACACATTTTTAAAAGGTATATATTTCAAATAGCAAGCCTTGATTTTGCTAATTTACTATGCCATTGCATTTAATGGGACTTGAGCATCCACATATTTTAGGGGGGTTGCAGACTGCCAGAAATAGTGCAAATTGAGTCCACTTTTAGGGTTAGGGTTAGTGCTAGGGAATCATGGGAACTGTATTTTATTGTGGCACCAGAGCTCTCTGACAGAGAAGGCTCAATGTCTCAGGAAAACTACAGTTCCCATGATTTCCTAGCACTAACCCTAACCCTAAAAGTGGACTCAATTTGCATTATTTCTGGCAGTCTGCAGCCCCCCTTAGTATCCACAAGGGATCCTGGAACTAAACCCCAGCAGATACCAAGGACTCATTGTACTGTATCATATGAACATAAGAAACTGCTTTACACCAAATCACACTATTGCTCCGAGTTTAGTATTTTCTATACTGACCACCAGCAGCTCACCAAGGCTGAGGATAGTAGCTCTCTAAGGTAATTTTCCAGGCCTACTTGGAAAGGATAGAATTGAATCTGAGACCTTTTATATTCCCTAATAATAAACTCAAACCCTTTCCTTAGCCAGAATATAGACAGAAAAATTATCCATGCCCTAGTGTTGATACATGCTGCATATTATCAGTACTAAAGTCTGAGGATTTTTTTTAAAAAAAATTAAAATGGGTCCCAGGATCTGAGCAATTCAAGAATAAAAGGACACTGGAAAGTGTTAGGTACAACAGTGGATCAAATGGTCCTTGAAGCCTTTACTGCAAAGATGGATAACTGTCAGAGGTTAAACAACCGCAATACCCTCCCAGGAGATCTTGGAGGCCTATACCCCCTTCTGAACCCTCTAAAATCAGCACCACTCTAGGAGGCACTGGGGGACAGTTTTGCCATGTTTTTTGTCTTCTTTCTGCCATTTTATGTTCAGGGGAATCCTTTTTTTTTTTTAACAAAAGGAGGTGACCCTGAGGTCACTACTTGCTCCTTTCCAGCTTTGATAGAGATCTCTCCCTCTAGAAAGTGTTTGAGGCATTTTGGAGGAAATTATTATGTTTTAATACCTGGAGACCATAGAAAGTGCTCTGAGAGGCTGCTTGTGACCCCCAGGACACATTTTGCCCTCCTCTATTGCAGTTGCCTCTACCAGAGGCAGGTGATTTTACGAGTCAGCCTTATGACATTGCAATTATATGAATTCACTTTTATGGTCATTGTACCATTGCAATGACCAAAAGTGCCTCCAAATGCTTCCTTTGAAGCCATGCAGCCCTTCTCAACAAAAGAATTTCCTAGGCCCTGGAAAGCAGGGCAGTGAGTGATGATGCATCCAGCTCTCTCCCACTGATGGAAAACAATGTGACAGGCAGCTGTGACAGGATCCTACAAGGTTTCTGCCATGGTCCGTCCCACTGCTGAAATAAGGCTGAAAGCATTAATGCTCACTGTCCTATGTCCCTACACTTGAAATGCCTCTTTTGGGGGCAGGGGACATAGCTTCAAAGATAGGTTTTAGGTGATAGAATGAAGAGACATGGCTACATCATTGTAGCTACATCTCCCAATATAGGCTCCCAATCTTAGCCTATAACTATAAAAAAGTGCCAGCAATGAATGATTTCCACTGTCTAAGGAGTGAATTTGGAATATTTGACTTTTCCATCATATCCAGTGACAGTGGAGGCTGTGAACTCAGAATTTTTAAAATGTGCAGCAGTTGTGAAACAGCTTTTGCCTCTCATCTTAATCATTTATCCCATTCTATTTTTTCTGAAGCCAAACAAAGCTCTGGGTCCACCAGAAAGACTGCCCTTTACATTCTTCTAGCTCCATTCCTGTCCATAATTTGTCTCTGCCCCCAAATAACTTCAAGCTGATGCCTGTCACAGCAAGACTGTCCTACACTTATTTTATTTGCCCAACACTTCCATGAGGGGATTTAAACTACTTAATATGTAACATATATTTCCACATAGGCAAATGCAGACTTTATGCCATAAGACGGTATTGAGCACATTCTATTTATGCCTGAAAAGACTTCTTTCCATTTGTGGGAATACATAATTATTCACACAAAGTTCATCCAGTTATATATGAAGTTACATACAAGGTTCATGAAGCTTAATCAATAATAGCTTTTAAAGCAACCACAGTTGCCCTTTAATCTGAAGAAAACCAGCTACTTTCTAAAGGAATAAAAGATGTCAAGCAGAGAAGCCGATCGGCACTTCTCATATTACAGGACTTAAGCAGCTTATGTAGCTTATATAGTAATATTCAAAGTTAGTGATTTTGTAATCATATTAGTTTCTGTCCTGTACTTCCAACAAAATCTGGAAAAGATGGATTTAATTACCTGGATAATGAGGTGGAGGGTTACAGAGAAGGACAGCACCTACACCTTCCCGTACTTTTACCGGGTGTCTCTCTTCAGGTGTAAAAGGATGTAGATCTATTTGAGAGAATGTGCATGTGTTATATATAATCATATTATAATGTCAGTTAAACTACAGAAATAAATAGAAGGTATCAAGAAGAAACTCACAAGTGATACAAAGATACACATATAGTAAGCAATATAGATGTATATTAGTTATATTTTATGATTAATTAATTTCCTTTCCCCCCTCCAAATTAATACCATGATGAGCTAAAATAATCTTCCTGTTTAGTCTTTACCTTTTTTCTCTGATTCCCATATCTAACAAAAGGATAACAATTCATTTATAAATGATTATTTTCATGGACTTGTGCTGTCACAGAAAACAGGAAATATTTGGAAGCTCCTCCACTTAGATATTCTGAGAACAGGATGCTTACCAGCAAATTTATAAAGAAAGGCAACATGGAGGAATGATATAGGTATATACAGGGCTGAATGGCATATAGGGCTTAATACTGTTTAGATAAAATAGACTTTTGGTTCTCAGTAGAGTCCTGGAACACTCCTGCTAAAGAAGAATGGGTCCTAGTAGTACTAATTAGCCAAAAATTTCAGTAACAGCTGTGAAATGAGCAGTTGGACAAGCCTTATTAGAGTCTGTCAATCATAGCCTTCATCATGCATAGGCTCCTGCTCATGCAGGAGAAAAGGGTTCAACCAGTCCAAGGGTGCATCTACACTGTGGAAATAGTGCAGTTTGATACCACTTTAAGTATTGAAGTTCCAACCTATGGAATCCTGGTATTTGTAGTTTTTGCAAAAGGTTAAAGGTGCAAACGGTCTTTAGCTTTCTCTGCTAAAGTGTTGATGTCTCATGTGATAATGAGGAGGACTCTCATTATCAGAGCCTTCTTCCCAGATAACAAAAGGTTAAATGTGAGAGGAGATACAGTTACATTTAAATGAGGCTCAGTGTCACAGAGATGATGAGATAGCAATTGTCAACTAGAAGACCTGTTGGGTAGAAGCGCAGACTTTTAATATGATTCTGAGCTGAAGTTATAAAAAGCCTGAAACACCACAAGAGTCTTTGACTCTTGACCTCCCTAAACAAACCATGAAGAAACAAAGGAACATCTGAAGCAGGACTCCATTTTGGAAAGGCTGGTAGAAGACAGACAATGGTGTGTCCAGGTTCTCAGCTATCCCATGAACATTGGGGACTACAAATCCCATCTGATCTGTGAGTAAGATTAGGATAATCTATTTGCTAGCTGTATTAGGATTTTTCTATTCTTTTCCTGATTTGGCTAAAATGATCTACTCTGTAAATTGTAATTTCTAATCTGTGCCTGAAAGATGATGTCCTAAAGCCTTTTCTTTAAAACTTGGTCTCTCTCACACCGCCTCTGTCATATGCCTTGGTTAGGCAAGACTTAGCTCTTCCCTGGACTTGAGAAGAGAGAAGGAAACATCTCTGCAAGGAAAGTGCTAATGGAATCCGCAGCAATAGCCGATTGTGTTGCTAAAAGGAAAGGAGTCAAATCATCGGGTGGTGGGAGTGAGTTCTTTAGATAAAAAAGTGGTCTCCAAGGATCTGATCCAGCTCAGATGAGGGGAACCCACAGAACCCTCACATCTCATAAAACTACAAATCCCAGTATTCTGTAGAATGGAGCCATGGCATATACAAATTGCATCATTTATACTGTGTAGATGCATCCCTAAAAGCATATCTGAAAAACAAGTTAGTTAAGGCAGTCATAGACAAGGTTTTGTATAGGTTTGAGCATCTGGGAAAGTGGAAAGAGTTCAGAGATTTCATATTTAACTAATTTATTATATAATAAATATTTACTGATTTTATTTTCTACAACTGTGTCTGACTGTTTACATTTGAGAACTGAAAGGGAAGACTGGTCATGCTTTTCCACAATGAACCTACTGATCCACACAGCCACTTCTCCAGTGCAGTGGTCATTTTGAGGCCTGAGTACCAGATCAAGGGAAGGATCTTAAAGGTAAAAGGGCAAGGGGAGTAATAAGAGCCCTAGTTTGGAACTATGAGGCCAGCCTGGAGAGGGGTGGCATCACAACAGCAAGGAGAAAAGTAAATCAGGATTCAGAAGTTCAAGTGGCATATAAGGTTGAGGTGAGAGGTACACTTCACTATACTGAAAACCAACATGCTTTACCTTATCTCCAACAACTATTTTATGTTGAAGCCTTGATTCTACTGTTAATCACAGCTAGGATAGACCCACTGAATCAATGGAACTTAATGTAAGTCTTCAGTTGCCAAATTGCCAAATTTATTCAGTGGGGTACTGAAGTTGGAATCAACAATAGTAAATAGGTCCATGTCTTATTTGATCACTGCAGCTATGACCTAAACCACGTTTTACTTGATACTCAACATTATAGTTCCCTGTTCATTTATAAACAACTATATTCATGTATTAAATGCACTGCAATCTGCTCAGCTCAAGTGATCAGAACTGCATTGTTTTGACATGATGAATTCCAACCTAAAAAAGCAAAAAACAAGACAAATGTCCTCTACTTAAGCAATAAACTGAATAATACATTATTTCCCTTCAACTTTCAAAGATGGTGGGGGATGGAAATGGGTTTAAAAAATCTAAAGATATGCCTTATATCTGTTAAAATAATTCTAAACAATTTTGCAAAATTTCATTTTTATTCTCTGGGACTGGATAAAGTAATCATGTTTTCAAAAGGTGTATTTTAACAACAGCACCTGGGATTATACTCATCTTCAGAATTCTATCACCATAAACAACATATTGCTTTTATTCAAAAAAGGATGGAATGAAGATGGATATAATCTCTGGATATAAATACTTTTAAAAACATTATTTAATTTCATGTTCTTTTGAAGTGTTGTCTAAATGTATGGGACTTAGGCCTGAAACAGATGGGCCAAAAGGCTGAGTTTGGGGGCATGCTGTTTAGATGATGCACATCTTGAATGCAGCCAGAAGCTGCCCCAACCTAGAAGAGCCAGCTTGAATGGGAAGAAAAACACTCCTTTTCAGAAACCGGTTTAAAACAGCAGCAGCAGGGCAGATTGGGGCCATGTGCGTGTGGTTGCTGCAGTGCCAGGGTGGCCCCAACCCGCCCTTTTGGGAAGGTCTTGCCATTTTCTTAATAACTTCTAAGTGGATTATAAATAGCATAAAACTACTTATTTAAAAGCTCAATCAGGTAATCAACTCAATTCCAAGCTTTGGGAATGCAAAAAAAAAAAGGGGGGGGAAGGGAAAAAAAGAAAAGAAAGAAAAGAAATTAGCATGGATTACATCAAATTAACATCATTAGCCATGATGCTTCTGCAGCAAGATGATCCCTATGTTACATGCAGACATTCTGGCACAAACAAGTCAATCTCCTATCAGAGGAAAGGAATTTTGGGAGAGCATCAGCTGTTCTCCTTTACATTAGCAGTGTGGAATGTGTAATCTTCTAGATATTTTTTTAAACACAACTCCCATCATCCCTCACAATTTTCAGTGCTGGCTAGAACTGAAGGATACCACAGTCTAACATCTTGCAAGCCACATGTTTCTCAACCATACTTTACGTAAATAACATTTGTACTTCAAGACTAGAAGTTATCTCCCCCCACCCCATTTACCTTTTCTAAATAGACTTCATAAAATGAAACTAATTGCTGATAATCATCCTTTTTCACAGGCTGACTTCTACTCAAACCTATTGGCATCTATTGCTCAATTGTTCTGTCCTACGTTCTCTTCAATGTTAATTAGGACATTACATAACTTTTTTGGTATATGTGAATGTAATATTCACACAGGCTCATGCATATTTATACTCAATAGTTCCAGGCACATCACTTAATAGTTACAATAAGCCTTCTTGGCTTACAAGAAGGAACCTTAGTAGCCAGAAGCTCCAAAAGGCATGCTTTATGGAATGGATACTG
The DNA here is from genome assembly GCA_020142125.1 of Phrynosoma platyrhinos. Classification (NCBI taxonomy): domain Eukaryota; kingdom Metazoa; phylum Chordata; class Lepidosauria; order Squamata; family Phrynosomatidae; genus Phrynosoma; species Phrynosoma platyrhinos. The sequence continues at coordinate 151,290,546 of CM034708.1, read as the reverse complement.
TTTTACTGATAGCACTGATCTTCTTTGGCACTTTCTCATCAAATGTAAATAAAGAGACTTATGTAGAAGAGCCATCACAAGTCTTCCAAGACTTGCATCAAAGATAAAATAAAATCCCATAATACTTCTCCTGAATTTCTCATTACCAAGAGCAACTTGCAAAAACCTCTAAAAAGTATTTTTCCCTTTCAAAAGCCCTAAAAATTATTTCAAAAGTGCTAAAAATTATTGTGCAGAATTGCTACTTCCTATGGTAGGTAGATAAGATAGATAGATACTAGCTATGATGGAGGTAGCTACTTCCTCAGCAGCTACTTTACAATTATATACACTATAGATATATTTTTGTTCTCCCAGACCAATAAATGTATTTTGTTTGGGATTAGTTTATACATTTAAGCCCACATGAGAACTGAATCATATGACAACTGAGCCAGTATTAGAAAAAATAGAGTTTACAAAACAACAATTATAAAACAATTTAAACAGTTTTGTTTGTTAAGAAGATAACTACTGCTTACATCCAAAGTTCAGAGTTGCTTCTCGGCTCCTTATAGTTCCATGTACATTGTATGCTATGCAAACATATGTTCCTTCATCACTTGATTTTGCAGGATTATTGATTTCCAGGTTACCTCCTACCATAATATGATGCTCCTTTGCTATTTTAATATCAATATCCCAGTTGTTACGCTGCCACCTATTAAGAGATATTTAAACATGTAAGCAGACCTGATTATCATATTACAGCCCCAGCTATCTGTTCCTGTACTTTAAATAGGGTCCAGGTATCTGGGTAAGACCAATGGAGCTGTGCACAATGACTCCACCACCTCAACTTTGCATATGCCAGTACCACCTTTTGCATTTCTGACCATTCTGTGCTGGCAGGAAGATCTGCTGAGGGCTTTTACTTACATTTCAAAACCATGGAGATGCCCACAGTAAACATTTCTACTCAATGGGAGACCATGGATGCTGAGGTGAAAGAATAAGTACCCAAACTCTCACACTTAGGATTCTGAATTTTCATTTGACTACAACTTCTGCAACCTTGGCTGAATGGACAAATTTATTTCTCTGGATTTGTGATAGTACTGGCTATTTCATGCAGCCTTTTGAGCCTATGAAACAGACACCCTAGGTCAGGGGTCGACAACCTTTGTTGCCGGGGGGCCGGGAAGGGGGGGAATGGTGCAGGGGTTGGGCGCGCACGCATGCACGCACTTACTCCCTCGTGTGTGCACATGTGCACAACGCCCCCGTTGTGCGCATGTGTGCGTGCGTGGGGGGCGCCATTTTGGGAGGCCCCAGAGCGCCTGAACCGGGCAATTCACTCGGCGCACGTGCACTGAGGCCTTGCCAGGGCCCAAGGAAGGCCCTAGAGTGCCTGCATTGGGGCCTTTCCAAGGCCCAGGGAAGGCCCCACGGCAGCTACGCCATGCAAATTCGCACAGCGCAGCCACCATGGGACCTTCCAAAATGGTGCCCGCGCTCCTCTCCTGACCTCTCCTGACCCAAAATAGTAAATTGCCTCACCTAGAAGCCTCCAGGAGCAGAATTTTATTTTTCAAATTGTGTGTAGGGCCAACCTGCACTCTCACCTAGAAAATTACCTATTTCCTAAAAACAGAGGTAGACTTTCAGCCCACTTTCTTCCTCTGTTTATTTAGCAGTCCATGCAGCCTTTAGGGAATCGTAGGGGTGGAAAACTGTTGCTCTACCCACCACAGTTGCCTATTCCTCCTGTAGTAGCCCTGATTTTGGGCTACCCACTGCTGACTTGCAATTGCACAGATATTAGGTAGACTTGTCATATACTCATCAGCTGAGAGACGCTGATCCAGTGTGATTTTGGTCTTGATATTATTGAAACAAAATGAAAACTGGGACTGATAGGTGCTCAAAAGCTCATGACTGACCTAGTATTCTTTACTGCCTTATGTCTGGGTTTCTCTTTTACACAGGTGTAGTGTATTAAAAAGATCAAGATACAACTTTGGCCACCAGAGGGAGTTTCCGCTTCATAGCCAACCTCAATTTTAATAGTTGCTTATCTGAGAATGCTTAGACTCAGAGATGTGTCAGAGCCTCAGAATAAGGCTAGGACTTTTACAGACACATAAACACACACACAGATAAGCAGTATGCAGGTTGTAAAATGGAAATTCACACATTGACTAGTACAGAATACTAGACAAGAATGGGAAAGTTTCTTACAGTAATAGGAAAAAAACAGTTCTAAATTCTTAATGAATATTTAGATTTTTCATGAATCTTCTGGAACAAATATAAGCTGCTTTTTAGGACAGAGTGATACTCAGAACTCAGGGTGAGGTAAGATTAAATATAGTGGAATATGAGTAGCATATTTATTATTTATAATGTGGGGAATGCTGCACCAGTGAGAAAGCAAAGATAGAGGCAGGATATGAATTGCCAATTTACTTCTCTCTCTCTCTCTCTCTCTCTCTATATATATATATATATATATACACACACACACACACACACACACACACACAGTCTTACACACACCCAATAAGAAAACAGACAAAGAGCTTAAAAATCATTGTGCAATTTCCCTTCACGGTTCCCCTGGTCACCTCTCATCTTCTCTGTGTATTGTTGCTAATATTACAATGAAGGAAGGAGTGATTCTGACTGCTCCAAAACTACCAGGGCAAGATTACACATTTTTCAGACCTATCACTAAAATAATTTTTTAGCTCAAAGTAGGGTATATTTTTACTTACTGAGTCATCAGTGATTTGATTGATCTGTCTACCTGAGATGAACAATCTGATATAGGTCAAGATCTCCAGCATGGAATTGAATTACAACTCCTATACATTCACATTAACTTACTTGTAAGTTGGGGTAGGGATACCTCTGGCTCTACAGTTCATGGTAACTCTTCCTTCTGGAGATTCTTCTGGGTAGACCGTATCAATGGGCTGTTCTTCAAAAATTGGCCCATATCCCTTTTGTTCATCTGAAAGGAAATTGAAATACATTGATTTATTTGGTCATTTGTTTATTTAAATCCATTGAAAACACTGGTTTAGTGCAGATGCGACAGCAGAGGCAATACTGGTTAAGTTTCCTAGAGTTTAAGATTAGTGGAAAGGTTTTTCAAATTAGGACCCATGACTTTCAAATAGCAGAAAGCCCCTGGCTCATTTATTTTAGAAATGACTGTCCTTGAGAAAGTGACTGCTTTCACAGGAGCAACACTTTTACTAATGTTAAAGGGATGAGGGAGCTTGTCCTTGCATTTCCAATTTACAAGGTTTTATTCAAGCTCTGGTGTACAGAAAAATAAATAATGACTTCTATGCAAATCTCCACTGTGTAGCTGCAGGGAACAGATGTTCAGTGAGCATATGTGTATGCACCAAAGAACATTACCCAGGGATGACAACACTGTTTTTGGTTGAGGGATGTATTCACACAGGAAAATCTGACAGAACTTGCATAAACAGTGGATGGGACCATAGCCCAAAAGAACTTGGGAACAGCCCTTTTTATCTTGTTCTTCCCACCTCTTCTCCTTCTTCCTCTGCATGGTACTAAGAAAGGGACAGATTACTTGTGCCAGAGGGATGAATATGGACTTCTTGCTGAGAGCTTTTGGTCACCATCTAGTTCATTATAACTCCTACTAGAAGGATGTGGTTAAAAATTAATAAAGAGCTGATGAGAAGCAGAAGCACACGTATTAGCAGGACACACACACAAACACAAACAAATATACAAGGTTTATACTAGATTGCAAATTTCTTCTTGTGTTCAAGTTATAATCTTGATCTATGGTACACAAAACAAAGTGTTTATATTTGGCTTTCCTACAAATGGAGACACTGAACAATAAAAATTAAAATAAGAAGCTATAATCATTTATAAACAGGAAGAAGACATTGAGATGCAGAGGATCAAGAAGCTCCATTCTCTCTACAAAAACAAGACCAGGAGCAGATTGTGGCACAGACCATGAACTACAGCTGTCCCTTCCTGTTTGCAGACTGGAGGTCTCACTCTTCACAGGGAGGGACAACTGCCATACTAAAAATGGCCATGCACGCCACTAGTTTCAATGGGGCTCAAATATTAGCAAGCCGCCATTTTCATTTGGCAAGCCGCCAAATTGGGAGGGGCAACTGTAATATCAAAAATCAGAGTAAAGCTAAAGGAGAACACTAAACCAATGATCATGCCAGAAACACAACCTGAAGAACATCCCCATAGAATTTAAAGATAAAAAAATTAGATTTGTACTATTAAGCCTAATTGACCAAGAGCCAGAAGAACTTTGCACCGAAGCCAGGAACATTATTAGGGAAGAATGCAAAAAGACAGAGGAGGCAGCCAAAAAGAAAGAGAACCTCAATGGATGATGTATAAAGCTCTTCAAGCAGTTAAGGGCAGATAAAAAGTGAAGGTAAAAGGTGACAATCAGAATCCTGAATGCAATAGTTCAGTAACTTGTGTGCAGGGACAAGAAAAAATTACTACAATAATCAATGCAGAGAAACAGATGAACACAAAAAAGGAAGAACCTCTTCCACAAGATCTGAGAAATCAAAGGGGAATTTAAACCAAGAGTGGGGATACTATACTACCAGCAAGGGAACATTACATCACCAAGTAGAAATAAAAAGAGGATGGAAACAATATACTTAAGAACTATATAGAAGAGAAGAAAGCATGACAGGTTAATTCAAGGAAGAACCAATTGAGCATAAATCTACAGTTTTAGAAAGAGAAGTGGAAGCTGCACTCAGAGCAGCTTCCATTTGGGAGAAATATATCACAAGGAACTGATCACATAGCAACAGAGCTGTGTTAAACTATAAAGACAGAATCCACTCTAGTTCTAACTAAAATCTGTCAACAAATATGGAAAACAAAACAATGACCCACAGATTGGAAATACTCAATATACATTCCAATTCCCAAGAAACAGGTTACCAGAGGCTGCAGTAACCACAGGACCATTGCATTAATTTCCCATGCAAGCAAAGTGATTCTTCAAAATTCTACAGGAAAGACTTACCATATATGGAAGAAGAAATGCCAGCTATACAAGCTGGGTTCAAGAAAGCAAGAGGCATTAGGGATCTTATTACAATTATGCATGCATAATGGAGCACACCAAATAATTTCAGGGGGGGGAAATAGCCTGTGCTTTATAGATTACAGCAAAGGCGTTGACTGTGTAGATCATGAAAAAAACTATGAAACACTCTTAAAGAAATAAGTGTGCCACAACACTGTATTATCCTGATGTGTATTCTTTACTCAGTACAAGAGGCTACCATCAAGACAGAATACAGAGAAACTGAATGGTTTTCAACCAGCAAGGCAGTCAGGCAAGGCTGCATTTTATTACCCTATCTGTTTCACTAGTATTCTGAAAATATACATAAAACAAGATTAGACTTAGAGGAAGAAGACATGAAAACTGGAGGAAGCAACACCAACAGTTTAAAATATGTAGATGACACCATAATATTAGCAAACAATGGCAATGATTTGGAACGATTAATGAAGAAAGTCAAGGAAGAGTTAAAAGACAAGTTTATAACTGAACATTAAGAAAAAACATAATGACAACAGATAATATAACTTTAAAGTAGATAATGAAGACATTGAAATAGTTTAAGATTTTTCATACCTTGGCTCAGCAATTAATCAGAATGGAGACTGCAATCAAGAAATCAGAAAAAGACTAGGACTTGAGGGGCAGCTATGAAGGAACTAGACAAGATCTTGAAATGTAAAGATATAGTTAGGATTGTCCATGTAATCACATTTCCAAATCTATGTTTGATTGTGAAAGCTGGGGAGTGAAGAAAGTTGATAGAAAGAAAATCAAGTCATTTGAATTTTGGTGCTCAAAAAGTTACATGGATACTGTGGCCTGCTAAAAAGACAATTTATGGGTCCTAGAGCAAATCAAGCCTGAACTCTCTCTAGAAGCCAATATGACGAGACTATCATACTTTTGGACATATCACGAGAAGCCATGATTCACTAGAAAAGACATGAATGCTTGGCAAGGTGAAAGGCGGTAGAAAAAGAGGAAGACCACATTCCAGATGGATAAACTCCATCAAGGAAGTATGGCTGCCCTGAGTCTGCAAGATCTGAGCTGGGCTGTTGATGATGGGATGATTTGGAGGTCTCACAATCAGCTCCTACTGATTTGCCATAAATGAAAGTCAACTGAACTGCTGTTAACAAAACAAAGCTATTAAAAAGAATAAACAAATAGCATAAATGGTGGATCAAATGTCATTAAATATGTGAGGTAACAGAATAGGACCTCACTTGTCACTTAAGAAATAGAAATTAATAATAGTAATTAATTAATGGTAATTACACTTCAAGTTTTCATGCTTATTTAGAAGATATTGTAAAATACAATTGCACTTTAAAAAAAAAAAAAGCTCCCCTCTTTTCTCAGGCTTTATCCACTGAATAAAATATTGTATTCTTCTTTGAATCAGCCTTCAAAGTGTTACATAGAGACATATCTCGCTCATTTCAACTAAAACTAAGGATACCACACAAGCATTTTTATTATGGGAGAACAAGATTACCTCCACTCAAAAAAACAGTGCGAGCTAAAATTCAGCACTACAGTCCTCTGCGCAAACAACATGAATAGAAACAGAAGATTGTCTACTGATATAACAAAAGTGATCATATTAATTTTAGGATTATCTTATACCTGTAGATATAATAGGGTACATTAGCAGAACTTAACATAGAAAATTTCTTGAAAGCTTATGGCTTCACTACATTTTAGCTGGACCAATCAGTTTTCTCTAGTATCGACAGAATTATGTTCTTGCATTCAGGTAATGACAAGATATTCAGCATAAACTGATATGCTGGGGTTTAAAAAAAAGAGAGAGAGAGAGAGAGAGAGAGAGAGAGAATTAACCTTTGTGGTAAAATTAATATTCTGTATATTTACGTCATAGAAAATTCCCCTGATCATAACAAACAAGCTTCGAGTCTAAGCAACTAGTCATTTCAAAAAATGTGCTCTCAGTTCACCTGAGGAAAATACATATGCTAAAAGCTTAGTTTGTACTTGTTACAGATCTCTGTATCTGAATAATTCAAACTGGGATGAAAAACGTATGCTCTTCATACTGGTGAAATATATTTTCTGACGATTTCAAAACCCTGAAAGCAGTTTTTAATTGCACATTACTAAGGGCCTTTGCAGACTGCCAGAAATAGTGCAAATTGAGTCCACCTTAACTGCCCTGATTCAGTGCTAGGAAATCATGGGAACTGTAGTTTATTGTGGCACCAGAGCTCTCTGACAGAGAAGACTCAATGTCTCAGAAAAAAATACAATTCCCATGATTCCCTAGCACTGAGCAGGGCAGTTAAAGTGGACTCAATTTGCACTATTTCTAGCAGTCTGCAAAGGCCCCTAAGTTAGCTACATGAGTATTTGAATTGTAATTGCACATATCACTTTTAGTGAGATCTGATCAACTCTCTAGTGTGGAATGCTCTTGATCAGTTTCTAGCACTGAATATATTCAGACTGGGAGAAATCCACTTGCCAGATATCAGTGTTATGTTCTTTTTTTAAAAAAAATCACTGAAGTATATCTGTGTTGTGAACTAGTCTATGTATCTATAACCTCCTGCATGTAAGGAAAAACAATGGGAGATTAGAGAGATTGTCTGTTTACCCTGGCATTCCTAGATGGTAATCTACAAGATAGTTATTAAGAATAATAATGTTAAGAAGAAGAGAAGGAAGTGTGTTTGTATGCCTGCATGCCTCAGACACAGCATCAAGAAACTGACAGCTGAACATCTGACACTTGGCAGTACACTAAGAGAACTAGGTGACCAGATGGCACATACCAGGCTCTTCAGAAGAGAACTCCTCAATAATAAGGCTCCTCTCCAAAAACAAGATACTTTGAGGCAGCTTAGAAATAAAACATTATTATTATTATTATTATTATTATTATTATTATTATTATTATTATTATTATAATACACCTGCACAAAACAACCTTCATTTCCCTTCTTTTTAACTGCTGGATTCTACTGGTATAAAATCCAGCTGCCTGGATTTTATAATAAGCCTTAATTATTCTTGACTTCAAGTGTGTGTCACTGTGGAGAAAGAGAGAGAGAAAGAGGAAGGAAGGAAGGAAGAGTGTGTATATATACATATACATGTGCAGAGAGGGAGAATGACAGTTTCTGCTACCTGCTTCTTGTCTTCACTTGCTTGGTAGGATGGCAGCTTTCTTTTACTTCATTAATAAAAATATGGTGTTATAACAGGGCCAGTGTGGTGCAGTGGTTTGAGTTCTGGATTGTGACACTTGTTTCTGCTCAGTCATGGAAATTCACTGAGTGACTTTGGTGAAGTCACATTTTCAGCCTCAGATGAAGCAAAAGCAAATCCCTTCTGAACAAATCTTGCAAAGAAAACCCCCACGATAAGTTCCCCTAAGGGTCACTATAAGCCAGAAATGGCTTGAAGGCACACAGCAAGAAGAACAACTGAATTTTTCCAGGAGTGGAAGGGAGGGTTAACAGTGAGGGATGGCACGCAGGTAGAAGTCTCCCCTGGCTGCCATCTATATTATAATCACTTACTCAACAGTGACCCTCAACAAACTCAATGGTACTTGGTTATGAAAAGAGATATCAATGATTGCATTGTTAATTTTTTTAAAGGAAAGTAGCTCTAAGTCAAACGTACAGAGGCTTCCCCAGAATTTAGATACTGGTTCTCATACCCTTTTTTTTTTTTAAGATGAAGAAAATGTAGTTACAGAAAATGTACAAAAAATTAGTGCCTTTCTGTAGGAGGTATTTCTTCCATTACTATGCTGTAATGATACATTTCTCTCATAACTGAATTCTGTTACTACTATCATCGATTTGCAGTGTCTGCAGAGTGTGAGGCCCCCACCCCTTCTCTACAGTTCCTACTTAACCTCTTTGCTGCCTGGCCTCTCTCAGTCCCCAACAGCATTCTTTATAGGTTCCTCCAAACACTCCCACCCTTCCGTTCTACCCCCTCTCAATTGAATCTCTGCTTTAAATCCTCATTTCTCAATCCTTCCAACAGATCCCTCTTTTAAATCTTCTTTGCTCAACTCCCTTTAAAAGAACTCACTGGTCCCTCAAAATGCTCCCTATCACTGCTTCCTGAAAAGATAATAGTCAGATAATTAAAAAATTAAAAAAATAGAGTGCAGCCCCCAAGTTGTCCCACATTCCTGAATGCAGTCCTCAGCCTCACCACAGTTGCACACCCCTATATACATTAACAAAGAAATACAGGAAACAATTAAGTCAATTACAGCAATGATGGCAGAAATGCTTAAAACTCAGACAGTGCTGTTTTCCCTGGACTATAAATAGGACATATGGGTCTAACATTCTTCCCTTTCTTGCAGACATATTACTAAGATGGCAATAAACCAAATGTGATGTAAATGATTTTATCTTTTTACTTTTGGAATAGAAGAGACAGCCTAAAATATACAGTAACTAAACAGAGATGTTCAAATATCATTCATTCAGCATCTAAAAGCTTCAAGAAGTAATCAACATAGCCTGCCACCACAACTTATATATTATTTGACCTTTCTTCCAGATATCAATGTCAAAATTATTGTGCCAGAAAAACAACTTCACTCTGGAGAGAACCAGCAAGGCCTCACCCTTCTAAAATCACTTTCATTTGAATCAATTTATTTCATCATCTACCAAATTAGTGTGTGCATGTATCTAACTTACTGTTGAAAATCAATTTTATCTGCAAATAAAAGCTGCTCTTGGAAATAAAGTAATGAACTGTCATTTCATAACCCTGTGTGTGTGATAAGCTTTACCAATCAAATACTCTGCCTTCAACATCAGCAAAATTGTAAGAATATTTCAAAAAGACTCATCTTATGAATGATATCTTCTGGAAGGAGAGGAAGCCCCAAGATCTGCCCAGGCGAGTCAATGAAAGGCAAGCACCCCCTTTCCATCTAGCTACTGTTGCTGCCATTGCCTGGTTGTGCTCCACCTGGAAAACTGTGGGGGGGGAAAGCCATGTGTCCTACCTCCTTGCAAAGTCAGCTTCACCAACCATGGCTCAACACGTTCTGCTAGCCTGTTCTATCTTCCCCAGCTGTGGAGTTGGGGAGCTGGCAGATAAGAGCAGGAGTCCAGCATGGGTGGAATTTCTCCTTTGGGGAGAGCCACTTTTGGGGTGAGAACCTGTCCTGTAGGAACAGAAACTTCACCTGTTGACAGACGCTATCCTTTATATTATTTTTGTAGGGAGGGGAAATGTGGTACCAAGAAGGGGAAGAATGCAATGGTACTCAGGAAGCAGCCATTCAGGTTATACAGGGCAGCGGAAGATATAGAAATGGAGATGATTGCACTGTCTTGGGGTAGAATTTACAATAGAGTATTAGTCACCCCCAAACTGCCTACCGTCCTTCCATGCCATCTGACATCATCTGGCCTCAGAGGGAGATAAAGGCCAGCCAGCTCCATCAGGCCTGCCCTAAAGTAAGAAGATGAGCCCTCCTTCCAGTCCATCTGCCATAGTACAGGCCTTGGAAGGAGAGAAAAACCACTAGACTTATTCCCCTTTCCCACTGCCATCCCCTTCTCCTTTTGTGTCATGTCTTTTTAGACTGTAAGCCTGAGGGCAGGGAAATGTCTAATTAACTATCTGTAAGCAACTCTGAGAGGCTTTTTGAAGAGCAGGGTATAAATATAACAAATAAAAATACAATAGCCATAGTAGCAATTGCCTTGAGTGAAAAATGCTGCTGCTTAATGCCAGATCAGTGAATAGTAAGACAGTTGTCATTGAGGACGTGATCCTGGATGAAAAGCCTGGTTGGATGAGTTCGAGGGAGGTGTAATCTCAGTTTTGCCCACCAGGATTCTCTATGCAGCAGCAGGTGAGACCTGGGAGGTTGTGAGGAGGAGGAATTACAATGGTCTGTAGGAATAACATCCTCCTGACCAGGAACCCTATCCCTAAATCTTCAGGGCTTGAGTGTGTTTATTTAAAGGTGTGAAGCCGGGACAGATTAGGGATTCTATTGGAGTACTGCCCACCCTGCTGCTCAATACACTCCCTTCCTAAGCTTGCCGGGGTTGCATTGGAATCTCCAGTCTGTGATGCTGGGAGACGTCAGCATCTATGCTGTGGCTACTTTGACAGGAATGGCTCAGGACTTCATGTTCTCCATGACAACTATGTGTCTGTCCCAAGTGGTATCTAGTTCCACTCATGCTGCCAGTCACACTCTAGACCAGGGGCAGGCAACTTTTCCCCTTTAAGGGACGAGGGACTTCAGCTCCCAGAAGCCTCAGCCATGTTGGCCAATAGCTCCTGGGATTCTGGGAGCTGAAGTCCCTCTGCCCTTAAAGCGGAAAGGTTGCCTACCCCTGCTCTATACTATTTTTTTTTTTTTTTTGTACCAGGGGATGATGGTGATATGAGAGTGAGGAGCTGTCTATTGTTCTATTGTCATGGACAGATCCCTTCTTGTTCAGGTTTAGATTTGCTGGGATTCAGTCTCGACACAGGTGGGGAACCATTAACGTGATCTACCCCAGGAGGCTTATGGATCTACATAGATTCTTGGTGGCTCTTGCAGAGTTTCCTGCTGCCTTGGCAGGAAATCCTGTTGAAGGCCTTTTTAGTCTCTGAAATGGGGAAATGACCAGGGTGGTTGACACTATTGCTCCTAAGCATCCCATTTCACAGGGTGGAGCTAAATCGCCCCCCTGGCTGTCTAGGGGGCTGGCAGCATTGAAATAAATGAGATGGAGGCTAGAGGGACAGTGGCATAAAACAGGGTGAGTCCAGCCAAAAACTATCTGAAGGCTTATAGTGGAGCAATAAAGCAGCAAAATAGGCATTGCTTTCTAAAACCATTGCAGTACAGAGTGCACAGGATGGGACTTCTGACTGCTGGTGTCATGCTGCCAGACTCTTTGCAGGACCAGTCCCAAGCTCCCAGAGTCCTGGAAGGATCAGGGCTAAACCAACAGACACAGCTGGCTCTACCCATACAGGGCAGCTGGAGGTACAGCCATTTAAGATCTGCATTGGCTTCTCATCCCTTGCCACAGCAACACAGTTTTTTGTGGTCTGTGTCATTGCTCTGGTTGCATTTTGTTTTGTCTTGTTAGTCTGTCTCCTGACTACCCCTGGCTCATTCGACTCTTGGAAGTCTGCCTGGCTGTGTTTAGACCTTGGTCTGTTTCCTGACCTTACTTCCTGGATCTACCCAATCAGGCTCTTTGAGTTCATAATTCACAGTTCCAGCCCCAGCAGTCCACCTTGGAGTCCAAGCCACTCATACCTCAAGACCCTGACACGCACAAACATGCAGAGCTGCTTCAAGTGGTCAGGGGTATTTTACAATCTGATCCAGAAGAAAATGTAAGCCACTCCAACAAACTTCAGGCTGTGAGACTATGTTCTAGAAGAATGTATTCCTGATGTTTCACCTGCATCTGTATCTGGCATCTTCATTTCTCTGAAACTTGTTGTTAAGAATTTGTTCACCTCTGTGCAGATAAAATCCATTGGTTTTGCTCTGACTTATATGCCAGAGTTCATACAATTCTAGTGGATGTAACCTAGACCCCTGTATGTCCAGTATTGATGGATACTTTTCAGTTTGTGCAGCCTGGGGATGTGAATGGGACCCTTTGAGAGATGAGACACAAGGGAAGTGATAAATACCTCTTTACAATAAGGCCCCTGCCTCATTGTAAAGAGCCCCAATATGCCTGAAGGAGGCTGTATTAGACATCTTTTGAAAAAGAAAAAAAAAACCTTCCCTGATTCCTACAATACTAGGACAATCTCTAACATCCAATTTTTAAGCAACCCACAAAAAACTACAGATGCCGACCATTAAAGCCTTTGACTTCACAAACAAACTGAAGACTAATCCTGTTTAGTTGAAAGACAGATCAGGGGATAGGGATTATGGATTCAGCCTGTGTCAGATGGGGTTTCACTCCCCTGAAAACACAGGCTCACAGTTTGGGAGTACTTCTGGGATTCAGCACTGAGCCTGGAGGTCCAGGTCTTGGTGAAGACCAGAAGTACTTTTGCATGGTTAAAGCTACTGTGCCAACTGCACCTGTTGCTGTAGAATTCAGGTCTGGCTACAGTTGTACATGTCTTGCTTACATCCTGTTTGGATGACTGTAATGCACTCTATGTGGGGCTGCCTTTGAAAAGTGCTCAGCTGGCACAAACAGTTACAGCCAGATTGTTAACTGGGGCTAGCTACCAGGAGCATACCACTCCCTTGTTGCAACAGCTGCACAGGCTGTTGGTCCATTTCCAGGCACAATTCAAGGTGCTGTTTTTGACCTATCAAGCCCCATAAAGCTTGGGTCCAGGTTATTTGAAGGCCCATATCTCACTGTTTAAGCCCATTAGAGGTTTAAAATCTGGAAGGGCCCGCTTCTATCAGCTTCTCAGGCTCACTTGGTGGAAACAAGGCAGAGGGCCTTCTTGTTGGCTACTCACAGAACTCACTCCTATTGTAAATATTTGGTATGGAAATGGGAGAAGGAAGGGTCCTGGTCTTCCCAGGGCCAGTGGTGGGGCCACAGTAACATTCATAAGAAAAACTATGTTGGACCAAACCAGATCATAACTAGTCCAACATTTTGCCACACAATAGTCCACAAAACATGGGTGAGATAGCACCTTCCCACTCAAGCAACAAAGCATGTTACAATACATTTGACTAATTCCTTATTGCAGCTATCCAAGTTAGCATCCATCACTCCACTTTGTAACAGCAAATTTCACAGTTAGGCTGTGTGAAGCTTTTATTTATTTATTTATTGTTTTTAAAAAAATCTCCCATTGAGTTTCACTTGATAAAATTACTTACAGAATAAAGATGGGGGGAATACTCCTTCTCTACTTTTTTCCACATCATAAATAATTTTATACAGTGCACTGCACTTTGTAGAAGAAAACTGATACTGCAGGGGAAGAACAGTTCTTCAAAAGGCACTGAAAATTCTCTGTAATCATCTCTGCATATTAAGACAAAGGAGATAAATTTATCCTGCCAGAAGTGGATTTGCAAAACCAAGGCAGAAATAGCTTACCTCCAACAGTTGTTCTCTAAATGTTTTCAGTGGAATGCAGCATGTCACCATGCTCCCTGCTGTAGGAGGGATGGATTCTTTACTCCAAGAGTAGGCAAAATGTATTTAGTGGGGTTCTTGTGACTCTCCAGGGTCTCAGGGGAGTTTCCCAACAGCCCCCATGTCCCCCAATGTTTTTAAAAGTGTGTTTAAAAGGCCCTCGGTGCTCTCTAAGCTCCCTTCCACTCTGTTTTAGGCTGAGGATGGGACATTCTCCCAAAAAACTTCTGCCCAGTTTGAAACCAGTCCTCTTTGAGGGCCTAAATGTATCAGAGGAGCCACATATTTTGCAAAAATGTCCCCTGCAGGTCCTAAGAGGGCTTCTTTTAAAATATTAGACATAGTGTGTGTGCCCTCTGTGTTCTGAGGGACAAATGGACACAACCTACACTTTTCAGGAAACTGCCCACACTTAAACTAATCTAATTACAGTGCCAAGAAACAAGTGGAAAGGTGCATGCCCCATCCTCTAGAGGACACATTTTAATGCTGGATAACAAGCCAGTTGCACAGAATATGAATATTTCATATTCAGATTTATGCATAGACATTTCAAAATGTCTGGCTCTACTATGGATACTTGAAAGACAAGATTTACAGCAAAGTGACCCTGCTACTATGAGAAAAAACAAATCATTAAGATGCTCATGCCAAAGGGATGAATGAAAGCATATTTCACAGTATTGATAGTTGCCATTTCAAGCATACAAGATGTAGAGTTTGAGGATTAAAAATAAGCATTGACCATAAATTTGAGAAAAGCAGAAGAATTTTGGAAGAGGAAAACACAGGAAATGTGTAAATGACAAGCAAAGCCAGTTTATTGTTTCAATTTGCTCTGGGTGTAGTATTTATTAGTTAGTCATCTGTAGCGTGTAAATGTAGCTGCTTCAGTCCACTAACACGGAAATCCAATATTTCTCTAGGAGAGCAGAAATCTAAAGTTAATCCACGAATTTCTTGCATCCGTATCTGTAGCGGGGATGTAATAAACATTCACAGATGTTTTATCCATAATGAGAAAGGTGTCTTTGTACACAAACTATGACACACCATTGAGAAAATAATCAACTGCTTTTAGCTTTTTCATAACATTTTGCGGAAAAAATAATTCATGCAAAAACCTGGGTTTTGTACAAAATACACTATTTCCTCACCAAAGACTTTAATACTTTAGTATAAATATCAAAAATGAACAAAAACTCTTATAATCTCACCTAGCAAGGAGAAACTTAAAATCATTCCTTCTTGCATATGAAAAGATTACCATTACTTATTTGTAGTGGTCTTTGTGATCAGTACAGTAGAGACAGTGCTATTCTATTTCTTCTGCTGCTGTTCAAAAATCTGTTCCACTTGATCTATCATAGCAAATTACATCACAACCTTCACCTGACTATCTTCAGAGATGTGTGCAAGTCATTTCTGACTTAGGAAAACCCTGTTATGGTTTTTTTTGTGTGTGTGTGTGTGTGTTTTGGCAGAGGTGGTTTGCCATTGCCTTCCCATGAAGCTGAGAGTATATGACTTGCCCAAGGTCACTCAGTGGGCTTCCGTGGCTGAGCTGGGAACCAAACCCTGGTCTCCAGAGTCATAGTCCAATGCTCAAACCACTATGCCACACTGGGTCCAATCACCTTCAGAAGTAGACTGTGAGAAATAAGATTTTACCATTTTCTTAATTTACAGGATCACAAACTCAGCAGGAAGTAGTTACTTACCACTTTGCTTGCAAAATTCCCTTTCTTCCTTATTAAGCTGGAAGAATTTTTTTTTTCAAGCAGTATGGGGGAATATCTTTCATAGTTCCATTAAATGGATCCTAGCCAAAATATGATTGCATAGCACTAGCAGAGATTATGGGTACTTAGGTGATTGAGGGAGAAAATACTAATAATGGGAGGACAATAAATTATTTAATAGCTTCTCTTTTGGACATTCACAGTAAGGGTGAATGACACATTATAGGATGATGTAAAATGAAAACTCAGAGGAAGGGAAAGGAAACCCCATTTTGATCAAATCTTGCCAAGAAAACCCCATGATAGGCTCACCCTGGGGTTTCCATAAGTCAGACAAACAACAACAACAACAACAACAACAATATAAAACACTAAAACAATCTTCTCCATACTCTTATTCTTTCATGATAAAATCAATCTGTACCATCTGTAGACTGCATTCTGCTAGATATTTCGGAAGAAATGCTGGTGGCTGTCAACTTCAACAGCTTGAAAGTGGGGCTGTATTTTAAAAAAATCTTGAAGGAGGCATCTATTAGTGTCAACCAAGCATAATGGATATACAGTTCTTTTTAGTACCAGGGAAATATTAGCAGTTGGGGAGCATGAATAGGAGGCAGGTAACTGTACACTGTACACTTTAGAAATAATGTGGTTTGACACCACTTTAACTGCCCTGGCTCCAGGACAGATTCCAGAATCTTGGAATTCATAGTTTTGTGAGGCATCAGCACTCTTTGGCAGAAAAGACCTTATAAAACTACAAATCACAGGATTCTATAGGATGGAGCTACAGCACTTAGAATGATGTCAAACTGCATTATTTCTACAGTGCAGAAATGCCTCTTTTTTGTAGTTGGCAGCTATATAAACAGACTGCTGGACAAAATTGTTCTTATCTCTTCCTTGCACCTCATGAATTTTATAGACATGGATATGTAATTATGGCAAATACTGATGTCCTGTATTTTCTGTATAGATCTTGTATTCTTCATACTAAGATTATTTCTAGAACTGTGTATTCCTTTAAAATAAATAAGAGCTCCTAACCCTTTATAAAGCCTGCAATGACACTGAATTATAAATGAAAATGTTATTATAAGTAATTCCTATAATGGTTATACCGGTAATTTCCAAAGTGTAAGTCTATTTCAACAATAGCAACAAGAGTCAAACAGCACTTGAAAGACTAATACACTTTTTAAAAGTATGAGCCTTTATGGACTGTAGTCTGCTTCATCAGATGTGAGAAGTTTAATGTTTATAGCACCTTTCCCAAGTTCTCAGCAATGCATGCTGTTTAATTTATTTTGCTATACATTTTTGCTGTTAGGGTTTGTTTTTCCAACTATCTGGCAGAAAATGTGAAACGTGTTTTTAAATCATGCTAGCTGATAAATAAAACCTTTGGAAATTATGGAAATTGTTCCTGGACCGCATACAGAAGATCTTTCAAGTGAATCTCTCTACACTCTGGACACTACAGGCCAACGATTAAGAGGATGTTTGCATCTCAAATGAAGCAGCACTTAAATTAGGTCACCTTAATTGAATGAATACAAACAATGTTCTGATTGATAGTTTCCTTTTAGTGGCTTTTTTGTTTTCATTTGGCCTAATACTGCAATCATATTATATTCAGTAATGAAGGCAAAAGGGGAAGCTAAGGGATTGTTGAGAAGAAAGCAATTAATTAAAAAGAAATACAAATATCATTTTAGCCAATGGCATCAAGTTTAGCAACAGCCTTAAAAAACATTACAAGTTATCAGTACATTAATCATTTATCCTACATGTACATTATCAACTCATATCTAATTTACACCATTTTAACAGTCAAATCTTTTGTCAAACAATCCTGGAAATTTTGATTTGGTGACATTCTGCAGAATTCCACCAAAACATAACCCCCTTAAACAGAACTACAGCTGGCCCTCTGTTTTTTGTGGGTGATCTCATCCAGACCTCCCCTTGAAAATGGAGACTCACCAATATTCAAGCCCCATATGCTTGAATGGGGTGGGCTTCTGCTGGCGTGCGCAGGATGCATGCCACAACGGCATGCTGCCCATTGAAATTAAGGGAAATCACCCCTCTGTGAATATTTGTGTTTGCAGATCTCAAGTCCACAAGAATGGAGGGACAACTGTACATGGATAGGGACAAGGGATAACCATTAAGCTAGAGGGGAGGCATCTTCTTAAGAAATATAAATTAGTCCTACAACATTCTGCAGTGCAGAGTGCTACTGTTCAGTGTTGCAGACCAACAGCCATGACATATTTCATGATATGTATTCCGTCCCTGATGTCCATGCCCCATACACCAGACAGTATTCAGTGGCCATGGATCATGCTGAGAAGGTATCATCACTGAGATTATTTTCTTTCTAAACTCCCTCCTCCCACTTTTGCAAGACTCTGGGTTTGTCTGGATATGATGTTACTTCCCTCTTCCTTCTCAGTAGCTCTCTTCTGGTTACATAGCTGAAATAATTCACTAACTGAATTTTTATCACTATTTATTTGCAGTATATGATGGTGATGTAAACTTTTCTAAGGAAAATGTGGAGAATTCTAAGCATGTTATACTTTGTGCTGCACCTCTTTTTAGTTCCACATACATGCAATTCCGTCCATTTAGTAATTAGCTGTCCTTTGTCAGGTGAGCGTACCTATAATCTGTGAGAACAAGCAGTGGAGGAACCAAGAAAGACCGAGGTCACATATAGATAGTCCTCCATATCCATATCAAATCTAATTTGTATACAGGCAAATTATTCCAATTATGCATGTTATTAATTGGCATTCTGATTATGCAAAATCAACACATTAACCATTACACTTTTTATACCATTATGTTTCAATTTCAGTACCAGTACTAAACTAACAGCTCTTTTTTTCTTCTCTTCTCCCATTGGTGTCAAGAGAGGGAGGATTCCAAGCAGCCCCAAAGTCCACCATGCTGCCTAACCCTAGGTGCAAGCCACACTCACCACACAATACAAGGCCCTTTTCTGCTCAGCTCTTTTTTATCTGCCTTCTGGGCCTGTCAAGGAAAGGGGGAAGGGAATGGAAGAACAAAATAGCAATGCTACTCCTATGCAGTAGCAACTGGAGCCTGCAGGGAAGGATGAGGTTCCCACCAGTACAGGCTTCTTTGCATGGTTTCCTGATTAATCACCACTGCCTATCCATTGGCCTGCAATGAAGTAGATTTACTGGGATTTACTGCTTCAACTGGCCTCAACCAGCAGGGACATTTTTTAGTCCTTTCAATCTGGGAATTTCCCATGTTTTCTGGGACGAATGGCAACCCTACATATAGAACACCAGCAAGAACTGAAGCATGATTGAGGCACCAGGGATCTAAGCACAAAATGTAGCTAGAGCATGCTCAAATGCCAGTCAATGATTCATGAAAGAGAATTGTTCAAAGAACAAGTTGAACTCCAGGAAACAAGAAAGAAGTGAATGTTATACAGTGCCAAGAATATTATGTAGTTGTTTTGAAGCAAAGGAACAGTCTTAGCTGTGCTAATTTAAATGTGTAACTCAGAATAACTGATGTAATTACCTGAGCACTTCCATTTTAGGGCAAGTAGAGGTCTCTCCTGTGCTTTGGTTTCTGTCATTTCAGTCCACAACACTCCAAAAGATGAACTACCAGTAGCTATGCCCCCAACCCCCTCTCCTAACTCTTCCTCTCTACATGGGATGGTTCAGGTTCTTTTTCCAACATAGGGCTGCTAGCCTCTTCTGGCACAAGCTGGAACCTGTTATCTTAGCTTTTCCCTTCCCCTTCCTCATATGTGGAGCCTCTTCCAGGTAGGACATGACAGTAGCTTTCTATTTATACCTGTTATAGGAACCTGATCCATCTCTTTTTTCAAAAACACCTTCTGAAATTAAAAGTATGTCAATTGGCAGTAACACCCCATATTACACAAAAAATAATCAGTGTATAGCAAACTTCATCTGAACCATGTTCTGACAGTAAATGGTTTTGCATCTTTAGGCAAACTATCTCCACATTATTCCCATCCCTTAGCAACAGAACAAAAATAAATGATTGTTAAAGGGAAAATTGAATGACTAAATCCAGGCTGCTTGCTCCCTTCCAAGCTTGGAAGCATAATAAACCAAACAGTGAAATAATTACATGAAGTAAATAATATAAACTTGCTAAATTGTATCGGATAAAAATATGTACAATTATTTCCAATTTCATGGTAACCAACATTTGAATTTAGAATTGATTGCAATCCATTCTCCAGTATCATTTTAAACAGCCTCTGGAAAATGTTCAAAGATGAGAAAGCAGTAATGCCAAAACAATCTTATATAAGATATGAAACCAAAATATCTGCCTCCAGTCACTCAATAACTGTGCTTGGTTGTACAAGAATTGAGTTCTCAAGTAAAATGAAAAAATATCATATTAAGTATAAATGGTTTGAAAGAAGCCCAAACATCTGCCATCAGTGAACTTAAAGGAACTATAATGTATATTACAATATTTTAGAAGATGATGGTCACACAGAATAATTTGTTGTTTTTTAACTTCATCAAGCATCATGATGCTTATTTCTGAAGAGATTCAGCAAAATTGATATCTGACATACACAGTTGCTATCTGACATACACACTTTTTATTTTCAGAAGCAAGAACTTGGTAAAAATTGTATACTTAATGGAAAAAAATTAACTATATATCCCACCTTTCATTTCACAATATTTTTTACCAAGTCTGTTGCCTAAGAAAAACTCCATGCTCATTACATATAATGTTAGTTCAGGTTGTTGCTTTTAAAAGTTTTAAAAAAAATGATCTGTTGAGCTTTTATTGGGAATATAATGACAACAACACTGTTGTGTTTAGACAGTTTTCAAAGAAATGTGTTCTCTAGAATTAAAAAATGAAGCTACTCAAGTTTTTAAAAAGAGAGTATCTTCACATGATTCTTTAAAAAAAAGTCTATTCAGAAATCATTTTCTGACATGTTGACAGTGAAATTTTGAAGTAGCATTTTACAACCTTCATTTTCAGAAAACCCAGTTCCTTAAGAACTATACATGTGTGTTTACCCCCTTTCTCTCTCTCTCTCTAGGACACACACACACACACAATCTATAGATTGAATATAAAATGATTCCAGCAAAGACATGTTGCCAGAAAGGGGGATGGAAGTAACTAGTAACCTATGCTAAGAGACATCTTTTTAAGTGCTGAAAACCATTGTCTCTTTATTCCCAGCTTAGTAAGCTGTTGGTCTTTTTCTCCATTAACTACTGAAAGCACTTTGAAAAGCCATATGTTAGAGAAAAACAAGTAAGTAAAGCTGATTTCCAACCATCAGTTATCTGAAACACAAATGATTGTTGTTTTTCTAGCCGACTGCTGAAGACCATTGGTGATACAAAGAGGTTCAGCTGTCCCACAATGATAATCATGATATCATTCATATTATGTGACCTTAATTTCAGTTGCATTCTTGTCAGAACAAAGCACATTTACCGTATGTAAATTCCTGCATTTTTGCATCAACATATCCAGGTAGAACACATCTTTACATTAGGAGGTGAAAATAAGTGTTGTTCAGAAATAGTATAGATGTAACACTTCCAATTATTGTTGTATACCACGATGGTTTAAGAACAGTTCATAAATATTGTAAACGAATTATGCCTGCTATATTATATGGATCCTCTGTACCTTTAACCTCATTGAATTTAGTAAGAGTTATGTTTGAGTAGGCATAAGACACTGCTGTTAGATAAATTAAAATGTTTTTGTGTTCTAGCCTAGAGTGCTGAGCCTTGTTTTTGAGCTAAGCACAACATTCTGAGAAAACAAAATTGCCAGATAATTGGGCAATCTCATTTTGCAAACTGGAGAACAGCAGCTTACCTCGTACATAGACTGTGAGTCCTTGGATATCACGCACTTCAAGCAAAGTTGAGAAAGAAAAAGTGAAAGAGAGAATATTAGTTTCTTAAGGATTTCTGAGGTTTTCTTCAGGAACTACTAATATTAAATTTAAATGTCAGAACAGCATTGCAAGAACAGATTACTGAAGATTGCTGTGTGATTTGTCCAGCATTATTTGTCTCATTATTAGGAACAAACGAATCCTAACTAAAGGAACTTAAGAGTGGCTGAAGCTGACCTCCTTGAGCAACAGCTTGAAGTAGACATATTCAGAAGAGGCAACAAGGGATCAGCTATTTTAGATCTGATCCTAACCAGCAGGGATGACCTGGTAAATGGGGTGCAAGTAGTGGGAGTGATCTGTTCTCCTGGAGTTTCTTAACAGTGGAAAGGAGAAGCTAGACATAGTCAGACACTCATTCTAGACTTTCAGAAAGCTGATTTCAGCAAACTTAGGGAACACTGGGAGTGATCCCATGGTCAGGAATACTAAAGGAGAAGGGAGTTCAGGATGGACAGGAGTTTCTCAAAAGTGAGATGCTGAAGGCACAATCTCAAACTGTTACAATGAGAGGGGGAAATGGGAGATGTCTCAAGAAACTAGGTTGGATGACAAAAGAACTAAGTTTTAAATGGGAGATGTATAAGAAATGGAAAGGGGCGAAATCACTAAAGAGGAATTCAAACAAATAGCTAGCACATGTAGGGATAAAGTCAGGAAAGCCAAATCACAGAATGAGCTCAGGATTGCTAGAGGGGTTAAGAACAATAAAAAGGGCTTTTTGGGGTATGTCCATAGCAAAGGAAATAAGAAGGAAATGGTAGTGCCACTGTGAAGAGAAGATGGAGAAATTCTAACAGGGGACAGAGAAAAGGCAGAACTACTCAACACTTTCTTTGCCTCAGTCTTCTCACTAAAGGAAAAGGATGTTCAACCTGAGGAAGATGGAGCAGAGGACACAGCACAAAATAAGTAAAGAGGTAGTACAAGAATACCTGGTTAACCTAAATGAATTTAAGTTTCCAGAACCAGATGAACTACATCCAAGGATATTAAAAGAACTGGCAAATGTAATCTCAGAGCCACTGGCAATAATCTTTGAAAAGTCCTAGAGAAGAGGAGAAGTCCCAGCAGACTGGAGGAGAGCAAACATTGTCCCCATCTTCAAAAAGGGGAAAAAAGAGGATCCCAACAACTATTGTCCAGTTAATCTGACATCAATAATGCGAAAGATTCTAGAACAGTTAATTAAACAAAGAGTCTGTGAACATTTAGAAGGGAATGCCATAATCACTAAAAGTCAACATGGGTTTCTCAAAAACAAGTCATGCCAGACTAATTTGATCTCTTTTTTTGATAAAATTACCAGCTTGGTAGATGAATGGAATGTGGTAGACATAGCATATCTTGATTTTAGTAAGGCTTTTGATAAGGTCCCCCATGATATTCTTGCAAACAAGATAGTAAAATGTGGACTAGACAATACAACTGTTAGGTGGATTAGTAACTGGTTGACTGACCGAACCCAAAGGGTGCTCAGCAATGGCTCCTCTTCATCCTGGAGAGAAGCGACCAGTGGGGTACCACAGGGTTCTGTCCTGGGTCCAGTGCTATTCAACATCTTTATCAATGACTTGGATGAAAGTATAGGGAGCATGCTTCTCAAATTTGAGATGATACCAAATTAAGAGGAATAGCCAATACCCCAGAAGACAGGATCAAAATTGAAAATGACCTTAATAGATTAGAAGCTGAGCCAAAGCTAACAAAACTGATTTCAACACAAAGAAATGTAAGGTACTGCACTTGGGGCAAAAAAATGAAAAACATAGATATAAGATGGGGAACACCTGGCTTAATGAGACTATGTGTGAAAGGGATTTAGGAGACCTAGTAGACCACAAGTTGAACATGAGTGTGATGCTGCAGCTAAAAAG
>CM034708.1:151253902-151266621 GCA_020142125.1 Phrynosoma platyrhinos | reverse complement strand
GTAATAGTGCCACTGTATTCTGCTTTGGTCAAGCCCCACCTGGAATATGTGTCATTTCTGGGCACCACAATTCAAAAAGGATGTTGAAAAACTGGAGCGTGTCCAGAGTAGGGCGACTAAAATGGTAAAGGGTCTGGAAACCATGCCCTATGAGGAACGTCTTAGGGAACTGGGTATGTTTAGCCTGGAGAAGAGACAGTTAAAAGAGGATATGATAGCCCACTTTAAATATTTGAAGGGACATCATATTGAAGAGGGAGCTAGCTTGTTTTCTGCTGCTCCAGAGAATGGGACTCAGAACAATGGATAGAAGCTACAGGAAAAGAGATTCTACCTCAACATTAGGGGGAACTTCGTGACAATGAGAGCTGTTCAACAATGGAACACACTCCCTTGGAGAGTGGTGGAGTTTCCTTCTTTGGAGGTCTTTAAACAGAGGCTGGATGGCCATCTGTCAGGGATGCTTTGATTTTGAGTTCCTGCATGGCAGGGGTTTGGACTGGATGGCCCTTGTGGTCTCTTCCAACTCTATGATTCTATGATTCTTCAATATCATCTTGAAGAATGTTTACCTGTTGCTCTTTCAGTATATGCAGATATCAAAAGCGTATGATATGACAGATATGACATTCTTAGCATAACAGTGAATTGGCAGCTTTCGGGAAGAACAGTACTAGTCTATAAAATAATCCTGAATCTTTGCTTAAAAAAGGAAATATGCATAAAATTATGTCAATAATCAATATTATCAACATGTAAATTATACATGGGAATACTCAATCACATTTTGAACATTTTGTTTTTAAAAAAAATAATTCAAATTAAGGAAATTGATTCATTAAAAATAGTGAACCAAACATTTGGTGCACTACAGAATTTTTTAGAACAACACAGTAACTCCAAATGTTCATACTAGGAATATTTATAACCTTGATTTATGCAGGAAGGGGTTCCCCTAAAATTTGTGGCTTAAATCCTATTGTTAGTCCAAAAAGAGTAGACCCATTAAATCAGTGTAATACAGAGATACTGCCATGAGCACTAGAATTTTCCACATATTCTTTCAGTGCACTTTCATATATTTTTTTGGCTAGCAACCTTTAAGAAGAATCATTAAAGGGTTATTCAGCTGTGACTCTGAATAAGTGCAGAAGTCAGTGCCAGCCTACTGCCAGATTCCACTGTCTGGATACATCATAATCTACTAAACTGCCTATAGCATACTGAAGCCTGGATTTACAGCACAGTATTAAGGGCGAAATTGCTCACTAATTTGTTCTCAGAAGAAGCAATGAGTAATGAGAGCAGTTTTCTTCCCATTACAAGAAAATCTCCAAAAACAGTGCAATTTTTGAATACTATTTGCATTTTGGGACTTATTTTGCAGAAGATTTTGCACAACTTTCCCCCCACAGAAAAACAGTATCATCTGCAGAAACATTATTTTCTAATCATAAAAGAGTACTTCTTGTGCAAAAGATGCTGTTTGTTTTGTAAAAATGTATATACGAGGAGGTATTGTAAAGTAATAATTATCACCTGGAAGTTATTATGGTATATTGATGAACTTTTATCAGTGTTATCTTTGGTCCCTAAGTGCCTGATGTTGAGAAAATCAGCTTATTGTGTCCTTTATTTTTGTTACAGGTTGTGCTAGAAGAGACACATAAGTATAAGATGGAGAAGTACAAGGGGGTATCATAAAGTAATAATAATCACCTGGAAGTTATTATGGTATATTGATAAATTTTATCAGTGTCATCATCACCAGGTGACCTTTTCTTTTCCCAAAAATAAAAAATCCGTTGTGAGGGCACTGATTTTACAACACAGATGACATCATTCATGAAGTGGAAGAGTAGTTTAAGGCACAATCTGCAAACTTCTACAATAATGGTAT
Organism: Phrynosoma platyrhinos; assembly: GCA_020142125.1. Lineage (NCBI taxonomy): Eukaryota > Metazoa > Chordata > Lepidosauria > Squamata > Phrynosomatidae > Phrynosoma > Phrynosoma platyrhinos. The sequence goes on along the minus strand of CM034708.1, from coordinate 151,264,721 downwards.
TCGGAGGGTCAAGAAACACTGGAGAGAATGTGTAAATCTGGATGGTGACAATGTAGAGATAAGCGAACAACTACAAATCAAAACAAACTTTGTCAATTTTTTTAAAAGGTGATAATTAAAAATTTTATGATACCCCCTCATATTTCAAACATAATAAGGCCTAAAATGTGAAATTCTAATAACTCCATTATTCTCCTCATCAGTTTCCCAACCCTTGAGAAATATGTCTTTTGATGATTTGGCAGATATTTTAATTATTCTTTCCATCTCTACATAGAATCTGTCTATAAGTCCCCTCAATGCTGCCTCTGCATACAATGTGTATGAGTTCAGAAGTAAACCAGGAAGTCTGCTGGCTGTTACATTACTCACCGGGAGTCCCTGCTGCACTGGAACACCTCGGACCTGGTTACAATAATAATAATAAAAAAGAGTAAGCTAACTAAACAATTTTAAAGAAAGCATTGTTTTTAGAAAATACCAAACTTTTTCTGTCAGTCTGAAAAATCTCTTTGGCAATGGAGCAGAAGGTGAAAGGATTACAAAGAAAGTGATAGGATAGAAAAGTTCATCAGAGTTGGTAATTTCATTTCCTTTATTGCAAATTAACTGAAAAGTCAACTCCAGAGAATCAGAATTGATGAATGGTCTCTGGGCATCATCCTGCACAGTATAATAATGGTTGAAGTTCTGGGCTGTACGTTTAATAGAACAATCCTATGCATATTTACTTAGATGTAGGTTCTTACTCTCGCAAGCAAGTGTGAAAAGACTTTAGTCTCAATGGCCCAACTCTAACCCCTGGATAGGTTTCAAATACAAAATTTCTTTGTTTCATCATCATGCTAGGCATACATATAAGTTTTTAATCCTCTCCATTTTTCCATTCATTGCTGGACTATAGCTCCTAGCTGCATAAACCAGTGTAGTGAATACAGAGAAATGCTAGGACTTACAGTCCAACAATATCTGTAGGACCACATGATTTCCACCTCTAAGTTAATAGATATTTATATCCACAATCTTATCCTATTTCATTATAGGAGAGTTTATAGTTAATCATCATTGTTTTAAAGCTTCTATAATACCTGAAAAGTGGTATATAAATATTAAATCAACATACATAAGTGTCCCATTTTTTAAAATTCTGCCATTTTCCAATGAACACTTTTTTTCCCTCAACAAGTTCTCCATTTTACCCTCCTTCCGTTTCTAATTACTCTAATTGCTTTTAATGCAATACTCTATTACAGGTTTATCAGAAGATTTTTCCTAAGGATATGATTTAGGAACAGGTACTGGTATCATGTCAGGGAGGCCCAGGGATTCATTCCTGGTACTACTTAAACACAGAATTTCTTGGCTCTGATTCCTTCTACAGTCTGAAGGTACATCTGTACCATAGAAATAGTTTGACACTACTTTAACTGCCATGGCTCCATCCCACAGAATCCTGGGATTTGTAGTTTTGTGAGGCACTAGCATGCTTTGGCACAGAAGGCTAAAGACTTTGTAAAACTACAAATCTCAAGATTCCATAGGCTGAAGCTACAACAAGTGATATCTAACTGCATTATTTTTACAGTGCAGATGCAACCCAAATTTAATCTGCAGTGCAGAAATAATCCAGTTTGACATCACTTTAATTCCCATGGCTCAATGTAATGGATTCTGGGGTTTGTAGTTTGTTATGGTACCAGAGCTCTCCAAGAGGTGTCAAACTGCATTATCTCTGCTGTGCAGATTAGATCTTAAATCTCCATTAATGTTGGAAGTCATGGCTTCCAAACACAAGCTAATCAAGGGGGTTGAATTGTAAAACAATAAAATAAAATAGGACTCTCAACAAATATATAAAGATGTAAAATAATTTGCTGATTAAACCTGTTAAATCTTGCTTTAGTTTGATAGTTCTCACCTAACAGTGTAATCCTTTAGACATATATTCAGAAGCAAGAACCACTTAATTCATTGGTGCAGCATACTCATATGTAAGTGTGCACAGGACAGCAATGCTGGAGCCTTTTCAGATGCTATTAGTTGGTTTCAGCTTAGAGGTCATCTTACCTGTCAGGCAGAATATGGAACAGATTGCAACAAAATGACTGGTTAAAGGCTGTAGCTTCATCTTAACAAGGATGTTTGTTCACAAGGATTTAGGTTGCCACACTGATCTTCAGATAATAGAAAATAGCTGACAATAAAAGAGAGAGAGAGAGAGAGAGAAATACAAGCATCAGTAATTTTGCTGCTAACCAATGTATATCTAACTGTAAACCAAAAGCTGGTGGGATCCTTCAGTGCCTAAAAATAAAATGACATTTCTGAAACAATGTGTGGTACGATGTAAAACATCCATAATAGTGCTAATTCAGATATTTTACGAGACAGAGAACAGTTATCAAGATTAAGTGGTATCAGCTATCAAGAGAACAAAATGCACAAATCTTCAATGAGTTAGCATCTCCCTGACTTGAGTGTCCTATACAAATGTCAAGGTAAAGACACATAGAAAGAGTGTAACACTGTTCAGCTGTCCATCCCTCAGAAAGACATCTAGGTTCTAGCTTTTACCTTCTTCTCATCTAGCAGAATAATAAGGTGTTATCAGTTACTGAAAGTTACTTCAACTGATCAAAGTGTTTTGTACTACATATTTTACTTAACCTATTATGGGGCAATTTATTCAGTACAGTATTAGAGTGCCTATGGCTATTAGATTTGCTTCAGACTAAAACTTTGTCATCAAAGGTAATCAGAGTACTGCTTTTTTTTCTGATTGGCTTATGGTCTATCTTTTCTCCAAAACTGGGGCTCATGATAGCTCGCAAGATTAAAAGACAGGTAAACATTAAAAAATCACCAATGCTTAAACACAATTTAAAAATTGTTGGTTGCTCTGTTGGGTGCCTTCAAATCATTTCCAATTGTGGCAACTCTATCCTAAGGTTGCCTTCTTTACAAAATTAAATCAAAGGATGCTTACTATGACCTTTCTAAGGATGAGAGAGTATGATTTGCCCAAGGTCACTCAGTAAGTTTCTTTGGCTAAGCAGGGATATAAACTCTGGTTTCCTGAAATCCTATTCCAGTACTAAACCACTACACCATGCTGGCTTCATTTAAAAATACATTCATAAAAAGTATAGCACTCAGCTATTAAAAGTCCTTTCCTTAACCTCCTAAAGTCCACTGAATTTACCTGCTGGAAGAAGAACAGGGAATGAAGCTACCTAACCTTCCTTGGAAAGGCATTTCAAGTAAGCTCTCAGATTATCCCAACAAAGGATCCCCCTCTAAAATAATAATAATAATAATTGGGGAAGTTCTAATAAATGCAGATTCGTTTCATTATTTATCTCCTAGTACTGATTTGTTCTTTTTTTCTAGTGCCTTTCTTTTGTCTTTTCTCTGATTCATTTAATGCTTACTTCAAAAATCTTCACAATGGTAAGATGCATTTTAAATTTTACATTACTGGAAAAGGATTCACTTGAGTAAACTGAAATAGTAGAGCCACCCCATGGGAAGGGGACTGATGATAATTACAAACAAATGCATGTCGGATGTTATAACCTGCGCATCACACTGTGACTTATAAAGGAGGTGGCTTAACTAAGGGTTCAGACAGTGGTATGCAAGCACATCACTTGTCTGAAATATGATCCTTAGATTTTCTTTTATCTAATCAGGTTTGATTTTGAAAGTCTGTCTGATTATCAACTGCAAAGCAGAGTGCCACCAAGAACTCATTAGGGAGCTACAGCAGTTGAATTTTGTGTGATATATATTATTAAAAACTGCCAAAGGGTACATATAGGAAAGGAAAGTCGTTCCTGTATTTTCTAGTCTTTCAAAACAGCAGTGACTAGGTATGTAGTATGTTTAAGCTTGTTCACCTAGTGAGCAGTGAATGTAGGAGACCCTTTGATGTACTGCTGTCACAAATGTCCTCAGAGCTGTTTGCTGTTAATGAGACAGCATGCAAGTTTCTTTGGATAAAACTAAAAGACTGTAACGGACTGGACTACTCCAGATCAAATGCCCCAATTGATCTAAGACAGTCACACTTTCAAAAGATAGAATTCATATCTGAGGTGTACATATCCTATCCATTGCTTTGTAAAATATATTAAGACCTTTTCACTCAGCAGCTCTGGATATTTTTGTGTGTGAAAGAGAGGGGGGAAAAAACCTTTAGTATTGTGTTTGAATGCAGTCCAAGTGCAGGAGCAGTGAAACGGCAGTTCAGAGTTGAATTTCATGTTTCTGCAGGTATAACTCCATGTTTACATGGAGACACAAGACAATTTAGATGTTATCAAGCCAATGTTCTGCAAACTAATTGTTTTTTGAAGTTGTATAAATAGGATTCTGTACCTCTAATTAGCCATAACGTTAACTGATTGTTCTCAGAGCCTTAAAAAATACCATAGCATAACACATTTTTTAAAAAATAAAACCTCTCTCCACTGAGGACAAACACAGTAGGAGATTTTTCCCTAAACTGCATGTTTCCTAGCAACTATTTCAAATGGAGTGCCTTTTTAACACCAGTCACTTGCTTCTTTTGAGAATGCTTAAAAACATCTCTTTCATCCTGTGAATGCACAATATAGACTAGCAGGCAGCTGCAAGCTAGAAAGAAGGAAAGGAGCATAAACCCAGGTCTCCAGTTGATTTGGAACATTGCTAGCTGTTTATATATTTCATTATATTTGTATTGCCTAGACATTGCACCTCAGAGTTAATAGACAATTTTAACTGATTGCTTTATAGCCTGGGATGGATGAATCTATCAGTTTCAGTTTGGGTCAGGTTTTTATTTCCCCCGACTTATTTGTTTATCCAATTGTGTATCAATTTGAATATACAAAAATGTGCATGCATTCTACATATATATATTAATCAAAATATATGAATTTTGAAATATTTGTGTCTTTAGAGCTGCCACAGACCTGAACAGAAGTTCAGAGAAACAAGAACTCGAAGTACTTCACGGCTAAAAAGGAGCACAATTAACTTGTGTGGGCATGCCAGTTTGGGTGCATAAATTCTGTGGGTAAATTTTTTTCATTTCTGACAGGCAAATTTGATAACATAACAACAAATACATGTAGAAACAAATAAAGCAGATTTTACAAATGATTAGAAAATGGGTCAAACCACTATTATTATTATTGCTATTGTCTACTGAACAGAATGCTGAAATATAGGCAAAAGACTCAGCTTTGAATCTTTATTAAGCTATCATTCTCTTTGGGTAGCTTTTCACCAGTCACCATCTCTTGGCTTAATCTTCCTCAACAGTGCTGTTGTGGAGATAAGAAGAGGAAGAAACATGTACATTAGCTGAGTTCCTCAGAATAATGTGACAGCAATGAATCAAAGATTTATTGAACAACCACTGGATCAGAGGTAACATATCTTTGTGACTGATAAACATATGCTCATCTTTGAACCTGTGTTTGTTGTTTATGATTTATTTTGACACAGTCTTTAACATGTACAAAAAACACAGCACATGATGGCCGAGCAGACCCTAGCATTAACCAATAGGGAAGGGACTTGTAGTAGCACACTAAAGGGACAAACAATTCCCTCCCCTGAAGGGAATCTAAGGGGCTGAGTAGACAGGCGAGGATAGCCTAGGCCGAGCCCATCCTTTCCTGATCTGGGTCCCAACCCAGATCCATCCCTGGGCTGGTGAGGGGACAGGCAGGTGTTTACATGCCAGTCCATTCCTGCACCAGGAACCCACTACAACTGTGTGCCCCTTACCTCCTCCATTGCCGCTAGTGAGAAGATTCTCATCACTGCATCCAACGTGGAAATGGGGCACTTGGGTGAATCCACATGACCAGGTGCCCTGCTTTACATGAGATGCAGCAACAGAGGTCTTCTCACTAGTGGCAATGGTGGAGGAAGGTAAGGGGCAGGTGGGCTGTCCAATCTGCCAGGGTTTGCCACTGAGTTTTTGAGAATCTCTGCAGCAAATGGTAGATCGTTTTGACCTGCTCTAAGGCCCCCTTGACCTGGGATTGGGCCAGATCTACCAGATCTACATCCCTTCTGCCAAGATCTCCTGCATGTGTCCATCCTTGAGTGACATGTTTTGCATCCACACAGTCATCATTTCTTCTGGTTCAGGCATATGGTACCCTAATAATTGTAATCCACCAGTCATTTATTCCAAGCTGCACTCCAACAGATGAAGCATTGTGAAGATTTCAGCAAATTTGCTGTTATGTCCACAAATCTAAACCCCAAGAATATTTTACACAGAACCTATGTTTCTGTAATACCAGTGTTAATGAAAATACATGCTTTCCATAAATCAAACCCCACTCGAAGAATGTTTTATACAGAACCTAAGTTTCTGTAATACCAGTGTTAATGAAAATGCATGCTTTCTTCATTGGTTATTTTTAAGTTAAACATACAGATACACACATAACGTTTGAGTTTTTGTAATTCCACTCTTAGTGAGAATTCTTGTTCATCTCTTATCTACATTTATAACAATATATGAAACATTTAGGGGTACATTCATTAAAACCTTTCACACTCATGAGTTTTTGTTAGATCTGTCTGTATCTATCACACTTCTTAGATCTATCTGTAATGAAAATGGGATACCTATTCATTCCTACTAAAACTATTTATTTTTTATTTTTAAGTACACATTTTCATGTCATTTTTCCTTATGGCATATCATAAAAATAATAAATATTAAATGCTATAAATCAACATAATCATCCCAACAATCATGTCATTTCTTTTTCTCCTTCCCCAGTCCATATCCACATCCACTACAGACTGTTAAATCCATTAAAATCAATGGCAAATTTTCTATTAATGTCAGCAATAAAACAATAGCACCATGATAATTTATCTACAAACTGATAAATGTGGAACATATGGTATGCCTTTCAGACATTTACAGTTAATAAAAGTGATTAAAAGTGACACTAATTTAAATCCCAGTTAAATTTTAGACATGAACACACAAGGGACATGGAGAGTGGGATGCAATGTACCAGATCTGTAAAATTATTGTAAAGTTTATAGTCCATAAGGCAATTTATAGTGTATAACATAATAAAACATTTTATACTGACTTGCACAGTAAGCAAAAATATGTCAGTGCATACAGTTTTGTAGAATTCAGGAATGAATCAGTAGTTGCTTGGTATAATGTTACAGCATATTAGCAAGTTTCAATAATGTTTATTAGTACAAAAAGCAACAACAATATTTCTCTTTTCATCATCAGAACAAGGACTGTGCTCATTTCTGCAGTGTGAATATCATAACTTTGTCCACTCATCACTGGGTCCAGTGGAACCCAATTTCAAACTTCCATCAAAATCAGTATACCTGAGAGCTAAAGTTCAAGTGGCAATGTGCCACTCAAGGGGAAAAATCAGAAAGTATAACAACCATACAATTAAATTCCATCTATTAATATCCTTGCTAGGTACTAGCTTTACAAGCTTAACAATAAGTTTTATGGCCTGGAAATGTCAGCTGTCATTACCAAAAGAAAAATATATGCTGTGTAGATTTTAATATTTTTGAAGCAATGATCTCATTCTATCAATTCTGTATTTATTCCATTATGATTGTTTATATAATTAACATTTGACAAATAATGTAACTGATCTTGTTGGTTTAGATTTTAAGCTTTAGAATCCACTACTGCCTTGTCCAAGGGTTATGGCTTGCATGATTCTATTTTCATATTTTGTTGTTTCTGATCAATTAACATATGACTCTGCCTCCTGTATATAGTTATTCCCCTACACAAATCAAATACTTAGAATGATAACAGTAAGTGAATCTTTAAAATTTCAACATGAGTTTTAGTGTTTATGGGTTAGTGATAATTTCGGAATGAACAGTAGTGTTGCAAACTGATAATCAAACTGATCTTTCAGTAACACCAGTCAGTAAGTTATTGTAAAAATATGTCCTTCTGTGGGTATTCTCCCAAACACACACAAATTACAGACAGTAGCAAGTATTTTTCCAATGAGGGACAGAGTGAAGTAAGGTAGCGTCACTAGGGAGTGGGGAGGGTGCAGACTGTATCAGGTGACACCAATCGGGGTGGGGTAGATGCTAAGCCAGTTCCAGGTGCAGAGGAGACATGTAGAGGCAAAGGAGGCAAGGCAAGGCAGGTCCGGGCTGGCAGTAGTGGCAGGATTGTAAGAGGCAATGGATAGAGGAAGGTTCTCCACATCTGAAGGAGAAAAGAGGGAAGATGGGACCCCCCCTCCCCATCTCCATGCACTGCCTCTTGCACTTACGCTGTCACTGTCACTCCTGTGGCAAAGGAGGCAAGGTGAAGTGGGCCTGATGAGGCAAGCCTGGATTGATGGCAGTGGTGACATAGGGAGGGTCTCTGCCTCTGAAGGAGGAAAGGGAGAAGAAAGGACCCCTGCCTCTCCATCCAATGCCTCTTGTATTGTCATTGTCACTGCTGCTGCCCCGGCACAGGAGGCAAGGCAAGGTGAAGCAAAGTGAGGCAGGCCTGAGTGGCAACAGTGAACATGATGATGCAAGAAGTTTCCAGTGGCTTAGCTGAGATTCAAACTTTGATCCCCCACAGTCCAAATCCAACATTCAAAACCACTACACCACCATGTTTTATATGTTATAGAAAGTAAAATAATATTTCTGTGATAAAGAATTTCATGGTTGTAAAACTCCATTGAAAACTTGCTCTCTCACATACAACTTCCTGCATTTAAGAAATGGGAGGCCTCTATTAGTGCATCTCTCACAGCCATGGAAAAGGTGGGAGAACATGACCTCCTCCCCATCTTAGTGAAGGCATTTACGGTTCGTCACAATATCGAGAGGGTGGAGTGGTGTTTCAGGTTTAGGGATTTTGCAGCTAGCCAGGCTTCCAAAAGGCTGTAATAGTTGTTTGGAATCTTTCCCCATCAGGCTCCACTGTGTCATGTTACAATGAAGTACTTCACCCCCTTTTAGGAGATCCTGGACATTTGATGATGTGGCTAGGGAGGCATCGTGTCATGATCTGCAGCCACACCATGATCTGTTGGGCAGGTCACAAGGTTTGAATCTGATAGTTTGGGTCCCAACTGGGATTAAGTGTTTAGGCTAACATCAGGTGGCTTGTGAAGAGAGGCCTGCTAACAATGTTGTTTCAAAGCCCAAGAGGCCTCCAACTCTATGTTTTGGTCATTCACCTGGGCTGTAATGACCTAGGTTTGTTGAAGAGTAAGAACCTGAACCTATGGGTAATACAGTCTACATAGCCTGTGGTATCCTTATTGTGGTCTGCCATGCTGCTCCTGCAGCATGGTGGGGTAAATAAGACACGTTATCTTAATAGACACAACATTATCTCAGCATAATGCCACAACATAATTACATCTAATTGTCAAAGTAAGACTGGGAAATAAAGAAATAAGAAGAAGATTAGGAATGGGAAGGGCAGCTATGAAAGAACTAGAAAAGTAAAGAACCTGAAAAGTAAAGATATACAACTGAGCACAAAAGTTAGAATTGTCCAAGGCATTGTATTCCCCATCACCATGTATAGTTGTGAGAGCTGGACAGTAAAGGAAGCAGACAGAATTAAAATCAATTCATTTGAGATGTGGTGCTGGAAAAGATTTGGATTAGGCAAAAGAAATGAAGCAAGTGATGTCTTATAGATTTTTGTGCAGCCAATAACCTATTCATTGTCAACACATTTTTCATACAACCAGAAAGAAGGCTATACACGTGGACATCACCAGATGGTCAACACAAAAATCAAATAGACTATATAATTGGAAGTAAAAGTTGGCAGAACTCTATACTTGTGGCCAAGATTAGATCTAAATAATATCTCAACAGAATTTATTGACATCATAAGAAATGGATTCACACTACTAAACATAATAGGCCGAGAACCAAGGAACTATGGTCTAAAGCCAGGGACATAATAAGAGAAGAATGCAGACAGACACTTTCAACAAAGAAAAGGAAAGAGGAAAAAACATGGATGACAGAAAGAAAGCACTACAAGCAATAAAGAAAAGAAGAGAAGAAAAACAAAAGGGATATAGAAATAAACTAAGAATCAGTAATGCAACAGTACAAAGGCTTGTGCAGAAAGATAAAGAAAATTATTACAATGACCAATGGAGAGAAATAGAAGAAAACAGCAAAAAGGGAAGAACAAGAGATCCATTTCTCAAGATCTGTGAAATCAAAGAAAAATTCAAACCAAGGATTGGGATGCTTTATGACAATAAAAATAACATTATTCAATACCAGGAAGGAATAAAAAAATGGATGCAATACACAGAAGAATTATACAAAAGAGATGACAAATGAAGGACACATGGAATGAAGAGCCATATGAAGATGAAACCCAAATTCTAAAAAGTGAGGTGGAAACTGCAATAAGAGAAATAGGGAAAAACAAATCACAAGGAACAGATGATATTCCAATTGAACTGCTGCAATTCATATTGACTGAGTCAACACATATGGAAAACAAAATGATGGCTAACAGATTGGAATTGATCGATATACATCCCCATCCACAAAAAGGGAGGCATAAGAGACTGCAGCAACTATAGAACCATAGCACTGATCTCCTACGCAAGCAAAAACATGCTCAAAATTCTGCAACATAGACTCCAACCATACATGGAAATAGAGATCCTAAGGTCCAAGTGGGGTTCAGGAAAAGAAAAGGCACTAGGGACCACATTGCTAACATATGATGGCTAATGGAGCGCAGCAGGGAATTCCAAAAGAAAATTGGCATGTGCTTTATAGACTATAGCAA
>CM034708.1:151226000-151240025 GCA_020142125.1 Phrynosoma platyrhinos | reverse complement strand
TTCTCATACCACGAAAATGCATGCCATCCAAATTTGATATTATGACTTTCTTACATAGCAAGTTTTCATTTTCAAGCTTTATCCAATCCTCTATACAGGTCATACAATTGGTATAATAATATAGTTTTAGATTTGGAAGGGCAAATCCTCCTTTTTCTTTTGTTTTTATTAAATTGGACCATTTAATCCTTGGTTTTTTTTACTCTGCCATAAAAATTTACTCAATTCCTTTCTCCATTCATCTATACATTTCTCATTGTGGATTATCGGTATATTCTGGAAGAGGTACATTATGTACCAGGTACACTTTCCAAGGTCTGAAAGCTCCCAGCTTGGAAAAATGGTTGCTAAAGCATGCCTGGGACCCAGGATGCAGCCAGGCTGCACTCAGCCAGCAGAATCAGCAGCGACTTTGTAATGATAATACTCAGCTGCATCCTGGAAGAGAATTCAAACTGGGAAAGGTAAGTCAGGGATTTTAGCTGTGAGAAAAACTCCTAACTATACTTTTAACTTTTGTATGATATGAATTTTTAACTGTATCTGTTTTAAACTTTGTAAACTGCCTTGAATCCCAGACTGGAAAAAGCAGGACACACACACACACACACACACACACACACACTCTATCTGCTTAATTATGTTTCCCCCTCTTTTCAAAGATGCATGCTAGAAAATTTTAGGACTGTTTCAAACATGATTTTTTTTTCTTATATGTAGAAAATTCCTGGGTGAGATAAGCTTAAGGTTGACTTAAGTTTACATGATAGGTGCAACCATATGCGTAATGTTCCATAAATCAGCCTACAGAAGCACACGTGCAGAAAGAGTACCGAGAGAGACATTTTTAAGATGAGTGCCCAGGCTATATCAAATGAAAACAAAAAACTATGTTGTGCAGAGGACAGTCTATTTTAACCCAAGCCTTGTTTTAGGCACTATGACAACATAGCGTAATGTAATATTCTATCTGGTTCCATAAGACATACAAATTCTGTACAGAGAATGCCTAAAGCCACTTAATGGTGGTTTTACAAAAGCTAAATGACCTTTTGCTGTTTGTGTATTGAGGCTTATGTAGCTGCTACCCTGGTAATGTTCCAGCTTCCCCTGAAATCTTGGCTCTCTCACAATGTTTCGAAGGGTAAAATTTCCCACTAGGAATGTAGTCTTCAGTCTGTTTAATCAAAAGTTTAATCAACTAACATTTTAGTTGATTAAATCTATGGTAGAAAATTGTAATTAATCAGCGTAAAAATGGGAAAGCTGTCTGTTAAGAAACTTTTTATTAGTCTAACATATGGTTACAGCAGGGATTTTTTAAAAGATGAGACTTCAAAAAATGGTAACAAATGAAACAACATGCATTAAATATATTTAAAAACTATATTGAAATTCTATCAATATACAAACTTATTTTAATTAGTTAAAGCAACTGATTAAGTCTTTCATCCAATCAGATAACAATCCTATTTTCAATGCATTTTCCTGCCTTGAAATGATCTTTATTGCCTCATTCTTGAGCTATTATTGCTTCAACAATTTCACATCAGTTCCTATTATTTTATGAAATCAAACTCCATTTTCACATGGCATCAAAATAATTATATGAAATTCCAATAGTTTCTGATTAGGATAAGATTTTTGTACACCAGAGGTTTTTGACATTCAGATAACTATTTATGCCTTAATGAGAAGCTCTGCTAAGCTCCACTTGGGGGAATAAAGAGGTGCTAATAATGCAGATCAAATTACTCTCTTCTTTGGTAAAGCCTACAGACTGGGGCAAAAATTATTCATAAATTTCTCTAAGACCTCTTATAGAGCTGTGTTGTCTTCTAGGAAAAGACCAATAGCAATATAATTAAATTAGGCCTTGATTTTACTAGCTGAACATTGCCTAAGTATGCAACTACTTCCTTCCTTTCTTCCTTCCTTCCTTCCTTCCTTCCTTCTTTCTTTTTATAATCTTAATTTGAGAAGTATTTCATAGAATCATACAGTTGGAAGAGATCACAAGGGCCTTCCAGTCCAACCCCCCTGCCATGCAAGAACTCACAATCAAAGCACTGCCAACAGATGGTCATCCAGCCTGTGTTTAAAAACCTCCAAAGAAGCAGACTTTTACCACTCTCCAAGGGAGTGTGTTCCATTTGATTTTAGGCACTTTAAAAAATAAAACAAGAATGTCACCAGATTTATTTAAAATCAACAGTTCTTCCAAGAATTGATTCTAGGTGTACCTGCAAGTGTTGTTCATAGCTTTTAAAGGTTTAATGCTGTGGTGAGAATTTCATGGCCCTCCAGATATTGTTAGACTGTATCTTCCAGCATTCCTCACCACTGCTAATGCAGGCTAGGTGAGATGGATGCTGCAGTTCAAAAACATATAGAGGGCTGTCTATTACTCACCGCTAATTTAAAGACTTGGTTAAATTAGACTGTGTTTGCATGTGCCTATATGTTCCTTCTTCAGTCCTCAGACTAACAGGGAAGCCCTGTTCTGTGCCACATCCCCTTCAAAGTGAGGACCAAAGGTATATTGTAGTTTCCATGCTATTGGAACCATGTTACTAGGAACGATGTTTAATTTCTTAAAGTATGGGAGTCTCAGGACATCAACAGCCTATTATTGAAAATATCACTGGTTGCAAGACTGTTCACATTTTCCAATTTTTTTTTTTGAAAATTTTCAATTCCACACCCACCCACCCACCCCGAAAACACATTGCACACACAAAAATGCTCTGTGCACAAAAGCCCTTTACTGAAATTTTTGCACACACAGACACCAAAAATGGGCAAAACTACAAAATCCTATCAGCAGGGAGAGAAACAGTTTTGTTCTTACATCCCTACAAGGCTTAGGGATTGCTGATACCTCAGCCTCATGTGAAAATTGTTTCTTGCAAAGAACTTTCCATGCAGGGCAACTGGATGCTTTCACTATTGCCTTATTACAGTTATGAATTCTTTTATGCAACAGCAACATTAGTTTGCATTGACAGCAGTACAGAGGTTATTATTTTTAAACTGATATTTGAGGTTTTAGAGTATTTTGTACAAAACATTTGGTTTCATCTCTGAAAAGATAAGTTCATGTTATATACAAGGTTCAAGTGTCTGACTCAATAAATAACTCACCAATCTAAAGGACTGTTTTCATATTTGCTTTATAAAACACAAGAATTAATTATCCAAGGTAAACTACCTTGAGACAGATTTAAAGACCCGTCATGAATGGCCATTTTTTAGGCTACCTCTGGGTGTGACTTTTTATATTACAATGACAAATGCAGCAGAGACAGTTGTCAAGAGCAGGGGACTCATTACACATACACTGTGCAAACTGGCATCAATCTCACATTCTGCAGTCTTCCATAACCTCCAACATTTCACAGATGAAAAACCAGGACACATGTGGCCCAGCAACATCAGAGTGTAGACAAGATGACAAAAGTTATAAATGAAGAAAAACAGACAAACTTGGAGATGCTACAGCTATTTGTTTTTGCCTGAGCCTAATATGAATCCTTCCTTTCCTCTCTTAGAGCCTTTACAGACTGCCAGAAATAATGTAGCTTGAGACCACTTTAACTGCCCTAGATCAGTGCTAGGGAATCATGGGGACTGTAGTTTATTGTGGCACCAGAGCTCTCTGACAGAGAAGGCTCAATGTCTCAGAAAAAAACTACCATTCCCATGATTCTCTAGCACTGAGCCAGGACAGTTAAAGTGGTCTCAAGCTGCATTATTTCTGGCAGTCTGTAAAGCCCCTTAGTTGCTAAGATAGTTGAGTGCAAATTTCTTTTCCTTTTTGAACTCAGTTTGCAGAAACTGAAGACATTATGAAGGAGAGAAAGTGGGGAAAGAGAGAGAAACTGGGACATTTTATAGAATAGCTGAAAAAGTGCCACAATGGAAAACTAATTGGGACTATCCTTGCCAAATCAAGACAGTTAGTGGATATGCACTTCACATCCTGAAAATGCAATCTCCCTGTATTACAGTATTCAAAAGCATGACTAGTCCTACTCAAGCAACTCTTATAGGCTTATTGCACAGCACTTAAGGAATGGGAACGGAATGGAACGGAACGGAAGGGAATGGAATGGGGCAAAAACGCATTTTACTGCATGGGAGAATGCCACCGATGCCACTGGGACTCCCCAAGGCATTCCCCAGCCGTTCTTGGCAGCCAATTTTGAAGAACAATTTTGAACTGTCCTTCAAAAATTGGCTGCCAGGAATGGGTGATGAATGCCTTGGGGACTCCCGGCGGCATTGGTGGCGTTCTCTCATGTAGTAAAATGCGCTTTTTGCTCCCTTCCATTCCCTTCCGTTCCATTCCCATTCCTGTAAGTGCCGTGAGATAAGATTATTAGTAGAAGAAGAAAAAGAAACTGCTGGCTAGTACTGCCCACATCCACACTTCTGGATCATTTGTCTTGATTACTGCTTAATATCATATTAGAGATTGGGACAAAACACATTTGGATTCAGCTCAACCAGAAGAACTGCTACTATTGTTTTCATTATTATTAATTATACTGCTACCATGTGTTTCCATCAAATAAACAATCCTTGAGGCAACTAACAATAATTCAAAGTTAGATTACAATAAATTAAAAACAGGTTTAAAACACATTAGATAATAGAACTATTAAAATTATTACATTAATCAAACAAAATCATCAAGAATGCACAAAATAATCTAAAACACAAGTCTGAAACCTTTAGAAGCTGATAGAGTAGAAAATGGTCATAGGTTCAAAAAGACAGGATTCAGGAGTCTGGTGGGAGCCACTCTGGAGAACTCTTCTTCCATGTGCCTATTAAGGAGATGTTGAAGGAGATGTAAGCTCAAGAGAACCTTTCCCTAAGTTCTTAATAGACACATAGGTTCAAAATAAGACAGGAAAGTCTTAACAGGACAGGGTCCTAATGAGACAGGAGGCTCTTAGACTGTTAGGCTCCAAGCCATTTTAGGTTGAAAACAACACGTTCAGTTGATCTTCCAAAATGTTTTGAACTGGTCATTCAACTATATCTTCCTAGATAAATTTAATGGTTTCTTTTCAAGATGACTTTTTTTCTGAAGACTGTCCTAATTTAAACAGGAAATAACTGCAAATAAGCCTCCCTATTTATATTCACACCCAAGAGCACCTATATGTTTCAGCCACAATAGAAATCTATTGGGATCAAGAAACAAGCAACCCTTGTCAGATGAACAAAATTGCAACAGATGCTGTAGAAAGAAGCAACCCCAAGAAGTCACCTTGAAAAAACACTGAAACACAGCATTTATCTTCACAAGGGAGAGTAAATGAAAGGACAGGATGACATTTGCCACACACACAAAAGAACAGTTAGGAGAATGTTCGTTCTATGCTGATCTCTATTTTTAGACCCATACTGCCATTTATAAATTGCTCCCACTAGCTCAACTTTAAACAGGCTTTTGCAAGCGTTCACTGAAAAACCCTCTCTCAGTCCCTTTATTAAAGGCATCACATATGCCTTGTCTGCTCATCAAAAGGGAAGAAGGTCATCTCATAGAATGTGGAAGACTGTGTTTTGGAGCTCCGATACTCAGAGAATATAACTGAAGAACTGTTAAAAGATTGGCCATCTCAGATCCAGTTTCTTTGCCAATATTTTATGTCTGTATATTTTTTATATTCATGCCCAAGAGCACCTGTATGTTTCAACCATAATAGAAATCCATTGTGATCAAGAAACAAACCGTCATCAGTTAAACAAACCTGCAGCAGATGCTGCAGAATGAACCAAACCCAAGAAATCACCTTGCTACAATCCACACAGACAGAATCAACTGTAATGTTAATCAATATATGTCAACAAATATAGAAAACAAAATGGTGGGAACAGTTTTGAAACAATTAATATACATCCCCATCCACAAAAAAGGAGAAACTAAAGACTTCAGCAACTATAGGACCATAGCATTAATTTCCCATGCAAGCAAAATTATGTTCAAAATTCTGCAACATAAACTCCAATCATATATGGAGAAGAAAATCCCAGAGGAGCAAGCAGGGTTCATGAAAAGAAGAGGCACTAGGGACCATATTGCAAATATATAATGGCTAATGAAGCACACCAAGGAATTCCAAAAGAAAATCAGCATGTGTTTTATAGACTATAGTAAAGCCTTTGACTGCATAGAAAATGAAAAGCTATGGAATGCTCTTAAAGATGTGGAAGTGTCAATACATCTGGTAGTCCTGTTGAGAAATCTGTACTTAGAACAAGAAGCTATTGTTAAAACAGAATATGGAGAAACACAATGGTTCCCAATTGGCAAAAGGGTTGGGCAAACTGCATTCTAGCACCCTATCTGTTCAACTTGTATGCAGAAAATATATATGAAGAGCAGCCTTAGTCTCGAAAAAAGGAAGAGATAGGAGATATCAACAACCTAATATATGTGGATAAATCCATACTTACTAGTGGAAAATATAAACAAAGATATCAACAATCTAAAATATGTGGATAACACCATACTACTAAGGGCCTCGGCAGATGGCTAATTGAGCCGTCTCCGAGGCCAGGAAGAGGAGGAGCAGCCACTCGCGTGGTGCTCCTTCCTCTCCCTGAGGTCGTCCTCGGAGCTGCTGGCCCTCTGCACGGCCGGCACTCCAGGGACAACCTCCCGCCGCAGCGACCGGACGCGCTGTGGCAGAAAAGACAGAGAAAGTGTACCCGACGCTTTTAGGGCACACTTCCCCTGTCTTGAGGAAGGAGCACTGATTTAGCGCTCCTTCCAGGGACGCCGCCGGTGCGCTGAGGTGCGGAGGCTGCGGCCCCGCGGCGCGCCAGCCCAGGGCATCTGGGAAGCTCTCGTCTGCTTCCCCTCAACAGAAAATATCATGGACCTGGAACAATTACTAAGGAAAGCAAAGGAGAAAGTGCAAAAGCATTCTGAATGCTGAACATAAAGAAAACAAAAATAAAGAACACAAAATTCAACCTAGACAATGAAGAAATAGAAATAGTAAAAGAATTGCCATACCTTAGATCAAGCATCAATCAGGAAGGAGACTGCAGTCAAGAAATCAGAAGAAGTCTATGAATGGGAAGGGAAGCTATGAAAACTAGAAAAATTCCTAAAAAGTAAAGATGTACAACTAAGCACTAAAGTCAGAATTGTACAAGCCACTGTATTCCCCATCACCATGTATGAATGTGAAAGCTGGACAGTGAAGAAAGCAGATAAGAAGAAAATCAACTCATTTCAGATGGGGTACTGAAGAAGAGTGCTGAGGATACTGTGGACAGCCAAAAAGACAAACAAATTGATCCTTGAACAGATCAAGCCTGAAATCTCCCTGGAAGCCAAAATGATTAAACTGAGACTGTTGTAATTTGGCCACATCATGACAAGGCATGACCCATTAGAAAAGACAATAATGCTATGAAAGGTGGAGGAATGTAGAAAAAGAGGAAGACCACATGCTACATGAATAGGCTCTATTAGGAAAGTCATGGGTATGAATGTACAAGTCTTGGAGATGTCTCATCCACAAGGGCACCAGGAGTCTGGATTGACTCAAAGGCTCTTAACAACAACAATACTTTTTAATCACATGGGATCAAGAAACAGGTTCCAGTCTGAAACTAGTAATCCCAGATTTTATGCCAATGTACTAAACAGAGCATTTCTGGCTACTGTCATCATTTAGATAGATGCAGCCTACAGAAATAGTAAGAAAAGGATTTGCATTTTGCCAGATGGAATTACATTATTCCTGAAACCCCCAGCATTCAAACAAAGTAAACAGAACACTAATTGCACATTCCAGGTGTAAATTAATGCAGCCTTGAAACTTTTTCTTCACTCCAAAGAGTCAACACTTTTAAATTACTTCTTATGTGAATGTTTTATTTGTTTTATTGAGAATTATGAGTGCAAGAGGCTGTCATTTTCCTCTTCAGATGTCTGTTCTTCCCAGGAGTCCGCATACCTTTTCCTGGGTTTCAGGGTAGTTGATCAATGAAAGACTAGGGAAGTTGGACTTTGAGATGGTAGACTTAGGACCTTTACAGACTGCCAGAAATAATGCAGCTTGAGGCCACTTTAACAGTCCTGGCTCAGTGCTAGGGAATCATGGGAATTGTATTTTTTTCTGGAACACTGAGCCTTCTCTGTCAGAGAGCTCAGGTGCCAGAATAAACTACAGTTCTCATGATTCCTTATCACTGAGCCAGGACAGTTAAAGTGGTCTCAAACTGCATTATTTCTGACAGTCTGTAAAGGCCCTTAGTTTCCCGGGGTGTTAACCCTTTTAAAGGTAAACTAAAATATGCAGGTATGAGAGTTAAACTTGTTAAGAGTTCAACTTTCATCAGCAGAGCAGCAAAAAAATGTGAGTCAGACTATATTTGAATATGCCTTCCTAAAAAATAAAGACTAAATAAAAAATAATGACAAACATGTAGTTTAAAAACAAAGAATAATGACTTTAATAAATATTTACACAACAAACTAAATCCTATCCCAACTGGTGTTAATATAGCAGGAAGAAAGCTGTCACTAAGAAGACTGTTACTGACTGGAAACTGAAAGGTGACAGTTTCAAATGTTCAGAGAGTCATTTAAACTGCCAGATAGAATGAGAGAGTGAGGAAGGGAGGAAGTCCCTGCCTAACTAAGGAGGGAAAGGAGAATGCAATATATAAATCTTCCAACAGGCACAAACAAAGTAGACCTTGTAAACCTGAGATCTGCTCACTCCTGTGACAGGGACAAACACCAGGTTTTGTAATCCATGAGAAAGCAAGCCCATTTGGGTGGCCGTAGCATGAGCCTATACACCTCTTAAATGACAGGTCCTAGTTTCCTGGTACTTGCATCCTTCTAGTAAATGCAGCATTAGATGAGGTCTTCTCATGTTATTGTCACTGAATTTATCTCCATCTTCATTTGTAAGAAATTGGACCATTCTGCCCGAAGGCATCCATTTCTGTTTTGAGTGCCCAATCCTATCATGTATTCTCAGTCAAATGATTTGCAAAAAGGCTAGGCATCTTTAAAATGCTCCTAACTTCTCGCATGCCATTTCTCAATAGGCTGTCTAACTTGTCAGTTCAGCTAGCTTGCAAACCAAGCATGGCAGTAGTAGTCTTTGTGGGACTGAGGCTACAAGACAGCACTGATGGATGCATCTGCTCAAAGGAACAAAAACATAAGTTCAGGTGAGGTCACTGAAAGCTAGATGAAGAAGAGCCTTTTGAAAGCAGAGGCATCAGCACTTGTATGAAGTGATTGCTGGGTGAGGGAAACGATAGCACCTGCTCTTTGTTTCATCTCTTGGTATCTTTCTTTGCTCTGTGTACTCAAGCCTCTGACTTCCTCTTTCCCAGCTGTGGTCACTTCCCCTTTCTTGAAAAATTTAAACTTTTGTCTAGGAAAGGTACAGCTATGTGGATAGCTGCTAGTACACTCCCATACATGAGAACCAGCTGTTAGTTAGAGCTCTTATAACCACATATATGTCAACTTCTTACATTTTTTAATTTCCTATTCCAAAATGGATTTTCAGACACAATAAGTGTAAGTTTTTGTTTGTTTTTACCATACATGAGCATCCTGAGTAATTATTTCTGTTTCTACCACAAACTTATATTGTTCTAGCCCTGCTGCACTTTGCTTAACGTATATGCCAAATATTCCAGCAGAGTCTAAGGGGAAATTAAGTAAATGAGGGTGAGAAATAATGTATTTCATAAATAGCTTCTACTTGCATAGTCTTCCTGCCTTCTAATCCTGACTTATTAGATTAGTGAAGGCACTCAAGCGGGTCAGCTTTTGCCCCTTTAATTTCAGTTGATACCTACATGTACTTTGGGTTGCCCTCTGTATCTCTGTAAATTCCCCCACTCCTTCTGTTACAGGGCTGGGGAACTTTTGACTCTCTAGAGCTGCATCTACACTGAAGAATTAATGCAGCTTGACCCTACTTTAACTGCCATAGGTCAGTGCTATAGAAGTCTGGGATATGTAGTTTTGTGAGATATTTAATCTCACAAGATCTTGTGTCACAAAAAACTACAAATCCCCAAGATTCCATAGGATGGAGCCATGACAGTTAAAGTGGTCAAACTGCATTAATTCTGCAGTGTGGCAGCAACCCAGATCAATTTTTCTCAACCTTTTTTCACTCTGGAGGAATTTTTTTTTAATATTAAACTTTTATTATATCACATACAATTTTGTTGTTCAATAACAACACACTCATAACCTGTCAGCAGCATCAAAAAGACAAAAAATTAAAAACAAGCAAATACATATAATAGATATATCATCTCACTATATCAAACTATCCATTCACTACTTCTTTACACCATCCTTAAGCTGATTTATATTTTCATTTTATTTTCCTCTATAAATTGTTATCTACCAAAAACAAAAAAAATTGCTTCATAGTTTACTCTTCTAATTACTTCTCCATTACTTTAATTGTAATATTCTTAATTCTCTTTCTAAATCTTTCCTTCCTGAAAGCAGAGTTTGTATTTCTACCTTTTTACTCCTCCATTTATTTACTTATTGTATTTCCCCAGATTTTATATAGGTAGTTAGGTAGATAGGTAGATAGATAGGTAGATAGATAGATGATAGATAGATAGATATAGATATATACTTTTTTCAATCTTATATTTTCTCTTAAGTTTTCATTGATTTCTTTTGATAAGAGGTCCATTTCCATCATATCTATAAGTTTAATTAGCCATTCATCTATCTGAAATTTCTTCTTTAATTGCCTGTATTTTGCATAAATTTGTCTAGCAGCAGTCAACATATAGAAAATAATTCTCCCATACCTTTTTTCATTATTGTTGTCCAATATACATAGTAACATTGTTTCAGGTCTATATTCAAGATTTATTTCTAATATTTCATTTATGCTTGCATAAATTTCTTTACAGAATATTTTTGCTTCTATGCAGGCCCACCATAGATGGAAAAAGATACCCCCTTTCCTTTTCACATTTCCAGCACTGATCTTTTCCTGTACCATATATTCTTCTTATTTGATCTGGGGAGAGATGCCATCTATGTAGAATTTTATAGTAGTTCTCCAGAACATCCTGATTTGCTGATATTCCAGCACCTCTCCCACTGATTCAGCTTTATAATTCATCTACAATTTTTAGTCTATACTATCATTTTTTCTTTTATTACATCTTCCTCCATATAGATTTCTAATAATTTTTATGTTCTAGATAAAAGTGCAGGCTTCTCTGACCAGATAATTTCCTCTAAATCAGTTTTTATGTCTGTTATTCCTGGGGTTTTTTTTTCATTCATTTGGTATCTTGCTCTCAGTTGTTGGTAAAGAAACCAATCACATTCCATTCCTTCTAGTCTTATTTGCGCTAGAGTTTTCATCACTGGTTTTCCATTAATCTTTTCTAGCAAATCACAATATTTTATCCATCTTTCTTTTCTCTGTGGGTCTAAACTAAAAAGAGCTTCATGGGGTGAAACCCAAGTTGGGATTTTTAGACATATTCTTCTTTTATATATTTTTCCAGATCTCAAATATTGCTGCCCTAATAAAGTGATTTTCAAAATCTTGGTTTGCTTTAATTTTATCATAAAATAAGAAAGCATGTAACCCAAATCTTAACTCCAAACTTTTTAATTTTAGTAGTCTCCTATCCTCTAGTTTTAGCCAGTTCCTTATCCATGTAAGGACATTTGCTCTGAAATATAATCTTAAATTGGGGTCTGCAAATCTAGTATCTACTGCATCTTGCATGTATTTTTGTTTAATCCTGAATTTTTCCCCCTCACATATATATTCAGATAATTGTTTTTGCCATTCTTTAAAGATGCTATCATTCTTAATTATGGGTATGGTTTGAAAAAGGAAAAGTATTCTTGATAGGATATTCATTTTAACTATGGAAATCCTACCTAGTAAAGTTAATTTTCAGTCTCTCCAATTGTTTATATCCATTTTGATTTCATTCCATAGTTTCTTAAAATGATTTCTAAATATACCTGAATTTTTATTTGTTAATGTTACTCCCAGATAGCTGGCTCTTTTATTTACCTTAAATCCTAATGTTTTTTCCCTCTTTTGTTCTTCTGCTTTAGTCATGTTTTTCGTAAGTACATTTGTTTTCTCTTTGTTTATCTTTAGTCTAGATATTTGTTCAAATTTCTCTCTTTCGTTAACTGATCAATACTACTAAGTGGGTCTTCAATCTAATGTAATAACTATGCTGTCTGCAAACGCTCTTAGCACATATTAACCTCTTTTAATTCTGACACCTTTTATATTAATGTCTTCTTTAATGTTTCTTAAGAGTATTTTGAGTGTTAATATAAACAATAAAGGGGATAGGGGACACCTCTGTCTTGTCTCTTTATTAATTACAATTGATTTTGGGCCTCTGCAGACCTGTCCAAAGGGATGGCCTGAAGGCAGAGATGGGGTGGGGAAGCAGCACGCTGGCCCCCCAAACCCACGCTGGCAGCATCCTGATGCTGTGTGCCGTTATGCATGGCGCAAGGCATCAGGGCGCCCTTCCAGCGCAGCGTTTTGATGCACTGTGCCAGAAAGGGCACTAAAGAGCCGTGCGTAGGCTCTTAGGGCAGCCTTTTGCTGCCCCTGAAAGGAGCAGCATTTTGCCACTCTTTCAGGGGCACCAAAAGGGAGGATCGGGGGCGTGGCATGTGGTTGCAGCGGCCCTGATCCATGGCTAGCACGGGCGGCCCAGAGCCACCCGTCTGCATAGCCCCTTTGTTCTTGAGCCATCGAGTACTATTTTAGCTGTTTGTTCCTTATATATAACTTGTATCCAGTTTTGAAAAGTTGATACTATTTTCATTCTATTTAATATTTCTGTCATAAGCTTGCCATCCAAGTTGTCAAAGGCCCCCTGGATGAATTCTTGAAATGATTTTCATGCCTCAAGGAACTCCTGTGTAAAAATTGTTATACCAACATTTCAAAAAATAAAAGATGGGTGCCCCAGGCATGATCTCTTGCAGAAATCCTAACAACCTTTTATGGAATCCTAGCATTCCAGTTAACTCTGGTTGAGAAACTGTGCTCTAGAATTTTGGCCTAAACTCCCATGAGTCCCACCAAGTGCAGCCAAGGGTAAAAGATTATAGGAGCAGTAGTCCAAAGATCTGTAGGACCCAATATTCCCCAATCCTGTTCTAGCGTTTAGTACTGACTGTTACTACTATCATCTTGTTTTCAAAAACACAGGCACCAAACTGTACCAGAATGACACAAAAATAGCAGTTTCCCCCCAGATCAGTCTGTGGAGTAAAGGTTCCAGAAGCAATGAATAGTCTGATCAACATAGCTCTTTTTCTTTCTTTGTTACTATTGTGTTAAAACTGCCTATTCATGTTTCTTCAGACTATACCTTTTCACTTAACACTTGAAAGTAACACAGCCAGAGATGTGTTAGAAACCACCACTTTTAATTTAAGATACTGCTTAAACTGGCAATGCTATCTAAGGTTTGCCTGTTACTACATGTTTTTCAGTAACAAACTATTTTCTGCAAACTATTCTTATTTCATTGCAAGAGCTGCTAAATAATGTATTGCCAACAGGCAATCAAGCATTCCCTATAACGATCTAAGTGACTCAGCATCAAAGAAGCCTTCAAAACACAAGCAAGCTATTCTGCCTCAAGAAGCTGCACGTCACTAACTCTTTAACCAGTTCAG
The DNA here is from genome assembly GCA_020142125.1 of Phrynosoma platyrhinos. Lineage (NCBI taxonomy): Eukaryota > Metazoa > Chordata > Lepidosauria > Squamata > Phrynosomatidae > Phrynosoma > Phrynosoma platyrhinos. The sequence goes on along the minus strand of CM034708.1, from coordinate 151,226,293 downwards.
AAACCCAGTGTTGGAAAGAGACAGCTGAACATATTCTCTAAATGTTGGACACATCAATATGGCAATAGCATGTTCTGCCTCTGTGATGATATTAATTAGAGCAAAGCAGAACTATTAATGGATTTTTTTAATTTACAGACCCCCTAACACCATGGCACTAAAATCATTCTGCATATTTTTTCTATGCATAAAATATTTCTATTTTAATCTTTACTCAGCATCAGTTCTAATATTTGCAGGGTCTCACCTCCTCTACACTTACAAGGAGTGCTTCCAAGTGTTTTTTCTCTCTC
>CM034708.1:151177066-151193027 GCA_020142125.1 Phrynosoma platyrhinos | reverse complement strand
TCGCCTATAGACTCTGTTTCAATGGTAGCATCTAAGTCGGCTCTTATCAGATAGGTTTGTGGGAAGTTATGTACTCTGAGTAGTACCTGGTGAAAGGTAAACCTAGCTTCCAGAAGCAGAAGCAGTCCTTCTGAAATAGATGCTGGCACAGGTAACTGAGGTCTAGGAATAGAAGAACCTTCCCTATGAGGAAAGGCTACAATGATTAGCTAAGTAAAAAATAAGAAATAAAAGAGGTCATAAGCATATGCATGGCATGAAGACATTAAACAGAGTTTTTATCCCCGGCTTGTAGTATCATAAAAAAAGGATTACAGTGGACCTGTGGTGTCCACTAGGGTTTGGTTCCAGCACCCCCTCTAGATACCAAAATCCATGGATACTCATGTCCCACTAAACATAATGGCACAGCAAAATGGTGTCCCTCATATAAATTGGTAAAATCAAGGTTTGCTTTTTGGAATATATATTTTTGGGGAAAATTTTCAAGCCCTGGATGCTTGAATCTGTTGATAAAATATCCATGGATAAGGAGGGCCAGCTGTATTATATGATGAGGAAATTAAGGAGAAGAAAATAGAAGTTCAAGTAGAGGCACCTTCTCCTTCTGTCACAAATGATTATTCTACAAAAAATCAGCAGAAATCCTTTTTACAGGTGAAGCAGAAATTCCCTTCTGAAATCTTAATATTGATAGATTTGGGATCATTGCATAAGGTTCCTAGTTTTACAGTAAGAAATGCATTTGTCACGAACTGAATTTTTTAATTTCCTGCAAATTTCAAGTTGTAGATTTTTTTTATGGGTAATGTAGCATGCATGTCACTAATGCAGCATACATGCTGTATGTCAAAAGCAGCATGGCTCTGAAGGAGCACTCATATCAAATACAGAATCACAGAATCATAACGTTAGAAGAGACAACAATGGCAATTCTGTCCAGCCCCTGCCATGCACAAATACACAAACAAAACACTCCTGGCAAATAGCCATCTCTGTTTTATAACCTCCAAAGAAGGAGACTCCACAACACTCCAAGGCAGCATATTTCACTATCAAACAGCTCTTACCAGCAAGAAATTCTTCCTAATGTTTAGATGGAATTCCTTTTCCTTTAGTTTGAATCCACTGTTCCATATCGTAGTCTAGTGATGGCAAACCTTTTAGGGGCCAAGTGCCCAAACTAAGTGCCGGGTGTTACCTGGTGCCAGGGGCAGGACTTCCAGGGAGGGACTTCTCCCCCTCCCTCCTGGGCCTTTAGATGCCTCTCCAGAGACAGCTGAAGGCCTGGGGGGGAGAGAAGAGGTACAGGTACACACATCTTCCTCCCCTTCCCCTGCACTGTCCCCAGCCTTCAGCTACCTCCAGAAAGGCAGCTGAAGGCTGGGGAGGGTCGGGAAAGAGGAGGAACAGACACACGCATCTTCCTCCCCCCCCCCATGCCATCCCTGGCCTTCAGCTGCCTCTGGAGAGACAGCTGAAGTTCTGGGATGGCCAGGAAGGAAAAGGAACAGGTGTGTGCCTCTTCCTCCTCCTCCCTGCATCTGTGTGCCGGGGAAAATGGCTTCACATGCCATCTCTGACACTCATGTCATAGGTTTGCCATCACAGTCCTAATCTCTTGAATAGAACAAAACAAGCTTGCTCCATCCACAATAAGACATCCCTTCAAATATTTTAACATGGCTATTGTGTCACCTCTAAATCTTCTCTTCCTCAGATTAAATATATCCAGCTCCTTAAGCCACTTCTCATAGGGCATGGTTTCTAGACTTTCACCTTCATTTTTGTTGCCCTTCTCTGGATGCACTCCAGCTTGTCACTATCTCTCTTGAATTGTGGTGCCCAGAACTGGACACAGTATTCCAGGTGAAGTTTGACCAAACCTATTTACTTGGAAGTATAGGACTCTTTATAATCTATGATTCATAAGAACCCTCCATTGTACTAAGGAACAGATTTGAATGTAAACAGTACATGGGCAAATAATATGCTTCTCCCAAGACAAAACCAGAGAGACCTAGTTTCCCACAGAAGAGTTTGCCCCTCACCTCAGTGCTGCTTCATCCTCCTCATGAAGAGGACCGAGAGAGCCGCATGCACGGCATACAGCAGGAGGCAGTGTGCCCAGCCCCCTCCCTACTGTAAGCTGTTCTACTTGTGAGTAGAACAGCATGCAGCAGTGAGGTGGGTGGCACCCTTTTGGCCCCACCTCAGAAGCCCCACTCAGAAGTTCCATCCCCATCCACACCAGGTGACACCCTGGGGGTGATGCCACTTCTTGCTTGTTGATAAGGCAAGAAAGAAGAAGGTTATGCTCTTATGTCAGACAACATCTGATAGTCTGAAAGCTACATAATGTCTACCAAAACCAGAGGAGTGAATGTTGTCCTCTTCTGTTCCCATCTGTGCCTAAAGAGGACTCTAATGTTTGAACTCAGTAGGATGGGTCCCAACTTCAAAGTTCACAGTTAATATTCTTGTTAAGTCATTAATGCATAGCTCTACATACAAGCTCGTATGTTTGAGTCACCAGGATAAAAATGTTCTAAAAATCCAGCCTGGAGCTTTCATTTATTTGCAATTTAACACCAGTATAGTTTTTCTTATTCAGTCAAAACCATTTGATTTTGACCACAAAGTAAAGTCAGTCCATTTTGGTTTAACCTACAGGAGCCTAACAACTTCAAAGGCACTAATATCATGATATAAATGAATAAGCTATTGCAATGTGATCTTAATGGCTGCAAATCATCTGCATTTATTTAATGGATGGGGAAATCAAATAAGAAGCAGAAGAAAAACATACTAAAGTGCTAAAAAAAAGCCCTGTGAAAGAAAAACTAAATACTTCTAATAACACAGGGGTAGGCAACCTTTCTGAGCCTGGGGCCGGGTTGCTGTCCCTCAGACAATTGGGGGGCCGAAGCACCATAAATAAATAAATAGATAAATAAGTAAAATTAAAAATTAAAAAAAATTAAAAAAAATTAAAAAAATATGCATGCACACTCTCTCAGCCCCAGAAAAGCCATGGCAAACCCCCTGTGGAGATTTTGCCAAGAAAACCCCAAGAACAAGTAATAACAACAATAATCAATATCATCATGGCAGGCGGCAGCGGGGGGCGGCGGCAGGACTGGCCTGGGGCCGGTCCAAAGGCCTCAGGGGGCCGCATCCGGCCCCCAGGCCTTAGGTTGCCTACCCCTGTAATAACAGAATACATCAAATTGAGATTATTCCCATGAAATAACTGCAAATCCTGTTTTTAGAGCACGAGGGAGAAATGCAGTAGGGATAGTGGGATTTTTCAAAACCTGAACCAACCATGGACCACATGACACCAAAAATAGTTTTGAAAAAACAGCTGAAAATGAAAAGTGTCTTGAAGCCTACTTTGGGAGTTTTCAGATGGTTGGGAAGGGATTGAGAACTTTGAAATCACCACTCCTTCAGGCATCCAGGAATGGAGACTCTTTATGGACATCCATCTCTCATTCTCTCTCTCTCTCTCTCACACACACACACACACACATTTACTAAGATGTAAGGGCTCATCCAAAACAAGGGAGAAGTCTGCAGAGAAGGGCCTTGAAGGCCACATGGGGACTTTAGGTCATATTTTGCTTTTAAATATCAATGTTTTAAACACCCTTCAGGTATTTTCTTTTGTTGGGATTCTATGACTCAGGAATAAGATGAAAGACAATGGCTTCATGACACACGTATATTATCCTCTCTACTGCACAAACCACAGAAGGGATCTTCTCAGAAAGAATTTTGAAACCAGGAAAACTGACATTTAGTAAGCAGATTTTTTTTGCTTTCACACATCACACATGTAAAGATCTGGAAGGCCTGTCTCACCTTGCCCAGACCTTTGAAAATTTAACAGAACATAACTGCATCTTTCTGGATTCTATTATATCCTATTGCACCCCCACAAGTGTATAAATATGCTTTACATCTGCTTTATTTCTGAGGCTTTAATACAGTGCACCCATGGTATCCACTGGGGTTTAGTTCCAGGGCTCCTCATGGATACCAAAATCTTTGGATGCTCAAGTCCCATTAAAAACAATGGGATGTATGGATATGGATATGGATATGGATATGGATATGGATATGGATATGGATATGGAGGGTTGGCTGTACCACTTTTTTGAATCCAAAAAAGGTGGGTTTATATCCATGAAAGCTCATGCTACAATAAAACCAGTTAGTCTTAAATATACTGCCACATTTTTTTCTCCCCCTCATTTCTCCCTTTTTATTCAGGAACTTATAACAACTTCCCTAGATATATACTGTAAGGACTTCCATGAAAGCTCTTGCAACTTTCCTTGGTGCATATATGATGTATTTAAGAAATTACTTGGTCAACTGTAATGGTTTGGATGGAATATAGGAGTTAAGATGGTCTGTTTTGCATGCTGTCACTATCTCTACTAGAAGAAGAATATGTCTCTAGAAAGCTTTGGACAGAAGGTCTGTAATTCCCAGGCAGAGGGAAACAAATGGCCAAATACTTGTCCTAGAGGCACTACAACTGTCAGCTGTCTCAATAACATTTATATTTATCTGGTACTTTCCTCAGAAAATCAGTTTGTACATTTGAAAATGATGGCACATCTGTTACTCTTAGTACACTATCTAGGATGTTACAAGACACAGAAATACACCAAGTGATAAGACACTGTTAACACGACCCAGTTGACACTAATTTAGCTTGCATCACTGTAATGATTTAAAAAAAAAAGCTAAGCACACTGAGCATCCTCAGCACATGGTACCTTAAGGGGTTAAGGTTATTTTGAGAGTAAAGATACAAGTTGAAAATCTGTTTTGGGAAATGCATGTCTATCACATAGCTAAGTAGATACATCTCCCTATACTGCCCCCAAACTTCACTTTGTAAGCAACATAGCCACCACTCCACAACACAATCATTTCCATGTGGCTGGAGAGTAAGGAATGTGCAGGGATGCATCCAGCTATTTTTCTGTAGTTGGACACACTGTGGCAGGCATCTGCAGAGACCTCAGGAGTTTCTCAAGACATCACTGCAAATGATGTCCTTGTATTGTTATTATTATATTTATTTGTATCCCACTTTTCTCCCAAAATTGAGATTCAAAGTGGCTTATAGTCTAAAAATACAATACAATTAAAAACTTACAAAAATGACAGTTAAAAAGGAATTAAACTACTATGATATTAAAACAAATCATTTGTTTAAAAATAGAATACAATTTAAAAAGATAAAAGCACTTAAAAACCATACACTTTAAAATAGTGCAATACCCTCAGGGACATTCTTTAAAATATTTCTTGGGGCAAATTGTGTTCTATTTGATGGCATCCCCACAGATAGAGGTGTATGGAAGGGATGCCTCCTGGCACCTTATCTATTTAATTTTTATATTAATTATATTGTCCAGGCCTTAAAATGATCGAACTTTTTCCCAGCCACTATTCAGGATGTTAAACTTTTAGTTCTGCTATATGCCTATGATACTGTTTTGATCTCGGTTACCTTAATCGGAATGCGCAGACTCTTAAAGAAACTAAGTGAATATTGCTCAAAGGAAATGTTAATAGTTAATCACTCTAAAACCAAAGTAGTGGTTTTTGGTCTAAAGAAAAAAATTGCACCAGTAGAGCCTTGAGGCAAAAACTATAGATCAACAATCCTATTACAATTACCTGGGTTTAAGATTTCAATCTAATTTGTCATGGAAAACTCATTTTGTTGCTACTAAGTTAAAATCATCTCTCTCTATAAATTCTCTGTTAAAATTCCATAGACTTCAAGGAAGCCATTTAGTAGCACCCACTTTAGAGATTTATCAAAATAAAATTATTCCTCAATTATTATATGGAACAGAAATTTGGGGTTACAACAGTATTTAAAATTTAGAAACTGTTCAGAATTTATTTTTAAGATCTCTGTTGACTGCCCCTGTTTCTGCTCTGTTTTCTGAGAGCAGAAACAGGTCAAACTACCCTTTAAGCAGGTATGCATACTGCTGTTGCCTTTTACTGGCTAAAGTTGTTATCCATGAGTGATTCCAGGCTCCCCAAAAATGCTTTTTAGAGCAATTATCTGTTAATTGTCCAAGCTCCTGGGCTTATTTAGGGGGGTTGCAGACTGCCAGAAATAGTGCAAATTGAGTCCACTTTTAGGGTTAGGGTTAGTGCTAGGGAATGGTTGATACAGGGCCTAAGCAGACTGCCAGAAATAGTGCACATTAAATTGAGGCACTGCCCTGGCTCAGTGCTAGGGAATCATGGGAACTGTAATTTATTGAGGCACCAGAGCTCTCTGACAGAGAAGGCTCAATGTCTCAGAAAAAAATATAATTCCCATGACTCCCTAGCACTGAGCCAGGGCAGTGCCTCAATTTAATGTGCACTATTTCTGGCAGTCTGTTTAGGCCTACAGTCAGCCAAATAGCATGGACATGAGCCATATAGAGCTTTTTAGCATGTGTATTTACAGGAAAAGCTGAACACATCCTCTTTTATCCCACCACTTTCTGACTACACCGAAATAGCCATGTTAGGGTGAATATGTTGCTTACATGGTAGCTTTTGTAGGATATTTTGGGTGTTGTGTGGTCAAAGTAGAATTGTAAACTCTGCAATAACCAAAAAAGTGAGTTGCAACAGCATTAAGTATGACTTCCACCACTGCAAATCACAAACAGAATGTCAAACACAATTTTTTAACCAAGGAATAATTTGTAATTTGAAACATATATTCATGCTAAGGTTTGTATTCAAATGTGTGAAGTTAATAGGTATTTGTAGGGTTAAATTTGTGCAAGCCAATCCAGTCATAGAAGTTAATAGTTCTAACCACTAAAGCAGATGCATGTAAAGCAATGGAAGCAGAGAAATGGATATGAAGAATTGTATAGAAAAGTAGGCTGGCTGTTAATGGACCTGGCTGGATTTATCAAGAAAGAATGACAGCCAGAAAATGTTTCTGCAGGAAAGGGGATGGAGAAAAGATAAAAGAAAGTGGACAGTGAAGGAAAGAATGGTGGGCTGTCTCTGACAAGCCAACAGATTCACCAGGAAAAAGTTAATAAGTAATGGCCTCTAATAATACCTACGGTATTTTTTTAATCACATAGCTTGCAAATGATAACTCAATGTGTTTGCAGCAACAGAAATGGAGACAAAGGATGAAGGATTAGACTCCTCTTATGAAAATAATGAGCTTTTTTTTAAAAAAAAAAAAAAGCCCTAACCCTTACAGACTGATTGAAGAGTACTTATATGCCCAGTGTCTGAATTTAATGATATAACTGAAATCCTGTCTCCAAGCTCATCAAAATCCCAGATGGAATTATTAAATGACTTCAAAGTGTCAGTTAGAGAATAAACTGTCTGATCTATTCTTCTTCATCCTGGTTTAGGCAGGAAAGTAAAAAATGGAAAAGGCTAATGAAAATACCTGGTGACTCTTTGAATGCTGGCATCTGCAGCATCAGTACAATTTTGTATGCAAAATACTCAGGTCAAAGGATTAAGTCTAGAGAACAATAGATGTGCCATAAATATCATCCAAAACAATAATAATAACAATAGATATCCCCTAAAACATTGCATTAAACATTTCAACCATTATTTCTAATCTTTAGATTCCCATTGTCCCCAGAGGAAATAATCTCAAATTTACAGTGCTTTTTGCTCAGAAGGAATTTATTCTCATTTGCACAACAGTGTTGTTTAATGGAAATTATGCTGTTAAATTAATGTTTAGCATGATTTTTACAAATTGAATTCTCAGAGCCATTCATCTCCAAAATAAGGTTTTCTGTTGAGTGAGAAAATTTCTAATTCCTTTGAACCTCTGTTTAACTTACTTCCCAATTTACATCCAAATTCAGAAATACCTAAGTAGATCAAAACACCAGGATGGAGAATATGAGTGTTTCTAAGTGTACAAATTATTGGCAAATTGATCTCTTCCAGAGGGTAAGGAGAAAAATGCATGGACTTAAATCTCTTCTCACTCAAGAGAAAATCTATTTCACTCACCCCAGGAACTATACCCAGAGTACAGAACAGTTTATGTTCAATTTCTTAAAGTTTTCAAGCTCAAGCTAAAATGAAAAACAAATGGCAGTCTCTGGAGAAATGAGATTAGATTATAAATGCTATTTTATCCAACATCACATTTGCAATATTGTTTTCTTTTGCAAGTCTTGCAGATAACGAATATAGGCAGCAATGGAAAATTAAAAATTGGGATATATCAGAGACTGGGTCTATCTCTGCAGAGATTTCATTGGAAAACATAGAGTATATCCACTCTACAAAATTATATCAGTTTCTTACAGTGTTAATGATTGTGTCTTTGTCCTATGGAATCATGGAATTTGTTGTTTGATGAAGAATTTAGAATTCTCTGCTTAGCTATAGTTGCCAAGGTATCCTGAGAAGAGGAAGATTAAGGATTTAAAAAAAATACCCAAGGAGTGTAGTTCAGGGGAGAGTTCCTTAGAGTTGTCTAGCAGAGAATTCTAAGTAAATCAAACTATAAATGGCAGGGTTCAACAAGATGAAACCATAGGATAAAGTAGAATTAAACTGTTATATTTGTGCAGTGTGAATATACCCATAGGGCGGAGGTAACTCTAGACTCTTAAATTCTTGTATTAGCAAACACAGGAATAATGCATATCAGATCCAAAGAATACTATTGAAAAATAGAAATAATATGATTGTATATAAATCGTAAATACAAAGCAAATTTCATTCATAGAATAGATTAAATAGTTTAAAAATATATTTTTAAAGAAGAAGAACATAATAAGGAGATCAAAAATATGTTTTACTTTTAAATCACAAACAGCTGATTACTAATATATCCAAACAGCTATATACTATAAAAGGAAAAGGAAATTATTTCCAAGCCTATGATGGTTCTCTATAGAAACAGTAACTGATTCCTCATACTGGTAGTGGCCTGACATGTGCTCAATATAGATGTCTCAAGATCATCTAATGGTATCTGATACCATTAGCATCCACATGATCCTTGTGTAGTGCTTTCCCATCCCACAGACTATTCACACAGGCTCTTTGCTGGGTCCTAGGAACCAAGGGCTCCAACAAGTAACATGGTGACAGAGACCTCATACTCCCTTTGTCTCAGTACAACAGCCAGAGAGGCATATTTCTGGTGTTTATGTTCTCTGCATCCCTCATGGCTGGCTTCCTGTTCTCAAAACTACACAACAGCCATAACTACCAAAGTAGGTTATCACACAATATAAGAGATAGGCTTCACTTAGCATACACAAAGCCTGAACAATCCTTATATAGTTGTTGTTGTTGTTGAAAGAGTCCTAGATTTTGGAACTCAGTTATCTGGTTCAACTCCATGTTGTAAGTGCAATCTTCTGTCCTTAATTGTCAGACTATTTCCCATACCAAGAAGAGAATCTGACAGAATATTCCTTTCTATGTTTATCCTCAAGATATAAAATTATCTTAGCAGATGGACATTGCATTATGTGTCTCCTTTGCTTCCTTGTCCTCAATCCCATGGGCTTCCACAGTTGTTTTGGTCTGTTTGTTTGCCTGTTCTTGTTCCTACCAGCTGCTCCACCCTCTCCTATTCCTAGACTATGTATGAAGTTTGCTTCCAACCCCTATTTTGCTCCCATTTGTCTCTCTTTTCAGTCATCTTCATACACATCACATCCCTGCTCTCCTTCCCACTGCCAAGTCTATCCAGCTTTCATCAGTCACCCTTGCTTCCAACCAGCAACAATAGCTGCCCAATATTTCTGAAACATCCCTGTTCCCATGTTGTTGAGCTTCTCAGATACATATGAATTTTGTTCTACAACCACTCTCTCGTTCTCTCAACAAACAAACACAACACAACACTTTTTATTAGACAATGGCTATCTTGCTTCCCATATTTAACTCAACCCCATAAAACTATAAAAAATGAAGGGGGGTTGCAGACTGTCAAAAATAGTGTGAATTCAGTCCACTTTTAGGGTTAGGGTTAAGGTTAGGGAATCATGGGAACTGAATTTTATTGTGGCACTAGAGTTCTCTGACAAAGAAGGTTCAATGTCTCAGAAAAATAACAATTCCCATGATTCCCTAGCACTAACCCTAACCCTAAAAGTGGACTGAATTCACACTATTTTTGACAGTCTGCAACCCCCCGAAGTTATATGGTGCTCTACCAGCTACCCTGAAGCCTTCAGCTTGGTGAATGTATAAGTTGTAGCATGCATGCTAGGTGTGTCATTTGTTATCCATCTACTATACCTCTGTTCCTTTAGAAAATGAAGAGCAGAATGCGTGTGGCTTCTATGTATCTGTTTTTCAGACCCTGCTGTACCTATACATATAAAAATGAACACTCCTACATATAATGGACCTTCATATCGCTGATCTAGAGATCTTCTCAAGGTCTTTCTCCAATATCGTTTAAATGTTTGCCAGTCTTTTCCACAGCACTTTGTGTATACTTGTATGTAATTATTTTAATGTATTTCCAATATTTATACAGCACCAAATAACCAGGTTTCAAGACACCACACAACAAAGTTCATAACAAATTGAAAAGTCATACATTTATCATGATACATCATACATTTATCATGATAAAAAAGAAAGCTACTAATGAAAATACTGAAACTAAAAAAAAATAAAGAGCTTGGGAAAATAAGGTCTTTGCATGGAAATGGAATGGAATGATTTCAAGGTAGGCATGAGGCAAGCCTATTTTATAAAACACTTTTTAAAAACAATTTATGAGGGTGGGGAAGAAGCATGTCTGTCTGGGAATACTATTTCACAGCTGGGTGATACTATTGCAAATCCCCTTTCCTTAGCATCTTTGTTCTTGACATCACACATCTATATTGTAGAAATTGTGCAGTGTGACATTACTTTAAGTGCTCTAGTGCCATCATACAGAATCCTGTGATTTGTAGGTTTACAAAGCCTTTAGCCTTTTCTGCCTAAGAGTGCTGGTGCCTTACAAATCTATAGATCCCAGGATTTTGTAGCATAGAGTCATGGCATTTAAACTGGTGTCAAACTGTATTATTTCTACAGTGTAGATGCACCCATAGTGGAGCCAATCATAACAGAGCTTCTGAACAGAATGTAGTTACTTCCAAACCATTCCCCTTCAACAAACTGTCCTTACAGCTAGTGAAATTTTATTTTCAGCCAAACTCACCTTACCTCCCATTTCCTAGGAAGCCACGTTTCCTTTTTCATTCTCCCAGCACTTTGAATGATTTTGAACATTTGCTTTACATCCACTCAACCAACAGGAAACAATCTGGCTTCATCACTACCAATGTCACAGAATCCGTTATCACATTACATAATATAGATTTATATTACAATTGTATAATCTACTGAGCCTATTAGAAGTGCAGCAAAATGTCATTGCTTGAGCTTTGCTGGGTCACGGCCATCTTTTCTATTCCTTTAATTAAAATAATCTCTGAAATTATAATTTAAAGGCAATTTACTCCCAATAAGACTTTTTTGTCCATATTCATGTCTGGAATAAATTATAATATAACTGTATTTTCTTTTTCATATATAATAACATTATACATGTAGCTGTACCTTGTAAAAGCAGTGATAATTAGATTCCAACCCACCCTCTATTCTCTGTTGCATACATATGTTCATTAAATTCCTTGAAGAGGAACATCATAACTTATTAATCAAGGAAATGCAATATACAAATATTAGGAGGTTCATCCATGTGCTGAAGCAATACATCAGCTATGACTTCAGAAAGGTCATCTGCAAGAATCAGTAGGAGCCTCATTCTATATGCCTTAGGCTACATTCTTTCTCTGGAGACAGAATGTGAAAGATATTATCATCATTCTTTGGCTTTTATACATTTTCAACTATATATAGATAACAATTAAAAGTACTCTGTCTTATATCTCATCTCGAAACAAACTCATGTTCTATATGCAATAAGACAACCATCAGGTGAGAAATATTTGCAGACATGATGCAAGTGAGCTGAATTCAAAATGAATTAAAGTAATTCTAACAAGTCTATGGATCCAACCAGCCTCTCAAAGAGAATTATTGATGCCGTGGGAATCAACAAGAAGAGCAGAACCAAAGATCTCCACTATGTCTAAGACATCATAAATATTAAAGAAATGTTCTCTTCTCATGAAATTTGTAAGACTGAATATAATTTTCCTTTAAACCAATCTCCTAAATGGACTCAAGTATACATTATAAAATATTCGCTAAAGAGCCAGATTTCATGGGCAGACATGGAATATTGTAGTCCTTCCTGAATGCATATTCCATTCTCCTGTTGATCAAAGACAGCCTTTCATATACAGATGTTTCCTTAGATCATAAACCCATCATTTATGGTCTAGGAGAGCAGTGAAGTGGACAAGTTGACTTGGTAATTGACACTATGGTTTCTTTCAGAGTGCTAAACTATAGTCTTTCTCTGGAGGTTTGACACTATGGTTTCTTTCAGAGTGCTAAACTATAGTCCAGTGTTAAAGGCCTGTTTATTCCTGTCCTTTTTGCAACTTTGGCATGGTTGTAAGAAGGAGATTGGAAAATTTGGGTTCTGTTTTCAGTTTATCATATTTTATAGACATATCCAAACTCAAACAAACTGTGGTAGTCTTAACTTCTGTTTACTAAAACAAACCAACTTTAATCCTTTGTTTAAAAAAACTGAATGTTATACCCCAAGCAATTAACTGACATTCTGGCCATTCTGCCAGGCCATATGCAACCATAATGTAATATTATTTCAAAGCTGATAAAACTGGTTTTGTCTCCTCCCCTCCTTCTTTCTCTGCACCTTTTATTTTGTATTCATTCTGTTAGACTGGTGAGGGACCCATTTACACTGGGGTTGTTTTTTTTATACCCAAGTATTTAAAGCAAACAACAATGAGGATGAGGATGAGAATGATAGCATCACCATTATCTCTCTATCAACCAAGCTGCCCTATGGGAAGGTTTCTAGAAGAAAAGTCAGCAGAGCATAGAAAAGCCCAAAGTTTTTCCAGGTAGACAGCTTACCACCCACTGTCCTATGGAAAAGAGCCTGGTTACTGCTATGCTTTGATACTGGGGGGAGGTGTTGGGGGTTAGTGATTTTTTAAAAATAGTTTATGATGGTACTCAGACATTAGTTTAACAGGAGGAGGAGGAGGACATCAGCATAAGAAATTAATAAATTCTCTGTAACAGTAAGAACAGATGATTTAAGAGCTTAACACAATCCTAACTCACCAAATGCTGGAGCCTGACAGTGTTCCTGCCCATTGGAGTTATCTGGAAACAGAAAGAAAATTACCAGAAGTCAGAAATTATCATTTCTGTATGTTCTTCCCTGCAGTGCCACTATCAACATCAGATGTTCTCTTTCCTGTTCTCTTCTCTGTCTTGATTTGCAGATGATAACAAGTCATTATGACTACAGACTCTTTTTTCACTGTTCCATCTCTCACTGATCTCATATCTCCACTGGACAAGGCTTTACTCTGGATCATTTGCTGTCTAACTTGAAATGAAGTACCCTTGTGACAGTTAATACTTCTAACTCCAGTTCCTCATCCTCTTATCCTTCACATAGAAACACAAACACACAGTTTTTAAACATTAAGACAGATTGTTAGGTCTGTGTAAATTAAAGCACAGTGTGTTTACTGAAGAAAAATCAAAATTAATGGTGACTTTGTATGCCCTTACACATCTCCTATCCAACAACTGAGTATAGTGATTATTCACTAATTGAGAAGGCAGGGGGGAAATCTGCCATAATACCTATTGAGTTATATGGTGTGTAAAGAGACTAATGTAGACAGAAACACTCTACCCATTATCAGTATGGGAATCAATTATTCAAATAAGTTCTTAAATTAGATCACTCTGAATATACTCCCTATGGGTCTAGGTTTGCTTTTTTTCTTCTTCTTTTTTAAACAGATTGCTTACCAATGTGATTATTTTAAAGGGAAAATAAGTCTTCCTTTTATTCCTTTTATATCCTTTTATAAATTTTACATTGATCTGAATTCTTTTTCCCTTCTAATGTGCAATAATGTGTTTTCCCTTCTAATGTGCAATAATGTTTTTTAACTCGTGCAAATCTGATATTATCTAAACTTCAAATCTTTAATTACAATTTTAAATAATAGTGGAGTTAGTTGAAGCATCAGTTATGAAGTCATCCTTGCTTGACAATAATCTTCCACATGACTGTTTTCTATAATTTCGTTATTATTCACCAAATACTGGTTTGCCTAATCCATTGTTTTCCCTTAATATGTTTGTGAGACCATCATATGGAACATATGGAACCGCCTTGGGTCCCATTTTGGGAGAAAGGCAGGATAAAAATAAATAAATACATAAAATAAACTATGTAAAATTCTCTTTTATAGAAAGCACAGAACTGGAAGTGGGGAAGAGTTAGCCACTGCAATCTCCTTATTTACCAAGCCAACGAGCCCTTCAAGAGAGGAACGTATGTTGATTTGTAATCATTCCATTTTAATTCTGAATGCCCCAAAATGGATTGGCTTCATAAGTTGTTTGAACAATTAACTAGACTGTATTTTATTAAATCACCATTTTTACTATTTTTATGAAATATTATGTAACTGTTTCAAAAGACTATGAGAACATCACCAATTTTGCAAAATTGTTCAAAAATGATTAATTGCACAAACATTTCTTATATCCTCCTTCTTCTGGGGCAACTCTGAGAAGAAAAGTTAAATACAAAGCTGGGGATGGTGACTTTTACATTACAAGTCCCAGAATGCCTCAGCTCTCATGTCCAGAGAGAAGCAGGAGATAGAATACTTTGAATGATCAGAATAGGACAGACAGAAAATAGCATCATTAGAGGGATGGGTGGCCCTAAAGTTTAATAGCCTCCAAGCGCTAGTACCAGCCCACATTTGTATTTCTACCATCAAAACTGCAACAAGGAACTGAAAGAATTCAAGCTCATCTCTAGCTTTGACTCATACATACATGTAAACCTCACACTTTCAGGCATAGAAACAGGACACAGAAAAAGGAAACAAGTCGATAGTATCGTGTATATGGGTAGGCTAGAGAATTAAATGCTTTTGGACAGCTTGATAACAAGACTAATGCAAATCATTTGATAACCATAGGTCAGAATTCAGGCTCCTTAAAACTGACTTCAGGCATAACTGCAACTTAGACATTGCCTAAGGGCTATGCTTGGCAGCATCAAAAACACCTAGAACCCTTAAATTTCTGAATCATTTTCAACAGATGTACAGATTTTTCTATGACCATGCTACACCCCCAACTGTCCTGATTCAGTGGGGACAGTCTGATTAATCATATGTCATCCCACTTTTCAGCTGCTTTTAAACTGTCCAGTTTCTCTCTTCTCCTGCCACTTTCCTCCTTTGTCTTCAGCTTATGGTACTTTAGTTGCTGTAAACTGAGTTCAAAAGATTGTAAAATTGATCTACACTCAATTAACTGGGAGGATAGGTCTTGCTCTTTCCCAGTAAACTCAGGCAAAAGCAACCTGCTGCAGTCTCTTCTAGAGTATGTGTTCTTCCTCATTATAACTTTTGTGAACAAAAATGTTGAAATAAACACTATGTCAAGATATTAAGGGAAATTATTACAAGATGTTTTATAGATAGTATCTGACACCAAGGATCAAGTAACGGATACTGGAAATGAATTCAGTAAGGCCTTCAACAAGGTCCCCCATGATATTCTGGGAAACAAGCTAGTAAAAGGTGGGCTAGACAGTGCTACTATTACGTGGATTTGT
Organism: Phrynosoma platyrhinos; assembly: GCA_020142125.1. NCBI lineage: Eukaryota > Metazoa > Chordata > Lepidosauria > Squamata > Phrynosomatidae > Phrynosoma > Phrynosoma platyrhinos. Next base: position 151,177,183 of record CM034708.1, on the reverse strand, counting down.
AATTGATTGAGCAGCCAAATCCAAAGAGTGGTCAGCAATGGCTTGTCTTCAGCCTGGAGAGAAGTGACCAATGAGGTGCCAAGGGGTCTGACCTGGGCCCAGTGCTACTCAACATCT
>CM034708.1:151159514-151169540 GCA_020142125.1 Phrynosoma platyrhinos | reverse complement strand
CATTGAAGTATACTGCCCCTCCCCACATTCTATGTATCTGCAGCAGCTAAAAATAAGAACAGTATAGCACATAAAACAAAAGTAAAAGCCAGCAACAGAGGGAAATATATTAAAACACTAAAATTATGCTTTAAAATCCTGGGAAATATACACAAACATGCACAACTATAATGGAAGCACTAGGCCAATATTTTTGGCAAGGGCATTCTAAAACAAGGATGGAGCACCATACCTGAAATGATGCTTACTCTTTCTTTTTCTATTTTAGCCATCTATCTCACTTCATTCAGTTGAAGCATCTGTATGATAGCCTGAAATGATGAGAAGAGATTCCTAACAGCCTTCCTCTAAGCCATTTGGGACTTCTAAAGCTAAAACTTGTACTTTGAATTTGGCCCAAAAAAATGAACTGGCAAAGCAGCACCCATAATTTAATTGTACTGGCCAGACTCAGTTAATAGTTTGACTACCCTGTTTTGGAAAAACTGAAGGGTTTAAAGTTGTCCAGGACATGGCAGACATTTTAAAATCTGGATTTTGATATAACAACAATCCCAACAACTCTGAAACCAAAGTAAATTATTATTCTTTATAGCAGGGGCCGGCAACCTACAGCCCCCATGCCGGTTCCAGCCCAGGCTCCTGTGCTTACTGGCCCAGGCAGAACCCTGCCGCCTCGTGTTTTGGTCGTCGTGTGGCTGCGTGCATCACGACCGCCATTTTGTTTTCCAAAATGGTGGCCGTGATGCGTTTGCGCATACGCAGGAGTACTGCGCATGCGCAAATGTGTCATGACCGCCATTCTGGAGAACAAAATGGCAACCGCGACATGTGCGGAGGTGGTTGCAGCAGAGCGTAGCGGCGGCAGCAACGGCAGTGCGCACATGGGGAGGTCGCGTGCCACGGTGGGGATTACGCACGCGCTCATGAGCGCGCATGCCGCCATTCCCCCCTCCCAGGCCCGCTGGAAGGGACAACTTTGGGGGATTGGCCCCTGGCTCAAAAAGGTTGCCTACCCCTGCTTTATAGGATCTTGATACATTTTTTTAAAAAAAATCTATAAACAAAAGACAGAAAGTTAATAATTTAAAACATACTATGTATAGTATCAGCATGAAGGTAGAGACTTGCCTACAAATTAATCATGAAATGTAAACTCAGTTTGGTCAGTAAATCTGTTTGTTTTCACAGGTGATATGTTATCCACTGTGTATATCCTTCTACAATTTTTTAGTATGGATGTACATTCACTTTCACTACAATTCATATTAATACATGAAATAATCAGAGACCAGTAAACTTCAAATTGATTCCTTTTCTCACTTATTATCTTTTATCTTTTAACTTTTGGGAGAGATCCCCAGACTAAATTTTATTTAGCCACACTCATTAAGATAGACTTGATGCCAATTTCAATTGTTTGTGTTTATTATTATCATTATGAATATTTATACACCTTTTCCCTCTAAAACTGAGACTCAAGCTAGCTATTTCAGCTCTAGCTCCTGTCAAAAACAATCCAATCAGCTATTTATATTCCCCCCCCAAAAAAACTTAAAGCAATAAAAGTTATCCCTGAGGAGCAATCCTAATTTTTGCCATACACAAGACAAAACCTATTTCTTGATTCCAGAACTCCCTTTCCTTTGGGCATTCTAGCCACATATGCCTCAATGTGCCATTTTCTCTACAATTGGACTCACATTTTTTCAGTCTTTGGCATTTGTGCAGGATAGCAGTGAGTTTGATTTAAATGTCTGTGAGTTCCAGAAATTGAACCAAAACGCCTCAGGTAATTTTATTTTTAAATCATGCTCACACGCTAAATGAGATCTTTGAACATGTCCACAAACCAATTTTGAAGTGAGGATATCACTTCCTTCCTTAATTCCAGTAATAAGATGAACTCATAGTCTTTTCCTAAATGAACCAATGCATTTTTCATTATTCACATATGCACTGCTTATTTTCTCGATGCAAGCCTATACAAGATTACTCAACTGAAGAAATGCTGGCATACCTCCCTTCCTCACTAAGCCACAATATAAAGGTAGCGGGCAGGGGGGGGTGCAGCTGCAGGCTGTCTTTCAATACCACTTGGTTCACACCTCCTTTTCTCCACTTATCTACATGGATAAGGCTTGCATAGCACACTAGTTCTACTTTGGCTATTCTCTGGCTACTTTTAATGAAAATCAAACAAGTATTTGCCAAATACTATATTTTCCCTTGAGAACAAAATATTCAACACTCTGAAAGTGCCAAATATTTTTATTGTGGCACCAAAATTAAACCAAAAACAAACTGGAAGTTGTTGGTTGCACAAGTACTCATTTGCTGCCATTCCCATTGCTCTGGTACACCTGAGTAAGAACTCATGTAGCCCGCTACCTCCAGGAATCAGAGATGTCACAGGAGGAATTGAATGGAGTATTTCTTTGTACAGTTCTATTACCACATGATTTCAGATTACACACACCTGTTTCTGGAAGGTGTTGTTGTAGAGCTGAAATGTCATGAACACCAAAAAGCTTTCAAAGCAAGGCCAGGACAAAGTTATGCAGAAGCACCAATTAAAAGTTGGGTTCTTTAAAACAATGACTCAAACTGGGAATATTTCCTGGATCCATGTTAAATCCAACATTATGAAATGGTAAGAATATGACTCAGCTGTGACTATGCCCAGAGAAAGCTGTCTACTCAAGAACAGTGACCAGGAAAAGGAGAATGTTAGTCAGAGAAGCAACCAAAAGTCCAATAGTAACTCTGAAAATGCTGGAGAGATATGTAGCTGAAATGAGAAAACCATAGACCCAAATATCTGGTCTTTATGGAAAATTGATAACAAAGCCACTGCTGAAACAAATCTTCATCAAGGTCCACTTGGATTTTGAAAAAGAAAATTCCTCTGATTTTGAATGCACCCAATCTGAGCTTTTCGGCCTTGCTTCAAAATACTATGGTATTTTGGTGCAAAACCAACAGCATTCATGTCTCTGATAATATCTTCTCCACTGTGAGGCGTAGTGGTGTCCACATCATCTTAACTGCTCAGGACTGAGGGCAAGGTGGGTGGAACCTGTTTCATTCTTCAAGGGAATCTGTGGCAACACTTGAAAGTGGCTGTTCACCAATGGTCCCCATCCAGCCTCACAGAGTTGGAGCAATTTGGGCACGAAGAATGGGAAAAATTGCAGCATCCAGATGTGGAAGGCTGACAGAGGCTTACCCAAGAGGAAATGCAACTCTAAGTGTTGCCAAAGGTATTTCTACCAAGTACTGATTCATAGACCTAAATATTTATGCAACCAACAAGTATCTTTTTTTTGTTTATTTATTTAAATTTATTGTGCCAAAGTAAAAAAGAAACAAAACCATTTCAGTTCTAGGTTGTATGGAAATGTCAAAAGAAGATGAATACTTCTGTAAAGCACTATATATATGTCTTTCTGTTTTGGAACTTGACATGTTGTGGTAGACGCCAACAAGTTATACTACTATCCAGTTTTCCCTCATCCTATAAAGCACGAACTATTTTAAAGTTCTAAGTAATTGCACTACTTAGAATCAGAAGTTGTGGTACAGTTCATACAAAGTGTGTGAAGAGCATTATTATATTTAACACCATAGCTGGACTGTCAAAAATGTTTTTCCCCGTTAAAATATAGTTTTATGAGGTCACAGCTGTAAATGTGAAGTGCCTTAGCACAAAGGTGGCTATTACTCCTTTTCATGTCTGCAGTTAGCTATTCCAGATTGCTTCCTATCAAGTGGTTTAATCCAATGGGGTTTCAAACCTGTGTTTGCTCTTCAAAAAAAGTAGCTTTAGCTATTTGGAGCAGAAAAATTTGGCAGACAGGGGAAAAAAAGTTGGCACACACATCCCTACATATGTGCACAAATACATAGCTTTCAATTCACCCCTGCATACAGTTCATTTAACAACAAAACAAAATAAGTGTTGAGTCATAGTTTCATGTTAGCATGAAAACTGTGAGCATGATAGAAAATAATGCAGATGTTCTTAATTATCAGAACTGTACAACTCACAAAAATAAGGCCCACCAACTATCAGCATATAAATTTTGCTTTGATTCAACCTCTACAGTTCTGTTTTTACAAGCCAATCGAAGAAAAAAGTTGTTTTTCACAACAGCTTCAAAGATTGGTTGACCAATCCTACTATGTAGTTAAAATAATTTGATACCATTTTGTCATGCCTCCAACCTATAGAATCCTGTGGTGTGGAGTTTCATGAAGTGTTTAGAAAGAGTCCACTCTTTTGAACAAAATCATTAGAATGCTCCAACACAGAAACCTAAATTATTTATTTCACAAACACATTCCAAGATTCCATAGGATAGAGCTATGGCAGTTAAAGTAGTTTAAAACAATGTAATGGTGTAATATGGATACTCTCTCAATTGTATTTTATGCTGTGTGCCAGCTGATATACAGTCATGGGGATCAGAGCGGGGGATGAATTGGGAATAGAGATTCCTCAAAGTTAGGAAGCTGTGTTCAGCAAATATGAAATCCACACCTTCAGCATTTGGTCCCAGTTTATAATGAAGTTCTGTTCTACTACCAACTTCTCCCTGTCATTGTCTATTTTTATTTTTATTTTCCCCCAAGGATAAAGGAAACTGCATTCAAAATGGAGGGGATAAACACTAGAAGAAGGTTCACTAGAAGAGTAAACTGAAAGTGATACTTCTGAGAATTTGGGAAACACAGAAAAAAAATAAATTTAAATCTGCTACTCTGTAATCCCAGGACCACCATTTTCAATTAATAGGAAGCTAACAAGGCCATTTTCATTTCAAGAGTCTATTTGTTTGTTTAGAGGTGAGACCAGTAGGAATAAATGCATTTTCTTAGGTCTACTTTTCCAAATTCCACTCCCCTTCTGGTCTAAAAAAACACTGTGGAGGATATTTCTCTGGGAAAGGTAAAAAATAAATTTTGAGTTCAGGATGGGAAAATTTACCCTTAACTAGTAAGATTATCTACAGAGCCAATGGTAATGGTCTGAGTGTTGGACTACAACGCTGGAGACAAAGGTTCAATTCCCAGCTCAGCCAAAGAAACTCACTGGTTGACCTTGGGCAAGACACACAATGGCAAACCTCCTCTGAACAAATCTTGCCAAGAAAACCCCACGATAGGTTTGCCTTACAGTCGCAATAAATCAGTAATAACCTGAAGGCACAACAACAACGAAGTAATATGATCTAGTGCTTAATTAGTAAATTTGTACCAATTCCCTCCATCATTTCATAGATTAAAAATAGGACATCTGTGGCCAAGCAATACCAGAGTGTGGTCAAGTTGGCAAACATTATTAATGGAAAAGAACATACAATTTAGGAGAAACCCCAGCAGTCTGCTTTTGCCAGAGTCTAAAGGCCTTTGCAGACTGCTAGAAATAGTGCAAATTGAGTCCACTTTAACTTCCCAAAGGTCAAGATCTGTCTTCTCTTCTTCCTGATAAGTTTAGTTGAGTGCAAACTACTTTTGCACTTTGAAGTTAATTTGCAACAACTGAAAGATTCTAAGGGGAAAGGGGGAAGAGAAGAGATAAACTGTGACATTTTAAAACTAGCTGAAAAAAATCGAAGGACAAAGGATTAATTGGGACTGTCCCTGCCATATCAGATCAGCTGGAGGGTATGTTAAGACATACTTAAGGGTTCCAACAATATCAGGATGCAACTTTTAACAAATCCCACAGCAACATCTACCTACAATATGGTACAAAAACATCTCATTACATCCTTCTGCCATTAAGAGTAGTGCATACATTTGGTTCTTTTCATCTATATGACTGCTCACTTTTTGTATGTTTTATAAGCTTATCGCACCAGTACCTGTAACGTTTCCATCGAGTCCCTGGAACGTAACGATATGGGAACAGGTGTTGCCACATTAGACTATTAATAACATGATAGTAGCATTATGAGAACACATATTATCACATTTACTGTTGTACCAGTACTGGTGCTTAATTTAAAATGTTAGGGTATATCAAAAGCTCTTCACATCACAGTAAAATATGGTACAGAAAGGGGTAATAATAATAAATGAGCTACCCTCTAGTCTTTTCATTTCCACTGTTATCAGCCCCAGAGTGGGAGTACACTCTGACTTGATATTCCTCAACGAGAGCCCATGGCCTAAACTGATAATCCTGGCCTATACATCTGCACAAATACCTTATACACAGTTCATTTGATATCCCAGCCAGTCTCTTCACATGCATTCTGGCATTTTGATCTGTTGATCAATGTGAGCTGAGAGCAATTTCAATATAGGGTCTGACAGGTTACCTAAGCACCACATCATCATCATCATCATCATCATCATCATCATTCCATTTTTCCCCAGAAATTGGGATGCAAAGTGGCTTGCAATTTAAATGAACAATACAGTTTAATAAGCTTATCACACTGTGTTCTCGTAATGTAATGATGATAATGGAACGGAATGTATTTTATCACATGGTATGATCCTCACTGAGTTCCCATTCTGTGCTCTGACAGTCCCTAGCCCGTTCCAGGAGGAGAACTGTAAAAATGCGTCCTCAGCCAGCAAGCATGCTTTCAGACCATTCCAGTTGATCTGTGTGTGATAATCCTACCCGGTCTCAATCTGTCCTCATGTTCTGATTGGCTGAGACAACCTCCCCCCCCCTCCTGTCCTAGAACATCCACAAACTCAACTCTTCCAGTGTTGATGCAAGGAAGGTGCCACAGGTAATTTTTTTTTTTTTGGTAGATTGAATTGTGTTGTGTTTACAAGAAAAAACAATGAACAGCTACCTAAACCTCTCAGTAGCATTCTTTCCAATGCAGACATAGGGATTTTCGCAACAGTGAGCATGCGCCAATGAGGGACGGCTGAGGCATATTATAATTAATTAATATTATAATTAATTGGATTTATACACCATCTATCTCCCAAAATGGAATTCTATGAAATGGATTCTATTAAAATGGGATACAATAAAAAGAACAACAACAATTGGATTTTTGTTATTGAGATAAATTGACTCCATGGCATTATGAAACATACAGGCATTTTAAAATATGTCTATGTCTTTTCGCTATAATAATTGATCTCTTGATGACTGGGCCTTTTATAGTAGTTGAATAAGTATTTAACTTAACAAGCCAATTTTTGTGCAGTATAACCCCTCTGTGTTTAAAATGCTTTTGTATCCCATATAGATGTTTCCATGGCTAATTGACACATATTATCCTACACGTATTTATTTAGTCCTATTTTCTTTTCTTCATTTCTGATTTTGTATTCCAAAAGGGAGAAAGGCATCTTTTCAACTGAAGTGATGAAAAAAATAGCAATGGCAAATGGATAACTAACCTGTGTGCAATGAAGTACAGCTGGAAAGAATGCTAATTCTCTGCCTCAATGCTGCCTTCAAAGAGATTATTCAAGGCTTCCTCTGACATGGAACAGGGTGATCAGCCAGCTTGACTATACATGAAAATAACCTTTATCCTTTTTAACAAAAAAGGTAAACTAAAAAAGCAAGTCAGTCATGACCTAATTATTTACATTTAGCTAGAAAAAGAAAAAGGCTCAGAAAATGGAATTATTGAAAGTAGTGTAGGATTATAAATGTAGATTATTTAAAAAAGAAAAATATAAGCATAAACTAGGAAAATATGTAGAAAAAATTCTGATTAGAAAGAAAGGAGAAACAGTGATAACACCTATAGACAGATGTAAACCAGAAATTTCTATCCAAATTTGAACAAAAATTTTGATACTACAAAACAACCTTTTTTTGGTATTTCAAAACTTAACACAGATTTCTTTGTCAACATTGTTTCCTGTGTTTTCTCACAACATTTTATTACCCCATGCAAGTTCTAGTTTATATTTACACAATCACCTAGAATATACTGGGATTATCAAGTCAATGGTACTTTCTTCTGAGCTGGAATGCATAAAATGATACTGTCTAGGTATTAAAATGACAAGTATAAAATTATTGGAAGCAAGGTACCTCAGATGACACAACAAAACAATATAATAGTTCTACCCTCCCTTTTTCAAATAACTAGCTTGAAGGGTATCTCTGTACTATTCTGCTTCTTAAAATGAACTAATGTAATCATCTTTCAGTTAGTTTTTTTTAAAAAAAAAAACAGTCCTGAATGCTAGGTGTGTGTGTGCCTTCAGGTTGCCTGTCGATGTCTGGCAACTCCATGAATTTTTCATACAGTTTCTTAAGCAAGGAATACTCTAAGGTGGTTTCCCTACAGCACCTGGTATTCATTGGCAGAATCCCATCAAAGTGCTCACCAGAGCTGACCCTGCTTAGCTTCCAAGATCACTTTAGGGTATTTAGGCCATTCACATATGGTACAAAACACACTCTCCTCTCATCCTCCTTATTGTGATTTTCTAACTTCTGTAAACAAAGCACAAAGCAGAAGCACAATAGATAGCATGACTCACTATGTGGACTATGATGTTCCCCCTCCATCATTTGCTGAGGCCACATTCATAACTACAAAAGTAAATGTACAGTTGTGTTACAACACAAAAGTGGTTATCCCTTGTTAAATTGAAATTATAATACAATTATACTTTATTGGAACAGGAATTACAAATAACTAGCTATTTGCAAATAGTTAATTCCAATTTCTTAATAAGATATGCAATTACTCTACTATTTCATCAAACAAGGAGCTCAATCAAGCATAAGTTTACATGCACATGATATGGTTAGTTTGCATTTGGTTCAAGGGAAAACCAAGAAGTAATGTTGGAAGACAATAATGTACCTTCTTAGTAAAGAGGCTAAATCTAGTGTATCTTATGATCTGCAGACATGTTTATGAAGACAACTTACTGCTTTTATAATGCTGTGAACAAGAGAGGAAAGAGTCAGCACCTGTGTGAAGCAGAATAATTGCATTTTCAAGTACTTACTTTCATTTATTCTGTTTCATCTTGTTGCAGTCTTATTTTACCTTTCCGTCTTTTGTAAGGCCATAAGGGATCTCATTCCCACGTTGTATAGAGCTACTATTGTACCAAAAAAACATTTTTACTCATGGTACCTAGCCTTGGTCTCCCCTTTTCCATTTCTGGAGTGGCATAATATGAAAAATGACATGGTCCCTGGTACAGCAAAAATAAAAATGCAGACAATTTGTATGCCTGTCTTCAGATGACCAACCAAATTAATGATGTAGAACAGGGGTAGGCAACCTTTGCCCTTTAAGGGCTGAGGGATTTCAGCTCCAATAGTCCCATGTTGGCCAATAGCTCCTGGGATTTTGGGAGTTGAAGTCCCTCGGCCCTTAAAGGGGAAAGGTTGCCTACCCCTGATGTAGAAGGACAGCAAACAGGTGATGAATTAAACATAGCATCTATACAGGAATTTAGTTGTGGTGGGTGTGTATAGAAAATATGGGCCTTGCCTACTCTCAGAATAAGAACTCTGCCCCACAATGACAATTTCCATCATTTTCTGAACACCTAGCATTTCAGTAACTTTAAACTTCAGTCAAGCATACATCAATACAGTATAAGAATTAAAAAAAAAAAGAGGCAGGCAAAGTTACCAAGGGAATGGAACATAGCAAATACAAGAGTTCTAAGTATAGATGTTTTTCAGTGTCTCACTCTCTACAGTGGTAGAAATTTGCACACCAAAGGAAAATTTCATGGGAATGTCCCTGAACCAAGCCTAAATACCATAAAGGCACATGTTTCTATCTGATCTTGGAAGCTAAGCATGGTAAGTTATGGTTAGTACTTGAATGACAGATCACCAGTGATGATGAGGTGCTGTAGACTATGGCCCAAAACAGACAAATAAATTGGGTGTCCAGCCACATTTGGGGCATAGCGCTTAGATTATACACACCCTGAGCATGGCTGGAAACTGTGCCAAAGCCACATCTTTTAAAAAGAACCAGGCCAAAAAGGAGCAGTAAAATACTGCTCCTTTTGCTAGCCCAGTTAAAAACTGCAGATCAGGACCGT
>CM034708.1:151129959-151158834 GCA_020142125.1 Phrynosoma platyrhinos | reverse complement strand
ACGGTGAAGAATCCAAAGACAGGGAATATTTTATATATCTGTGTGATGTCATTTTTACAAAAGCAAACATATTGTAGTGTTTTGTAACATCTTTTTGAGAAAATAACAAAAACATTCCTCCCAAACAACTAACCCACTAACTAATTTAGGGCCTCGGCAGACGGCTTAAAAAGCCGTCCTGGAGGCAGGGAAAAGGAAGGGCAGCTGCACACTCGGTGCCCCTTCCTCCTCCCAAGGTTGTCCTCGGAGCCGCCGGCCCTCCGCATGGCCGGCGCTCCGAGGGCAACCTCCCGCCGCAGCGCCCGGACACGCTGCGGCGGAAAAGTCAGTTAAAGGAGCACTATTTTAGCACTCCTTTCAGGGACGGGGAAGGTGCGCTGCAGGATCAAGGCGTGGGGATGCCTCGGTCCCGCGGTGCACCTTCCCAGGGCGGCCCCGTGCCGCCAGTCTGCTTCCCCCCTTAGTTTAGCCATCATTAGCAGTCATCCTGTGTACTCACAACATCCAAGGCAATAACAAACAATCCATAACATTGTAAATTAAAAAGCTTTATAAATCTAAGCAGCACTGTGAGAATATGTTTGCCAAAATATTATGAGTAAATTCAGACTTCTTTTTTTTAAAAAAAATCAGTCTTTCATGAGTAGGCTTTATAATGAACAAACCACAACCATTTGATTCATCATCCTGCAACCTCCATCAGTGTAGGTTTATATACCATACAATTTTTATTCACCTCCAACCCCTATATTATTAATAATTTTAAGATGTATATTTTTATTTTTTAAAAACCTGTTGATTTCATGCAGGCAGTGTTTTCTGTTAAAATGTCCAGTGTAAGAGGTTATGAACCAAGAGGCCAATTCATTTTTCAAATTTCTCTGTGGCATGAAATAAACAGATGGCCATTCTGAGACCTCAGATTACTCCTTCTGACTAGCTTCTGTATTTACACAAAAATTATTAGATCACATATTGTCAGCCCCCCCCAAAAAAAAACTTGTGATAGGTTCACCTTATGATCACCCTAAATCAAAAATGACTTGAAGGGATACATGAAAGATGTGTAAACAGCAAGTATTATTTCCCTGAGACTAAACAGCCCCACAAAACTACTTCTGAAATGTTTTACTCATAAATGATTTTCTCCCCATTCTTATCAGAAAACTTTTGGAACACAACCCCTAAAAATGTGCTGAAATGCTATGATTGCCCTTCATTCCTTAGAACCTTTTTGTTACCTGTGATTGTTGTATGAAGCCGTTATCTGACAAGCTGTTGAAGGGGAAGCAAATTTAAAACAAGGACAAATGTGTTCCAAAAGTGCTTGAAAAATAATAAAGACTACTGCTGCTGTGACAACCTTGCCAGAGGATTTCCAAAAGTACTTAAAATGTTGAAATACCTGACAAGAAAATAATAGGTTGTCAATAATGCATGATATTTCAAGGACAATGCAGGGAGCTAAAACCATACTTGTTGCTATGCAAACACAGCTTTTAGTTTTGACTTTGTAACACTAACTCTTTGTCATTTAAATGTAAACTGCACATTTCAAAATATTAAGACAACATGCATGAAATAATGAACAGTCAGCAAAACAGAAACAGGGTATTGCTCCTGGAAAACCTCTACCATCAGCAACATTTGGCCCACAAAAAAGTTATCCCTAAAAGGACAAAACTTGGGAGGTCCAATAGTGCTCTTGAGTATTACACTGCATGATGTGGGGCTGCATTTCAAGTAAATTATGCTGGCATTATTAAATTGATGGGAATAATTAAATCAATACTACACTATTTATTAAAAGGCAGGCTGCTACAAAATTAAGGTAGACGTTACATCAAATACTAGATAATATAGTTCAGAAAACAAGAAAATATTATACAGCATAAGATAATGAAACCACCACCAAATAGTTTTTTTTAATACATCTACAGATTTAATTTGAGATTTTCATTCTGAATAAAAGACTTCCACTCCATTAAAATAAATATTGTGGATGTGTCATGAAATTATACAGTGTCTAATGTAAATACTAAAATGCAATTGCCATGTGAAATATGATCCAATAATTGCATTTGTTATGCTTGAAATTATATTTTGTCTAGTGATCAGGGAAGTACTATACATGATATTTTAAGAAAGTGACTGACATCCCTGGTTTCCTGCTCCACCAGGGATATGTATACTGGGGGCTACAGTGGTCAAAGAGGAGGTAACAGAGTTAAATATTTCTTTAAGTAACCTAAAGCAAGGATGGGGATCATACATCCCTCTGGATGTTGCTGAACTGCAAATCCCAGCAGCTCTAGACAGCATAGCCACTGATGAATTGCATCTTAGAGGGCATGATACTCACTCCTACCATAAAGATTTACTATGGCTTAAGCCAGGGGTAGGCAACCTTTCCCCTTTAAGGGCTGAGGGACTTCAGTTCCCAGAATCCCAGGAGCTATTGGCCAACATGGGACTATTGGCCAACATGGCTGAGGCTTCTGGGAGCTGAAGTCCCTCAGCCCTTAAAGGGGAAAGGTTGCCTACCCCTGGCTTAAGCATTTGTGGACTTCAGTCCACTTATTCAGGTATATGACATGTTATCGGAGAGAAATTACATTCAGAAAGTATGGGAAGTGACTTAAACAGGGCTATGCTCTGATCATGAATAAACCTAGTGATTTGAAAAGCATTTTGATGCTGCTTCCAACCCTGTAGCACTTCCCACCTTTGCCTCATACATGATAGACAAACTTTCATTCCAAGAGAGAAGCCTTGCTTTTAAGTGGAAAGGAGCTGAAATTGGATTTGGTATGGGAACTTTTCAGTACTCACCCAACCTCTAGATCAATAATTAAAGCATTTGAACTATCAACATTTTCTGTTATTATATTTTTTAACACTGTAGGCAAGGTAATGTGTATGTGTGGAATTTCCTTCCAGTTGACACACCATGTGTTCAGTTTTTATTCCTGTTAAGTGCTTCCAGGAAGATTCAATTCACTGAATCTTGGGAGTGGGGAAATTAGACCTAGCTACTGGAGTGTCCTACACCACAAATACTACTCTTTGTATACAGAATAACAGCATTGGTACACACTGCAGCAGAAACCTTTCCCCTTCTGCAAATTGTTCAGGCCTGAGGCAATAATAGCACATTCATTGTTAATGGAGGAATGACTCTGGCTTCAAGAAAGGGAAGAGGGATAACACCATTATGTTCCATCTTTAAGTATCTGAATCACTTGCTTGTGTAGTCTCTAATTAGAAAGAGTGCAGCATTTTCAGTCCATCTTCCTCCTCCTCTCTTTTCTCAGGTATAAACCCTTTTGCTGATGGGTTCTTCCTGAGATCAAGAGATGTGACTGATTAACATGATAGTCTATCCTTCCCTTATTTTTCCCCCTTTTCTCCTCACACTCACATATGGTGGCTTCAGCAAGGAGGGCTGTCCCCCTGAATCACTATATAGAGTCTGCATATTTTTATTTATTTACTATATTTATATGAAGCCTCCCAGTAACATAAAAACATAAGAAAAGCCTTCTAATTAACAGGGAGCCAGTGTGGTGTAGTAGTTTGAGCATTGGACTATGACTGGAGACCAGGGTTTGATTCCTGGCTCAGCCATGGAAAACCACTGGAATGACCTTTGACAAGTACACTCTCTCAACCTCAGGAGAAGGCAAAAGCAAATCCTGTCTGAACAAACTTGCAGAGAAAACCCCATGATAGGGTCACCGTAACTTGGAAACAACTTGAAGGCGCACAACAACAAGCTAATTAAGAATTAGCTAGTCTAGCTTTCTGTTTCCCATCGTGGTCAACAAGATGCCTAATGATAAATAATATCTCAAAAATATAATTTGTACATGTAAACTCTATCCAGCAAGCTTCTTCGAAATTAAAAAAAGGAAGCTGAGAGAAAATTGATTTTACGTAATTTTTTAATGTATTATTTATCACTCATTTTAATGACATTGTAAGAAAATCTGCATGTTATCTACAAAGATATTTATATTTTAAAACAACAACAACAAGGAATAATAAAAATGAAATCACCCCAACAAAGCTTACTGAAATGTACTGAAAGTGAACTGATAAATAAGGGACTATACAAAAGGAGAATGACAGTTTCTCCATTTGGTGTTGGTGTTCTCCCATTGTGCAAATCACATCTTCCTAAATAACAATGAAGAACACTGTTGAAAATGAAAGCAATTATTATCCATTGCAAATGACTGCATTTCTGCTCACATACAGAAGTCTCTGTCGTATTATAATTATGCATTGTCTATTTATAAGCCCCAGAACTTTATAAGAGAATAAAAATTTACTCATGCCAAGCCACCACTTAACCAACTATGCTTGTATAAAACAGTGAAATGTAATTGGATGCAGGTTTGGCATCTTCAATGCATCATCATGTTTAAATACTATCAGATCAAGTTTAATCTTTAATAAGATATTTCTCTGTCTATAATAGCTAAAGTGGTTTAAGAACAAGATGTGAAAAAGAACTCCAAAATTGTGTCCTTAGAGTTGAGGTATATAACTTGAGTGGGAAAGATGCACAGTAATGGACACCAAAAAGTACTGCCCAAAACAAAATCTGTGTATATAAAGGGTAAAAATTGGAAGAAGTTTTAAAAACACAAGAACATGCACTGTACAAAAACCATTTGATGAATGAAATACACTCCCCACAATAAACAATGAATGGTTTCCTCAGTTCTGATTTTTTTCCATAGAAAAACAAAACAAAGTTCTTCTCTCTCTCTCTCTCTTCCATGCATAGGTTTGATTAATCTGTAGGCTAAGACAGACCACCTGCCATAGATGGCAAGATCTGGTGATTTCAGTAAGTGGGTAGGCCGTCCATTGATATAGATTGCAACTGTTCCATGCATAATCATGGACAAGCCACTCCATACTTAACTAGGCTGGTCCTCAGCCAACAAATTCTTAGTCTGCCTCCAGAGCGACATTCAGAGCCTTGGCAACATGGTAAACTTGCCAGAATTTACATTGCTTGAATGGCCTGCAAGAAGCCAGGATGATTTCCATGCCACAATTAAGTTATGAAGCAAGATTATATAACAGCTCAGTCAGAGATGTGATCTCATCTAGGACTATATCTAGGATGAGAGAGTAGTTGTCAAGTGGTAAGGCACAAAACATGCCTGAATTCTCCCTAGCTGCTATGGCTTTGTGGGTCAAACAAGTTATTCAAACCTGTTCCAAAATCATGGTTTATTCCTTCACAAGTCATGTTGTTTGCTCACCTCTGTTCCCTGAACTTTTATTTGCATACGTAGCAAAGGTGCTGAGAGTTATGTAAAGGTAAAACATTGCATTAATGAACTCACACCCTTGTGAATCCATTGTTATCTTCCCACTCACACCATGAATCTTTCTCATTTTGGAGTTGCTCCAAAGAATCATTGTTCTTTTATATGCTTTGGGACATATCACTGTTCTTTTGAGGCCAGTAGCCACAATTCCCACTTCCACACTCATCTTAGACTTGTTTGCAAACTTAGCAACCAGTGCATCTCTCATTGTGGAAAGACAAAACAGTAGAGACATTCTTAAAGTCTTAGATACAAAAACTCAAAGAATGAATGTAGAACACAGAAGTAAACAAGCAGCAGAGCTACTTTCCTGAAATGTAGCTGTAGCTGATTGACATCATAGGACATGGGGAAGCATGGAGGAAGGTCCTCAAGTACAAACTAAGTGAGAAAAGCATGAGATCATGTGGGTTTCAGGGCCAAGCTGAGAATCAAACCCTGATCTCCAGAGTCTTAGGCCCAAAACACACAGGGCAAAAGTGCTGGCTTCAGGACAATCCAGGGGCAGGATGTACAGATGATGCACACCCCTGGATAGGGCCAATGTTGCAACACGGCCGCCTAAGATGGCCCAGAGTCACCAGCAAAAGGAGCACAAAAAAGCGCTTTATGCCGGCAGCCCATTCAGGACCACAGCAGCGGCTGGCCTTGGGTGCAGCGGCTGATCACTGCAGTCCCACACTGATTTGGGAGAGACCAGGGCTGGAGCGGCCTCTGACTGCTCCAAGCTGCTGGTCTGCTTGACCCCATAGTCCAACACTCAAATCACTGGAAACCTATATAGCTACCTCTTGGAAAACTGATCAATTAGGTTTACTCCCTGTATGTTTTGGATGGAAGCGTTCAGGAGGGTAGGGGCAGGTAGTCAAGCCCCCAGAGATGTCAGCATACACATTATTTTCACAGAGCAGAACTGTAGAAAGCTCACTTGAGGTGGAAAGAGCAAGAAGGACTCAAAAGTACATTTTTGGTTATTCAAAGTTTGGTAAAATTAGCTTTTTGACTAAAGGTCCCAACTATTGACTAAAGCTTGTGGAGTTTTTTGGGGAGGGGGTTTACTACATTTGACAATATTAGCTGTAGGGTGCTAGGAACTGGAGTCAGAAATTATTTTTTCAGGCTCTCTGCTGGTGTGCACATGTAGTTGTTTGTGTTTCCAAAAGCTCCTTCTCCAATTTTTATCCAAAGTGAAAAGTAAAGGGCCAGGTATTGATCATCTCTTTCCAGAGTAAAAAGGCTTGATAAAGAGGCCATCAAATTAGATATCTATTTGTTACTTATTCCACTCAGAAAATTTATCCCCTGAATGAACTATAGCTTAAGCTGTATGATAGGATAGTTTTATTATATTTAAAGGAGGGGCTGGTTTTAATTATGGTTAAATTCAGGTATTGCCTTGAAAATTCACATCAAAAGGTACAGCAGGTAGACAGAGGGGGGTTGCAGACTGCCAGAAATAGTGCAAATTGAGTCCACTTTTAGGGTTAGGGTTAGTGCTAGGGAATCATGGGAACTGATTTTTTTTCTGAGACATTGAGCCTTCTCTGTGAGAGAGCTCTAGTGCCACAATAAAATACAGTTCCCATGATTCCCTAACCCTAACCCTAAAAGTGGACTGAATTTGCACTATTTCTGGCAGTCTGCAACCCCCCAGAGTCCTCAGGCTGCTTCATTATTGGGGTGTCACTTCACACAGCAGCAACTTAAGGACATCCAATTTTGAGGCAACTGATACTGACATGTATCTGCTTTTTCCTCAGGAACAATCCACAGCCTCACTGTAGCTTTGTCTAAGTCAGAACCCACTGACACCCTCGAAGGTTCCAAGCCTTCTGTTCCACAATTCCTAACTGCCTATCTCCCTCACTGACTATATTCCTCACCGCCTGAACTATTTATCTCCTTCCAGCTGCTCTCTCATTGGCTGATTCCAGCTGTCTCAGGATTGGTCAGTTGTCTTCTGGTCTTCACAACTCCCTGCTGCCTTTCTGTTCATCACAATGCTAAACTTAAAAATCACTGTGTTGGGGGTGAAACAGATGGGCAAAAAAAGTTAGCTGTGCTTTTTATCAATGTTGAAAAAGATTTCCACTTTGTCAGGTGGGAGACTATAGGCCTAAGCAGACTGCCAGAAATAGTGCACATTAAATTGAGGCACTGCCCTGGCTCAGTGCTAGGGAATCATGGGAACTGTATTTTTTTCAGGGACATTGAGCCTTCTCTGTGAGAGAGCTCTGGTGCCACAATAAATTACAGTTCCCATAATTCCCTATCACTGAGCCGGGGCAGTGCCTCAATTTAATGTGCACTATTTCTGGCAGTCTGCTTAGGCCCTATGTTTTTTATGCTTGAAAGACTCAGACTCGGCAAAGAATTTGTGAGTTGGATTCGAAACATATATCACAATCAGACTAAGGAGATTATAATACAGCATGGGGTGAGACAAGGATGCCCACTTTCGCCATTATTATTTATAATTTTTCTAGAAGCTTTGAATAATAATATAAGGCAAGATACATCTATAAAAGGCATGCAAATCAAAGGGTTGGAATACAAATGTCATGCATATGCAGACACTCTCATGATATTTTTAACCCCACTGAATTCAAAACTTGATGGAAATCTTGAATAAGTTTGGGAGCTTAGCTGGATTCAAAATGAATAAACAGAAAACAATATAATCACCAAAAAAAATGACACCAGAAGAGGAAAAATCAGTTCAGGAAATAACACAGTATGAAATACTTTAAAACAGCCTAAAACAACTTTTTTATTGTTTTAAAAACAAAAACAAAAACCCAATATACATTAAGGACTTATGCAGATGATCTAGTGACAATGACAAAAAATCCACTAGACTCAATGAAGGCTTCTTTTGAAAAACTTAAGCTGTTTGGGTATGCTCTGGGTTTAAAACAAAATTGATAAAACAAAATTGTTCTCTAAAATATGACTTCAAAAGAGGAAAATGAGTGAATTGCTCTTTCAAATTTTAAAGTGAAAAGGGAGGGTTAAATATTTGGGAGTTATAATCATGAAAAGCAATAGTTCATTATGTCAAAATAGTAAAGTTATGTCCACCTGTAATCTCATATTTGATTCAAGATGTATCTGTACCAAGTAGTTATATCAGCTTCATGCTCCTTCAATTGTAATGACTTTATCATAAGAAGTCCTGGTAAAGAGCTTAGAAGGTGGGACATTTATATGATGCACACCTCAAAACTGGGTGGAAAATGAAAGGAAGCCACTCTGTGTGGCTAAAAAGAAGCTGGAATACTCTAGCTCAGCCCATAAAATGTACATATAAATAGTCCAATGCTTGTGGCAAAGCAAAAAGGGCTGTGGCAAAGCAAAAAGTGAAAGTGTGACAACTCTAATGGATATAATTACACCATACACAAACCAAATAGTTCAACAGGGAGGCATGGGGTGAAGGGGGTGAAGGGGGCATGTATGAATGGCCCCCATGATTGTGCTTTATCAATGTATCACTTGCACACCGATGCACCGATGCCCTGTACAGGTGGAGCATCACATGTGCACCTGTGTGGTCAATCAAAGGGGTGGCCATGCAATAGGATGGCATGTGAGCAGGATGTGGGAGGTATTCAGAGATTGTAGACAGTGTGTTTGTGCGACAGTGTATATGCATGGTGGGGAGGTGCCAAAAAAATAACCCAGCAGTGTGCTGTGTGGTCTGCCCATGGGTGTTTGGCCTGCCTTGGGAACAGGCCATGCAGGCAGCAGGATTTCAACCTGTTTTTTTGCAAAATGCAGGATCAAGCTGCTTTTTCCTACGCATCTTCTTCAGCCCTTAGAAAAGTTCCTTTACAAGTTTAGTATAGATATAAGCAGAGACTTTTCCCCAGGATAACATTAGCCACTTCACAGTAGTAAGCCTTTTTTTAAAAAGGAAATAATGGGGTTAAAATGGGAAATGGTCATTTTATAATGATCTTTTGTATGTTGAACAAATCTGGGAGTTCAGATCAGAATTATGCTCTTTAAGTAAGGTAAAGAACTTAATTGGTTTCCTTATCTACAACTTAAGGAGATTTAAATGAGATACAGACACTAGAGGAAATAATTTTGTACTCAGAATTGTGTAAGCATTATTATCATCTAATTTTAAAAAAAACTGTATAAATGCCTTTTGAAACTAGAGGCAGAGGATGTAGAAGACTGTATGATAAAATGGGCACAAAATTTTGGCCACTGGAAATCCTACACTGGCTCATCGGGCCCCTTCCAACTGTATGATTTTATGTTTTTATAACTTCCAGAGGACCCCCATCAAGAATGCATCAGCTATCATAATATAGACAGTGGTGGGTGAACCTCTTTGCCCAACTGTTGCTCATCTTCCACTCAGTGGTCACTACATGGTCACTCTGGAGAAACAGCGGTGGTGGGACTAGGCTTATCCATCACCAACTATATTCAGATATAGATATAGATATAGATATTTATTGATATTGATATTGATATTGATATTTCCATAAAAAAATTAAAAGGACATATAACCACAAACAATAGTACAATTAATACATATCATACAAGATATATTTTTACAATACAATCAGTTCCAACAAACAAAACATCCACAACTTCTAACAGTCATACTTCATTCATTACTTCCTTTTCTACAATTTAACGCTTAGCAAAAATTTTCCCTATTTTGTCAATTAGTTTATCTCTCATTCCTAATAATCAAATGTTTTCCACATTTTCATTCATATATTACCACCTATATTCTGATAGCTGACAACAGGCAATACTCCCACTTGGATGCCCTCTGCCTCCCTCTTGCTGGCTGGCACATGACCATGCTGGTGGGGCAGTGGTGATTCAAGGAAGGTTCATCCATCACTAGCCATGATAGCCAGCAATGGATATCCTCCAGAGTCAGCTGCCCCCTCCTCACACCCATTGTGACTGTGTGGGAGAGTGTGGCAAATGACACCTTTTATGCAGCCACCTTTTCCCTCCTAAAGCCCTCAGATAACCCCAAATTTTTTTATATGAAAAATGATTGGAAAAATGCCCTCCAAAGCCTCCTGAAGAGGTGACTTCATACCTAATATCCCATCTGACTCCTAGGCCTGATTTTTTTAGCCTAACAATAACCAAAAATGCAGAAGTGAAAACCAGAAGTCACTTCTAGAGACTGGTTTTTGGTCAAAAAAAAACTACAGCCCACCTCAAAGACAACATCTCATCCTGTCAGAAGAGACTTTGTGTAGGAGAAAAGAGACAACTCACCTTGGACCTGCCATTTTGTTATTTTCAATATAACCTCACTCTTAAACTCAAGTCATACAACAACTTTTTTTATGTGGGACCATTTCTACTCAGTCTTACGTAGTTTTACCCAAGGAGGAACATAAAATATACATGAGAGGATCACTAGAGAGAGCCACAGCAGTTTCTGTTATTACTGGAAGAGTGCTAACACTAAAATGTGAATATTATACTATAAACTAGACTTTACGTTTTAATCGTTTCCCCTGTATTTTATCATCCGTCTATGCATTTTTCCAGTTTCATCTCACAAAATGCACTGTGTTCAAATCTTTAACCCATTTTCTTGAAATTAAGCCATTCATTTATAGAGAAATCTACAAAATAACTTTCTTGATAATTTTTTCCCAAGAAAAATAATATGTTATGGATCACTTACAGTGCTGCAGATCAGATGGATATTAAATTCAAGATGCTCCCTTTGACCTATAAAGCACTTTCAGAGCTTGATCAATATTATCTCTCTCTTGCTGGCTCTGGACACATAAGTCACGATGATATAAGTTATCAGATATCTTGCTAGTCTCATTATGATGAGATTGAGTTGTTTCTGACTTTGAAAAAACTGACAGACTATACACAATAGAGAAGAAATGCATAAACTAAATATGCTAATGCTTCTTTTCAGCCAGTTTTATATATTAATTCAGATAGGCATTTAATTATTTATTGCATTTGTATGCAGCCTTTCTCCCAGAAAGGGACCCAAGGCAGATTACAGTTTTTTTAAAAAAAATTAAATATTTACAATAAACATTTAAAAACAATTTAAAACATCTATCTAAAAATAGTATAAAATTACATTAAGATATACAAGTTTTTAAAAGAAAACTGCTACTAAGGACTTTATCACATGAATATTTTAAATCAGAATTAAAGCTGGATAATAGCCCCTTTGGTGATACTTATCATGACATCACCTTCAAATCATTGCTGCTGTGCCTCTAAAATAATGTTCCCCAAACTTTGGCTCTCCAGATGTTTTGAACCAACTCCCAGAAGCCCTAACCAGTTGGGCCAACAATCAAATTCTGGGAAGTGAAGCCCAAAACATCCGGAGGATCAAATTTATAAAAACACTGCTCTAAAGCATGGTTAGTGTGTCCATTAGCACCATCAGGCCTAAAATAAGAAGAGGAGCCCTCCCTCCATTACCATCTGATGTCATCTGGGAGAGAGACACTAGGCCCAGCACCATCCGGCCCAGAATAAGAAGAACTCTTACTTCTTAAAGGATGGGTGGGATTCGGAATTTTATGTTTTGTTTAATGGAAACTGTAATGTTGTAAGCCGCCCCGATTGCTCTGCAGAGGGGCGGGATATAAATAAAAATTATTATTATTATTATTATTATTATTATTATTATTATTATTATTATTATTATTATTGGCATTGACAGGGAACATCCCTCAATAAGCTCCCAACTGTGCTGCTGTGGCATTAGTCCTGAGGTGTGACACATTTCTCCAGCTGCAGTCCCAAGAAGGAGATCCTCCCTCCCCCTCACTATCCCCGACAGTCGGGGTCTTCCCCCATTTCCTTTACTTTTTTCTGTTTCACTAAATTGCATTTCCATGATTTCTAAATTGCACTACAACTAAAAATAAAACTTAAAAACCACAAAAGGCAAGCTGAGTAGGGCAAAAGAGCAAAGAAGTGGGGTTAAGAAGTCTAGAAGAGAGACAAGGGACTATCAATGGCTAAAACAGCCCCAGTCACACTATTGAAGGGATGTGCAATCCTGAGAACTCCCAAACCAGTATGTATCAGTTTACTTTTGCTAACACATTAGCATTGAGAATGGGGTTTGTGTGATAATGTCCTAAGTCTTAATGCACAACTATCCTTCGCTTTTCAACATAGAATGCAAACCACAAAACAGTGGCGATGTTCTTCAACATCTTCTGTTTAATCCAAATATTCCCAGGATGTTATGACCATTCTTAATCCTCAAAGCAAAACAAAAAAAAATCCACCTCATTAATTGCAAGGCTTTTTTCAAACTTCTTTGACAGACTACTCACTCTAACAGAGTGCTGTGGCTGGCAAGTGAGAGACTGGTTATGCAAGTCGCCTTCCTCTTGCATTACAAATGGATACAATCCTAACAAATTTATGATGACATAAACTTTTTGATATTTCATCAGATCCATGAAGTGTTATATAAATGTGGCAGTGTGCGGGGAGGAAAATGAGGTAAAGTAATGCAAATATTTTTGTGTTAACATCAGCAATGTTAGCTATTGTGTTTATTGTGCTTACAACATGGTTATTGCACTTATTTTATATTTAACTTTTAATGTAATTACCACAGTTTGTATCTTATGTCGTTAGCTTCCTTTAGAGCTCACTATTTCTTTCTCTCTTTTTTCTTGCTATAATAGGGATGGAAAGAATATTCATAATTATTCACTTTCAGGTTGAAAAATTAGTTTCTTGACGATCAAAAACCCCAGAAGAAAGCCGTAATAAACCAGAGAAAAATTCTTACAATTGTCTCCTGGTATTCAGAGTGCTGAAATGTTGCAGAGGAATCACTATGTAGAGAAAAAAAGAGAAAAACATGCCATTTCTTGTGCATGTTTCCTGAGCATAAAACTGTTTCTTCTGTGGTAAATCTGTTTTCAGCTCAGCTTTTTGCACCATAACACCATGTCTTTTTCTCTGTAGATAATTCCTCTACAATACTCCAGGACATTTAATTACAGAGGGAATACTACAGAGGAAGATTTGTTTTATGCCACAGCAAGTAGAAACCTACACTAATTATTTCATCATCATAATCATCCCGACTCTTTATCTACATTTTACTAACCATTTAGATTAACATTTCATTAATACTCAAAAGCTTGTGTCTTAATAAATTTATTAGGTCTTATATTTCATCTCCATGAAATAACAAGAACTATAGTTGGACATGACTTGACAATCATGTCAAAGAGGATACCTTTACCTTTACCTTTTATGGTGCCATATGGTGTTGTTTTTGATGCAAGATTTACTCCTTCCATGTATTAACTGCTATCTTGAGTCTTCAATCCCAGATAAAGTTGACAGGATGTTAAATGAGGATGCCCATATTTGAGGCTTATCCCTTATGTTGATAACTCAGTTGGAATGCTTCTCCTTTTCTATAGGCTGAATAAGATACCATTTGATGACCAACCCATGAAATAACAACACCACACACAGAACTTGGGATAAAATATGGGCAACTTTATTTAACTGTTACCTATTTAAACTTATTGCTTGAGAAATGCAAAAAAGTGCTACCTAATGCAGGACCAGCTGAGGCAGTTGGTTTTTCCTAGACCTCCTCCACAGCTTCCCTTGGGTGAAACACCTGAGCCCCAAGGAGAATCCAAAACTGGGTTGCTCCCCAGCTGGCCAACTACTGGAAGACCAACTAGATGATCCAACCCCAAGCCACACAACTTCTGGTGAGGGAAAGATCTCCAGGCCAGCCCCAAGAACAGCCTCCTTTTTTGCTCTCCTAGTTGCTTGACCTATGGGGGCAGTTACAGAGGCATATCCTTCACCAAAAGGGTGCCACAGGTGATCATCAAACTCTTTTCTCCCCGCCTATTTAGGATACCACCCTGGGCCAATTCCAAGTCCCCAAAGCACAGTGTGTTGTTGAGTTCATTCAAGTCATTTTTGACTTATAGCAACTCCAAAACAAACCTATCGTGGGGCTTTCTTGGCAAATTTCTTCAGAGGGGGTTTGCCACTGCCATCCTCTGTGGCTGATAGAATGTGACTTGCCCAAGATCTCCCAGTGGGCTTACATGGCTGAGCTGGGTTTTGAACCCTGGTCTCCAGAATCGTTGTCCAATGCTCAAACCATTACTCCATGCTGCTCATGGTGTAAACCTGTGGAAAGGAAAGGAAATTCCTACCCAGCCCTGACGTGACCAATGAACATACACTGTGTTAGAGACAGGAGGAGGGTCGAAAATATCCAAAGGCAGGAGCCTGATGGCAGCAAAGCCTTGTATTCCTTTGGCTCTGCCCTCAGCACTCCCTATTTTGGTGCAAAGTGCCAAAACTCATTGAAGGCCATCAAATTCATATCCATCCCACCATGGAAACAGTTGAAGGGGGTGTGGAAAAATCCTGTATTTTGGGATTGAGCTCTTCATAAAGACAGAAATATGTGCATCGTGTAATGTATGAATGTGGGAAATATATGTTAATTTTGCAGAGAAATACATGGCTGATTAACTGAAATCAACACTTTCATTTGGTATCTATGAAGAACACAAGCTTGTTAATAGCTACTTCCAGACTGACAAACCTGTATGTCATGAATTTTAACTGTTCTTACTCCTGTTTGCAAAATCTGGCAATGTTAGTTCTAGTCCAATGAAATTAACCATAGATAAATGTAATGTTGAATGAGAGCCTGAAAATGCAATATTTTATGAAAGATGCAACAAAATTGAAGCTGTAGTACCTTGTAGGTAGACAATCCAGCTCATAGTGAAGCTACTTAAGTCCCATTGATTTCAACAGGACGAACAGCCTTTGTATGGTTGCAGCATAGGTCTATTGTATTTTGCAGCATCAGCAGTCAGCATTGTGCCAGCTGCTTTGTTTTTCTGTATATAAAGATATAGTGTGATGGAAAATATGCAAGTAATTGATTTTTCTTTAGAAAATGATCATTATAATTATGAAAATACAATTTCTGCTACAGTGGGGGCATCTAAATTATAAGCATGCTTTGAATTCAAAACATAGGAACACTAGCCATGAGAATTGTTTTCTCAGTGTACATTCAGAGCCGCAACACAACAGAGAATGTAATTATGTGATTAACTGTCTGAAGATGCTCTGGTTTTATGCTGTCATATCACCCACACAAGTCCACAGTGGAAACTAGCCTGAATTCTTCAAAACTATGCCAGAGAAGTATAATCTCTGGTGGGATCTGCTAGGCTTGTAAGGCTTTCAAGAAAACTATGAAGGTGCTTTTTCAAATGGCCACCTGAATTTGCCATTACAATGTGTTAAGATTCATACTGCAGTTGCGGGGGGGGGGGGGAAGTGTCACAAGGAATGACCACGATACACCCAACTGAAAGGGAAAAGGCCACAACTTTATTGAATAAAGCTGATGGATAGGGTTGGCCCAAAATGCATGGGGTCTGGATCTGGCATTACCCAACCTCCGGATGATTGATGAATCAAGTTGCCTGACCACATCCAGGCTTTGGGATGACAAGGCAGTAAACAGCTGATCACATGTTCTCATCCCAGTAAGCCGGTTGAGCGCGTATTCTCATCTCTACCCCTTGTCATGGGAGGGACCACTGGTCCAGTATTGCCCTGCAATGGCAACACCACAATGCTCTCAGCACCCCTGGGTCCCCACTGGACTCCTGGTCTAGTGCTCCGTAGCACAGGAAACCACATCCACCAGATCCGAGACCCATGCTATTGGGTCACTATCCTTGAAAAGAGGGAGGGAGGGTGGGAAGAACCGAGTTTAAATGGTGCTGGCCACCAGTGCCACACAGCATTAAATAGGCCCACCAGCCAATAACATGATGCCTCCACCCTCCACAGCAACCTGGCCAGCTCTGTCAGTTGGGCGGCCTCTTTTACAAACATATATATAGTTTGTACTCATTGTGGTATCATCAATATAATTATTTTTCTCTGTTTTCCATTTGTCATAACTGTTATTCTAATGCATTGCAAATTAGAATTAGCAGGGACACTTAACTGCCTAATAACAGTAGAACTGTACTGAAGAGAGTACAGAAATTCCAGGCTATTATAAGTTCTAATGCCTTTAAAAACAATTACAAATTCAGGGAGCACATAGAAGATTACATCAGTTAAAATAACTAATCCAGTTCATTTATTTAGCATTCATATCCAATTCATTTCCTCAGCAATCAATTCTCAGCAGCTCTGTTAGGATAGGATGTCATGCCAAGAAGTTTCAGTTTCACTGAAGGTGTCCTGGGGTCCCTCCTGTGAAGTCTAGGTGGCAGGTTTTTATGATGCCTTCAAAATCAATAAAAATATTTTTGCCACCTCTGTGTGTTTAAAGAACAAAAGTAGAGTGTAAAAAATGTATATGGAATCTGCTGGAATCCATTTAATGTATATGGAATCTGCTGGAATCCATCTGCTGGAATCTTCATTTGAACCCAAGACATTGTCAATAGTGTCCATGTATCTCATCAGGGCATCTAATAAAGTACTGTATATAACTCTTCAGAAAACATGCCTTCCAGTGCACATAGAACACAAAACAATGTAAGCCAAAGAGGTGTAAAAAAAAGGATAAAAGACAAAATGTGGAAATTGAATGATGTGAGTCTTTTAACTGTTTGTCATTCAAAAGGTATATGTTCAATACGCTGAGGCCAGACAGATTTATTCACTGCGATGTTTCAAGCAAACCCAGATATGAATATATATATATGCAAATGAATGCCAGTGGCTTAGCTTTCATTTTTAGCAAGAAACCTTAATTAGATTACCATGCTTTTCTCCAGCATTCCAAGCCTGAAGGCATTAGGAATATTTTGGGGTTCATGAACTCAAATTGCTGAACACTGGCAGTGAAAAATATATTAAAAACATTTATTAATCTCATCTGATATTATTGCTAAGCCAAACTGTATACCTGGTCTTTGCCAGGCTTCACTGGTGGTCAATTCAGAATAAATTTTTAAAGGGGGGGAGACCATAATGAAATCACAAATCAGTTTATAATATTCAGGATGCTTTCAATGTGTTTTTCCCCCAGAGTCGATATTTTGACTATTAGCCCTGATTTCAAAGTATCTGTACATACTATATGAAGGAATAAATGTGTATTTCCTGTATTCTAACATGTATTCCTATCTCTCTCAAACACCAGCTTTAATTATAGCACATTTTAAGACTTCATCATCATACTAAGTAGGTATATTGCCTGCAGCATTTTCTGGTCTGTGCAGCAATATTATGTTGCCTGAAATAAAAATGTTATATTATATTTAGGCTGAGTTCCTGCTGTTGTAACTATGAAGGCACAACTATCTCAGTGTGACCTGGAGCAGCAATGCAGCAACAGGAATAAAAAAGTCATGGTGCAGCATTAAAAGGGAAAGAGGGTAGATTCTTTGCAGTTGTTGCAAGAGAACAATAGCTCCTGGTGCCAAAACTTCTAGTTCCAAACATCCTTTTTTCCAATCCCAACCATGCAGACACAGATGGTAGTCCTCAGAGTTAAAACAGTCTAAAACTCCCATAGTGCTTTTACTTCCAAGGACGCTCACCTCTAGAAAGCCAACATTGAAAAATCAAATTGCTTGAAGCCAGCATGTTTTATTTACCAAGGATGGTCATGAAGAATCTGTGTTCTATCCTTCCCTCTATGCAGCCCAGGTAAAAGTACACTATAAAACATAATGGGTCATTACACTCCTGTAGTGCACCAATAGGATCCCATTCTTACTGTGGGACACTAATATTATTAGCCTTACAAATGATGTTCTGTTGATCTTAAAAATTGGTAAAACTGTATTCCTTTCCTTTAATTTTCTATTTTCATTCCACTTTGTATTTTATAAAAAAAATATCAGAAACTTTCAAGAACCAAAATTAACCACCAAATTTGGATCCCCCCCCAATACAAAATATAATTTTGAAATTAATAGACATTCCTCAATTTGTTCTGGAAATTTAAAAATGACTACAGTACTCAACAGCTTCTGTTAATTGATATTTTGTGGAAAACCACATAACAGTTACAGTGTTACAGAGGCAAACAGCAAGAATCTCATGACACAATGCAGGTGCATTGTTCTGACTGAATATATAAACACATCATTGTATTCTACATAATTATGAGCTTTTGAATCATTTATTTCATTCCTTAGCGTGAAAAGCATCATCGAAGCCAAGGTACTCAGGGGACTAATATAACATTTCACAGATGAAAACTAGGACACATGTGACCAAGCAATATCAGAGTATGGTCAAAAGGGTAAGATCAAGCAGCAAAAACTTATTAATGAGAAAGAAGCCACAAAACTACTGTGGAGGTAATAATTTTATTAAGGTTTGTGTTAGTAAAAAAGGAAGCCTTGGAATTTATGTACTGAGTTTAGGAAAGCCCATATCAGTAATTACAACACCCTTTCTATGTGTACACACACACACAACATGATTAACAATAAATATTATATTTTTAAAAAAATCAAAATATCATTATCAGACCCTCTTCATAATTGCATCCTTTTCTCAGATCTGTGGTCACAACATGACTTCTCTGTTTATATCCACCCAATACTTTATTGATATACTTGTATATTATATATCAGGTCAAATCCAAGCTTCCCTATGCTGCTCTTGGGGCCATCATCAACCAATCACAGGGTTTGTGTTAGAAAAAAATATGTGAGGAAGGATAAAAATAATGTACAATACCTCTAGGTACAGGAGATAAATGAACTGAAAAGATGTAGTTGGGGACAATGACATTTGTCATAACAAAATCCATGCATTCCAGCCTTTTATAATGTCTCACTTAGGCTACAATCCTGTACAGACTTACTTCAAGAATCAGTCTCACTCAATTCATTCAGGTTTACTTCTCAATAGATATATGTATGACTACATTGTTAATATGAAAGGGTAAGTACTCATAGAAAACCCTGTCAACGTAAGCAGCCTGCAAATCTCTCCCAGTGCTGGACCTCTAGAAGTTACAGCTTCTTTCCAGTGACACTGTACAGCAGGGGTAGGCAACCTAAGGCCTTGGGGGCTGGATGCAGCCCCCTGAGGCCTTTGGACCAGCCCCAGGCCGGTCCTGCCGCCACCGCCACCACCCTCTGCCACCACCACCGCCCCCTGCCGCCACCGCCGCCTGCCATGATGATATTGATTATTGTTGTTATTACTTGTTCTTGGGGTTTTCTTGGAAAAATCTCCACAGGGGTTTTGCCATGGATTTTCTGGGGCTGAGAGAGTGTGCATGCATATTTTTTTATTTTTTATTTTTTTTAAAAAAAAACTTATTTATTTATTTATTTATTTATTTATTTTTGGAGCTTCGCCCCCCCCCCCCAATTGTCTGAGGGACAGCAACCTGGCCTCCAGCTCAAAAAGGTTGCCTACTCCTGCTGTACAGCATGGTACACACATACAAACATGATTAAGTAAATAAAAAAGAGGGGCTGGAGAGGAGAAACCACTAATAAAATTAAACCTTATAATCTCAAAAACAAACAAATCTGCAGACAGAACTGAAGGAGGGTAGAAAAATATTTGTGAATATGGGTTGCGCCTCTGCAATATTGATTCTATTTTAGGACAATTAGAAATGCAAGGGGAATCTAAACTCCATTGAAGGGAGAAATCTGTGTGTCTATAACAGGAAAAGATTGAGAGATCGTCTGTGCACAGTTCTGAGGGTGCTGTAGTTCAAATGGGATCCTGTTCAAAGTAGGGCTATCTACTTCTCCTGTGTGTGCTGTGTTTATTCTTTTTGTTTGCCAGAAGAAGCTGTTGGAGTAACAGGGTGTAGCCACACTGCAGAATTAAAGCAGCTTGACACCACTTTAACTGCCATGACTTATCCTTGGGATTTATCATTGGTGAGGTATTCAACCTAGTCTGCAAGAGAGCTCTAGTGTCTCACCAAAGTACAATTTCCAGGCGGTTACAGTGATGTCAAACTGCTTTAATTCTGCAATGTTGCTACACCCATAGCCTGTAGAAGTCCTCCAGGGGGTAACAGCACCTACTCCTTTTTCTGGCAAGGATAAGACTGTACTCTGTCTTCCTCAAGCAGTTCACACTCCCACCTGCTGAGGTAACTGAATGCAAAGTACTTTGAAATTTGTTCAAAGACTGTAGCAAGCAACACAAGGGACGTTTTCACACGGGGTCCCTAAAGCCGGCTGGAGTCCTTCCCCTAAAGCCGGCTGGATCCCCGTGCCGCCGACGCCGGAATGACTCCGCCGCCGAAAGGCTAATTCCTTTTGCCACCCGGCATTACCTGAAGCCGGCGTTAGCCAGGAATTAGCCTGCCTCCGCCAGAGTGACGCCGGACTTAGGGCTCCGTGCGTTTGAACACACGGAGCCAAAAGCCGGCCTGACGCAGGGATGACGTCAGGAGGGGCGGGGTTTGCCGCCGCGTGTGTGTGAACACCCGGAAAATGGAGACGGAGTGGGGCCGGAGTGAGGCCGGCTAGCCTCCTCAAAAAGCCCCGTGTGAAAACGTCCAAGGCTGAGAAGCCATACAAGGGGGAAATCAGGTGCATTTTAAGACCAGCTGAGAATCTGAGAAAGCAGAAGGCTAGTTGTGGCTATCTCAGCTGATCTGTGCCTACTGGGGGCTATGGGCTGGGCTAAGTAGCCTTGCTAAGCAGCCTCTTCAAGTATGTGAAGGCTGGAATGCCTTCTCTTTCTCTTCTAATCAGCTTCCCCAAGGGAGAAGAGGCTCCTTTTCTACTAGCTTGACACAGCTCTTAAAGGCACTCAAGATAATGATGAGAGGTTGGGAAATGAATCTGAATTCTTCTTTTATACATCACAATGCACTGGTAACTAGTAATTCATTGGCCACATTTTAAGAACTAGAAAAAAATCATGTTGTAGACCACTTGTTTGCCACCCTGATTTACATAATCCATTCCTACTGTAAACAAAAGCATATATATTACGGTAGTCATTATTTGAGCCATGAAAGAGAAAAGGGTTGATGAGAATTCAGTGTCAACAAAATAACAGTGATAATATAATATCTGTACGGTCAACACCAGATATTGCCCTCAATATATTTGTTGTTGTTGTTGTTGTTTGCCTTTAAGCCATTTCTGACTAATGGTGTCCCTAAGGCAAGCCTATCAAAGAGTTGTCTGGGGCTGAGAGTGTGTGACCTGCCCAAGGTCACCCAGTGGGTTTCCATGGCAGAACAGGAAAAATGAACCCTAGTCTCCTGAGCTACAGTTGAACACTCAAACCATTCTGCCATGCTGGGTCTCACATTTACTCAAAACAAATTATATTAATTTATGGGGTTTATTCTTAATATAGCAACTGTGTTTCTGCAGTAATCCATATATTACTTTATATTGATATTACAAACAAGCATAGGGTAATGTGCTATGATTGCTGGATATTACTGGAATTAATTTGTGAAAACAATATCAGGATAACATTTTGAGATCATCCATGATATAAGAGAAGAATGCAACTCTGTGACTGAAGAATGTTTTGAAAGGAAAGGCTTGTTTCCTCTAAGTATAGAGATAGCTCAAGTAATAAAATAGAGGTTTATTCCTGGGCACTCTTCCTTTAACATAAAATTTTGTACCAGGGGCCAAACTCACATGGAAAGAATAGAAACAGGTTCTTACACCACAAAAAAAATGCAATGAAAAAGTGTCAGTTTGACATGTTTCAACAAACTTTTTATATAAAACTAACAGTATGCACATGTGAAATGAAACAACCATTTCAGAAAAGCCTACGGGCCTAAGCAGACTGCCAGAAATAGTGCACTTTAAATTGAGGCACTGCCCTGGCTCAGTGCTAGGGAATCATGGGAACTGTAATTTATTGTGGCACCAGAGCTCTCTGACAGAGAAGGCTCAATGTCTCAGAAAAAAAATACAATTCCCATGATTCCCTAGCACTGAGCCAGGGCAGTGCCTCAATTTAATGTGCACTATTTCTGGCAGTCTGCTTAGGCCCTACGTAAGCAGAAACATTTTGGACCTTTTAGTGATCATCAGAAAGCTTCTTCCAAAATGTGTTTTTCTTATGATTTCCATTTGGTGACCACACTCATAGATCTATGCTTTTTAATACTTTTGGTGATGGTTGAAGACACAAACTACCGGTAATCTGCTTTCCCCCTATTTTTCTATTTTGCTCTTTATACATGCTCAATAAGGGATTCTAGAGCAAACTGCTGTTTAGCTTGCCTTTCAAGGGTAGGCACAGTAGGATTGGCTAGAGTAACATTCTATTTCCTCTCAGCTCACACTTTATTTCATTGTTTACTGCAGACATGCTGTTGCAACCTTACCCTGAAGGTATGTGCATCTTCAGACCACCTTCATTTCTTCTAATGCTAGTGCCGCTAAAAGCCTCCAGCTAGACAGAGGGCAAAGAAAAGAAATGTAGCTAGTGTGTGTAACAAATAATAAAAGTAGAATTTTTGTCAAAGGCTTTGTCAACTAAAGCTTCCCTGTACTCACCCTATCCTCAATAGCCCTGTTCAGTTCTTGCAGACTCAGAATCATGGCTTTCTTGATCAAGTAAAATTGATAGCCTTTTGATCAACATAAAATTGATCAACATATTAATAGCCTTTTGGCTGAAGAGCAGGGTATAAATACTTCATAATAATAAGTATAAGTATATCAACGTGGAATGTGATCTTCCTCTTTTCCTGCTGCCTTCTCCTTTATATAGCATTAGCATCTTTTCTAGAGAGTCATGCCTTCTCATGATATGTCCAAAGTACAACAGCTTCAGTTTAGTAATGTTGGCTTCCAGGGAGAGTTCAGGCTTGATTTGCTCTAGGACCCATAGCTTTTTTAGCAGTCCATGGTATCTGTAGAACTGTTCTTCAGCACCATATCTCAAATGAATTGGTTTTATTCCTATCAGCTTTCCTCACCATCCAGCTCTCACATCCATATATAGTAATGGGAATTACAAGGGCAGGGAGAATTCTAACTTTAGTATTCAGTGAAATATCTCTACATTTCAAGATGTTGTCTAGTTCTTTCATAGCTGCCATTCCAAGTTCTAGTCTTCTAATTTCTTGATTGCAGTATCCATTCTGATTAATGACTGACCCAAGATATGGAAAATCTTGGACTATTTCAATGTCTCCATTGTTTACAAATTTAAGTAAACCATCAGTAATCCTTATTTTTGTTTTCTTTATGTTCAGTTTTAACCTGGCTGATCACTTTCCTCCTTGATTTTATTTAGTAACTGTTCCAGGTCTTTGCTATTTTCTGCTAGTACTATGGTATTGTCTGCATTTCTTACATTGTTGATGTTCCATATGCCAGTTTTCACACCTCCTTCCTGAATCTAATCCTGCTTTGAATATGATATTTTCAGCATACAAGTTGAAGAGATATGGTGATAGAATGCAGCCTTGCTTGACCCTCTTTCTGACAGGAAACCATTTTATTTCTCAGTATTATGTTCTAACAGTATCCTCTTGTCCTGAGTACAGATTGTGCATAAGGACAATCAAATATTGTGACACATTCATTTCTTTAAAAGCAGACCATAGCTTTTCATGATCTATACAATCAAAGGATTTGCTGTGATCCATTAAGCAAGTGCTGAAGTTAGTTTGGAATTCTTTGGTGTGCTCCATTATCCAGTGTATATTATGTGGTTCCTAGTGACTCTTCCTTTCCTGAATCCTGCTTGAACATCTAACATTTCTTGCCCTACATATGGCAGATGTCTTTGCTGTAGAATTTTGAGCATGTCTTCACTTGCAGTGCAGAATAATGCAGTGATTCTGTGGTTACTGCAATCTTTTGTGTTCCCCTTTTGGGGAAATGAAATGTGTATTGAACATTTCCCATCTGTAGGCCATTGTTTTGCTTTCCATATTTGTTGGCAGATTTTAGTCAGAACTAGAGTAGATTCTGCCTCTGTAGATTCTGCCTCTTTTTATTTTAGTTTGGTCATGAATTGTGCCTGGCGATCAGAGAGCATCCCCACACTTGGTTTAAATTTCCCTTTAATTTCTGAGATTTTGTGGGATAGGTCTCTTGTTCTTCCATTTTTTGTTTGTTTGTTTGTTATCAATTTTCTTTGCATTGATTATTAAAACAGTTCTCTTTATATCTGCACACTAATCACTGAACTGTTGAATTCAGGGTTCTGGTTCTAGTTCTGTCACATTTTGCTTTTGCTTTTTATCTGTCCTTTACTGCTGTCATCCATTGAGGCTTCTCTTTCTTTCTGGCCTTTTACAAGTGTTTTTAAAATTCATTGTTTGACTTAGTGTGTCTTAAAACTTTTAAAACTCTTGCTATCACTTTTGGAGTGGTATGCTATTTATGTTCATTTCAGTACAAAATGAGTACTACTTTAATATACTTTCTTGCTGATAGGCAACAATGCACCCTGTAATACAGTGACATTATACTGGCACTCATGTTATTTTCCTCAACATAAAAGCACACAGCACAATAAAGCTCAAAAATAGACAGCATAATAAAATTAAAGAATCCATATTTTCAAAATAGAAAAATCTCATCAATTGCAATGATAAATGTCTAACAAATGCCTATTTCAGTTTTATACATATTGAAAAAATACATGAACTTTGCCTTTCAAACACATACATTTTTGTCAGGTCACCTGTCAATTTATAGCAACCACATGAATTTCATAGGATTTGCCTTGCCTTCCTCTGAATATAGACTACAGTATCTGGTGTTCCTTGGTTATCCCTCATCTAAGTGTTTTCTTATTTACCTAGATTTTATATTACTCAAGGAGCTCTCTCACAGGTGGAACCAGCCCTGGGCCTGGCCAATCTATGCCATACATTTGAATACAAAATATTTTTATTTCAAATTGTCATTAAGAATATACATTTGAAAGATAATGGTGGTCTCTAAGTAAGCTCTCAGAACTAGTGGGGGGGGGTGTGACAGACTGCCATAAATAGTGCAAATTGAGTCCACATTTAGGGTTACGGTTAGTGCTAGGGAATCATGGGAATTTTTTTCTGAGACATTGAGCCTTCTCTATCAGAGAGCTCTGGTGCCACAATAAAATACAGTTCCCATGATTCCCTAACCCTAACCCTAACCCTAACCCTAAAAGTGGACTCAATTTGCACTATTTCTGGCAGTTTGCAATCCCCCTTGGTTGTGTTTCTGTGTATGATATTTCTGATAACATTTGCTCCTTCCTTCACTACACTCCTTTAAACCATTTTTTCCTCTAATTCATACTATTCTACAAAAATATATAGACCTTAGGTATAAACTACCACAAGATTTACATTACAATATGAATGGCAAATCACACCATTACTCATTTCACCATCATGAAATTCAACCATGCAAATATTTAATCAGACTCATGTTAGACTACTTCTTTTGGCAATTATGAACATTGGCCAATGATGCCCTGAGGTTCTGAAATATATTGACTTTTCTGTTACTTTGGTAGCTGATATATGCAAAAAGAACATTTTTAATGACCCACTTATTGCTTCCAATGATAACCTAGTGTTATTCTCTAGTCTAAGGGCATATCACTGCCTGAAGTAAAGAAAAAGAAAACAAACATAATCCTCCTACTCTCAACACTGTAAACTCAATTACATCCCTATCAAAAGAACATTCTTGAGCATACCACACAGGATGCCATCTGTCCAATGCAGACTATTTAGACTGCTCTTTAAGCAGCTATCAGAATGAGATCACAGCATCTAATTCTGCAACCTTTCATAATCAAACAAAACAAAGACTTTATCGACTGAATATGAGGCAAACCATCTTAAACTTATTCAAAATAAACAACCACAAAAATATAACAAAAATATACTGATAAACAAAAATCTCTACATGTCACCCAATACCAGGAACTGCACAGTATGTTTGATTTGTTGTCACCGAAGCAGTTCCTTTCAATCCATAACAACTTGCATTTAAACCTCTCTCAGAGTTTTTTTAATCAAAAATATAGTTATTGTTCTGAAGACTACACAACTAGGATTCCACCCAATGTTTTAAGTGCCTCTACCCAACTGTGGTGATGGCATTCATGTATTTCTCTCTCTCTCTCTCTCTCTCTCTCTTTCTCACACATATAATAAATATATATACTGCTTAAATAGTATTTTTAGATGTAATATAACTGAATTTTCTTTTCAGTATCTTGTGAGCTTCCTTTGGAGAATTAATACCTGAGAAGCAAGCTATAAACACCCAAATAACTCAGTAATTATAGACTCACATGACATTAAAATAAATTAAGAACAGGTTTAAAGCAATATAGGGGCCAAAGGTCCTGTCACTGTGTCTAATGGCCAGTGATTCTTGAACTTGTAGTCTGGAGGGCATTATGTTGAAATGCTTGCTCTTGTGTTTAGTACCACCAAATTTTTAAAAAGTGTTTAGTTAAGACATGAGTGCATTGTAAGTAACCAGAGGTGAATGCATTAGCATGCAGTTGCACACATATGGCATGGCAAGAAACTTAACAGCCCTTTACATGTTGCATCAGCTATGTGAAACAGCTCCAGCAGGAGTGGTCAACTTTAGTAGGTCCAGAGGCCACATGGACTTTTAAAAATGCCAACAAAGGGGATGGGGGAGAGAATCTCCCAATGCCTGGAAATATACTTGCCATATTTTAGGTTTATGATTATGCTCCCACTTCCATTCTAAGCTAGTTTGATTGTTGCATGTATACATCTTAATAACAAAATGTTAAAATCATAATAGTAGATACCACTCTCATTTTGTGACAATTTATATATACTGCCATACCATGGCTTGGCCATCCACAGGCTCACATGCAACATCCCTTTCCTTCTTTTCCCCATTAAAAACCCGTCCTACAATTGCTCCCTTGGCAAAACAAGAATTGTCAACATCCAAATTAGAAAACTCTTAGTTCCAGGCACATCCATCATTTGAAAGGTTTCCTAATGGATTGGAAATTTTCATATTTTTTTCAGAATTATGAGAATAGCACATTAACTGTCAGTTTTAACTACTTCTTGTTGTTGTTGTTAGCTGCCCTTGGATTGACCTTGACTCATGACGACCCTGTGGATGAGACATCTCCAAGACCCCCTGTCTTCCATGGCTCTGCTTAAGTTGTGCCGATTCAAGCCTTTGACATCTCTAATTGAGTCTAATTGAGTCTAGCCATCTGGGGTGTGGTCTTCCCCTCTACCACCTTCTACCTTTCCTAGCATTATTGTCTTTTCTAATGAGTAATGTCTTCGCACGATGTGGCCAAAGTACAACAGTCTCAGTTTAATCATCTTGATTTCCAGTTAGAGTTCAGGGTTTTTCTGTTTAAGGACCCATTTAGTAGATTTAAACAGAAAAAAAATGTGATGTTGCTATAATGGGAGAAGTAAAACTTTAGATATTATATAAAAACTTTGTTAAAAAAAAGTCAGAACTCAATATAACTCTTTTCTTTTTTCTTATAGTTTTTTCTTCTTTTCTTTAATATTTTTCTGTTTTTATAATTGTGTTTTTAATGTACTGGAAATTCATCATACATAGACAAAGGGTGGACAGAATTTTCCAATCCCATTTTGGAAGCCACATATATACCATAGGTTGCTGATTCAGAAATGATAAGATATGGTCTGCCTAAATGTGGAAAGCATGTATGGA
The DNA here is from genome assembly GCA_020142125.1 of Phrynosoma platyrhinos. Lineage (NCBI taxonomy): Eukaryota > Metazoa > Chordata > Lepidosauria > Squamata > Phrynosomatidae > Phrynosoma > Phrynosoma platyrhinos. Next base: position 151,130,801 of record CM034708.1, on the reverse strand, counting down.
ATGAAAGCATGTATGGTATGGAAGAAAACGAGAAGAAAGTAAAACTCAGTTTTTATATGCTCAGTTTATATTGCTCAGATCAAATTACTTAAGATTGTATTAGCATATTGGTCTGCTCTCAAACAATGACTCTACTATAGGTCCAAAAAAAAGTGAATTTGTCATATCTCACTTAACAAGCAGTAAACTTTACACTTATTTTCTAAACCTAAAATACTTGTACATGTATAGATATAAAAGGAATAATGTTGCTTCTGCACAAAGAGACATCTATTTTGTGATGTACTTACTACTGTGTTAGGCACTGTACCACTTTTTAATATATAAAACCTAAAATGCTTCAAAAACACTTAAAATCTAACAAAAAACAAAAATTACAGGGAATCAGAATAGAGAGAAAAATTAAAGAAAATTAAAAAATTAAAAATTAAACTCGTACATGCCATCAAGGTTTTATTAAATCAAATTGCACTCGCATTAGGGGCATTCTAATTATTATTGTTGCTCTCCTCTGCGTAACGCAACTGGGGAAGCTTGCAACTTTAAAATATACATCCATATCCCACAACCCCACCTCCCTTTCAAATACAATTAAATAATGATGATTTTAAAAGCATTTAAAATAATAACACAAAAAACAAAGAAACAAATAACAATAGCTACAGCCAAATCAGGGATGAGCAGGATGGCTGTTTTTTTATGGCCGGGATATCTATTCGGAAAAGACCTGCCAGTAGAGATCCATCTTAACAGCCTTTTTAAAGCTGTCTAAAGTGGTAATATGATGAATTTCATCTGGCAGGCCATTCCATAATCTGGGAGTGGTTGCCAAAAAGGTTCTC
>CM034708.1:151113069-151123286 GCA_020142125.1 Phrynosoma platyrhinos | reverse complement strand
AAAAAAACAACTATGGATGCCGGCCATGAAAGCCTACGACTTCACAATATCTTCTTTGTTGGAATCTCTAGGTCTTCCAGTGTGACTGCCAGAGATTGACAATAAAAACACACTGGAGGACCTAGAGATTCCAATAGAAAGCATTTCTCTGGGCTGTGTGAAGTCGAAGGCTTCTCTGGGCATTTGTAGGTCATCCAGCATGTTTTTATGGTCACCTTTATGGTTTGTTTTAAATGTTGTAACCCACCTCGATTGCTGTGCAGAGGGGCGGGCTATAAATAAAATTTATTATTATTATTATTATTATTATTATTATTATTATTATTATTATTATTACCTTCTGCTGGATGTTAACCACAAAATTGCACTTGAGGATCTAGCGATGCCTAGAGTAGTTTTTCTCAGTTACAAAACAGTGCATGTGTGTGTGGGGGGGGGGGGGGTATTTGCAGTTTTTCTACTTTGGTGGGGACCCTGTGCCCCTAACCCCAACAAATGTGGAGTGCCCACTTTATTAACAGATCTATGGAAAGCTCATGTATTCCAACCTGCCTACTGCATACAGGTATCACCTCAACCAGGTTTACTATTACAAAGACAATATATGAGCATACAAAGCCTTTCCTTCCACCTCTGCATCCCTCAAGTGGAAATCTTGTTGCTGATGGCAACAAACAAGTTTGCTCTCAAAACAGGATTGCATACCATGTTCTACCATAGCTTGCAATCCTAGTTTTAAGTGCAAACTGGGGTGTGTTTTTTTTGGGGGGGGGAGTTGTTGTTGTTGTTTGCATGGGTTTTTTTAGGGGGGGTGGAAACAGGTTTTTAGCTTCAGCCAAAAGAAGTAATATGTTTAGTCTTATCATAAATTAGAAACCATAGCGATAAATATAAAAGGGGATCAATGAGCCTAAGGTTTATACCTGCTAATGCTCATAACACTATGCAATGCTTTGACTGGATTATGTCTGAATAACCCAAAGGTTGGAAAGGAAAACAAATTTGTATTAATAGAGTAGGGGTTTTTAATGAACATTCCATTCATGATCATTTCATTCATAGTTAATCAAAAAAAGAATGCAAACACACGTACTTTAGTCAACTGTGAGAAAGTGTTAAAATGCCTGTGTGTGCATGTGTCTTCAAATTGACTTATGGTGACCCCATAGATTCCATAAGATTTTCTTAGGTAAGGAATACTCAGATATAGTGTTGCCAAGTCCCTTACTACATTAAAAAAAAGTTACAAAATGTATACATTTCAGAAAGTGAATATGAGTTTTCATGCATGAAGGACAAAAATGTTTATTTGCAACTCTCTGCAAGATTTGGATGGGGTAAGAACAGAGAGAGGTTTTGGAGAAATGCAACAAAGTAAAATTTACTTATTTTCATATCCCTGAAAAGAAAATCACACTCACACACAAGCCAACCATGTCTTGGTTTTGTTTTAAAAGGTGCCATACCAACTCATGAATAATCACCATCTTAAGAAAATATTGCCATGGAAATGTAGGCTTTTATTTTAAATCCTTCACATAAATCTGTTGATGCCATGAACAGTAACTAGCCAAGCTTCCCCCAAGCCTACTATCATTAAATACAGACAGCAATTCAGCACCCACTGCTAACATGCTTCAGGAAAATTACTGTACCACATTTCTACTGCTTTGACATGTGTCAGCAAATAAACACTCTGCTTAGAATCAAAGGAGCCTATGTGACTGGCATTTGCCATTAGTTTAACATGGATTGCCCAAAGGGCATACAAAAGCAATGTGATAGATGACAGAAGGAAACATAAGCAAATTTATGATAATTACCAGGGGGAGGAGCAAAAGGGACATTTTGGGTGTGTCAAAGACAAATGTAAAAGAAAGGATTTGGAAAGGTACTGTCTGTTATGTGACAGATTAAAAGAGTGAAAAGGCACTTCCTTAAATTGAATTTACTCAGTTTGAGGCAGATACTCAATGAAGATAATACATTAGGTTAGCCTGTAAGACTATAGATGACAGATGTCCAAAATGCAGCCCTTCAGATAATGCTGAACTGCATCTCTCATCAGCCCAAGCCAACCTAGCCAAATGGTGGAGAATGCTGTGGACTGCAGTTCAACATCTGGATGGCTACACTTTGTCCACTTCTGCTATAGACTAGATTCAGAATGGTTTTCTGGTATCAAGCACAGAATGGCTACTGTTTGTATCTGTATGGATATAAGTGCCTACCAAAAACTCAAACTTTGTACAATATTGTACAATAGCCTTTTTGTCCAAACTGGTGTGGAGAAGATTGAGGATAAGTATTTGAGTTTCTGGTTTACCAGATCTAGAACAAAATCCACCTTCAAAAAACTAAAAGGTTTACACTGCATCTGCAGAAATAATCCAGTTTGACACCACTTTAACTGCTATGGCTCAGTGCTATGGAATTCTGGGAACTGTAACTTTGTGAGACATTTAGTCTTCTCTGTCTGAGAGCTCTGTGCCACAATAAACTACAATTCCCAGAATTCAATAGCACTGAGTCATGACAGTTAAAGTGGTGTCAAACTGGATTATTTTTGTAATGTGCATGCAGCCTTACTCAATAACACTGGATTACATTTTGCATTGGTCTAAAAAGCAGAGCTTCAGTCACTGAATGTTTGTTGTAAGGACAACCACAGTTCCAGCATTTATAGAACAGGTATGGATGGATATCACTTGGCTTCTAACATAATTCTATACCCCACACTGTCTTTTACTTCTGAATGAATGTAAGTAGTAAGAAGAAAAATCCTGCTCTCTCTGAATTTCTTTATTTCTGATTATCTGTATTGTAACTTTTGATATTGGGCCAAGTTTGGTCTTCAAACTGCTGATATGGTAAGTATTCAGGGGTTTATACTTTGTGTGTGTTGAAGCCTCTCTTAAATGGTATAACTCTCTGATTTAGCAATCTCCAAATTTTTCATATCAGGTTTGATCACGGAAAGTTCAAGTTTTCCAAACCAACCATTTAACTGGATGTTTAAAATCTATCACAAATCAAGAAGAGTACTCTGCTCAACCTGACATCACACACCAGTCTATTCTAATTCTCTGTTTTCCTTTCAGTCTTTTATATGGCACATTTAGACAACAATCCTAAATATAATTTGTCTAAAGCAATTCCCATTTATTTTTCATGTAACACATCCTGTGTTAGGCAGTTAGGGGTATAAATGCAAACACAGATATGCCCATTTTACCAATGTGAAAATTAAAAAGTGACTTGTGTTAGGATTTTGACATAGACATCCTAGGTTTAAATCTAAGAACAAGTCAGTAGACAGTGAACCTAACACTGCCCTTTCATTGCTATATTGTTCCTTCATGCCTGATTTATTCCCATATGGATTTGAGGCAATATCAGAAGGCAAGGTACAAGCAACTTCCAGTCCCTCTAATCTGCTTTTAAAACATAAAACAGTCATTATGGGTAATGACACTTTACACTGAATATCCATTTTGAAGGGTGAGAAATGGCAAATGATTATTCTGCTATGAATCCTTAATGCTGATAATGCTGATGTAGTTCTAGATAACAAATTGCAGCAATCCTGTATAGTCAGCTATAACATGAGTTGCTTCTTCAGCCTGATTCAAAAGAAAAAACTGAGAAGGAATAAAGGCCATCACTTCCTTTGAATTCTTCAGTAATATGCTAACACAATGCAGGTTTGTACAGATCAACCACACTTAAGGATTGGTTCAGCTGCTTGCAAAAATTCCAAAGAACATTTGATAATAAGACAGTATGAATGGAATAGCAACAGCTGTGCTGGATCACAAACCTAGGTCTGTCTTCATTACAAACCTTTCTTTATACTAGTACAGCATTCTGAGCAATGTGTGATACATCCTAATTTCAAGAAGTATGCTTTGGTCATGTCCAATTTGTCTTTTATTCCATCTCATCCTTATAATGAAGTACAGATTAATCTCTCTTTCCAAGTCTAGCCCATCTGTATAGTGGTAATATAATTTTGAAAAAGCAAGCTCCCATATCAAGTGTTCAGAAAAATAACCAAGTGTTTAAACTCATCAGGCTTGGGCTGGAGATGTCAGGAAGAAATAACTACAAAATAAATATAGTTACCCAAGCTTTGAAAATACATAGGACATTATCACACGGGGAGTTGCAGGGAGAAAGTGGAAATAAACTGAACAAAAACCTGATCTTTTCAAATCCTCAAAAATCCCAAAAATGCATTCGAAATCCGTGCCCGTTTATTTCCACTTTCTCCCTGCGACTCCCCGTGTGATAAAATCCCATAATGATCTTTGCATGTCAATCTAACTGAATTCATTGTGGATTACTCCCTTATAAATTAGTTCAGGGTTATAATCTTAGCTACCAGTTCCATTCAACCTAACCTAAACAGCAACATACTGGCATCTGGGTCATCAGAATGCAAATGACATCCAATTCTACTACTTTTGCACATCAATCCAAGGAAGCTCTTTCAGTTTTAAACCAGGGCCTGCCATCAGTAATGGAATGGATGTGGGCAAACAAACTGAAATTTAATGAAAAAAAGACAGAGGTGTTCCTGGTCAGTCTAAAGACAGATCAGCATATCCTCCAACTGTCCCAGTTTGGTTGGGACAGTCCTGATTAGACTGTCCCAGACTATCGTCCCATTTTTTCAATTGTTTTTAAAATGCACTACTTGCTCTCTCCTCCCCCCAGTTTCATCTCTTTCGACAGCTTACTTACAAAGTTTAAAATTCAAAAGTAGTTTGCACTCAATTAACTCAGCAGGAGTGACCGAAAGGCAAAATCTTGCTGTTCCCAGTGGGCTCAGGATAAGCAAACTGCTGCAACTCTGGATTTCCAGTGAAGCTTGATCCCACCAGGTAGTGATCAAGCAGTGACAATGGAACTATAGCAAATTCCTCCAGACCCAGATGACCATCATCCCACCCAGCACAGAAAATCAGATCCAGAGTATGTGCTGGGACTGAGGGGAGCAAGCAAATGGGATCAGGGAGAAAAAGAGCAGCCCACCTCCACTACCCCAAGAAAGAGGTCTGCCACCTGCCTGCCTGCCTGCCTGCCTGCCTACTTGGTGCTACTGTTAGCATCACCTGGTGGACTGCTGCCTGCTGGAGACAGCTCCTCCGAAACCAGGCCCCAGGCACACAGCCAATTACTGGCTGAATAGCCAGGCAGAACCACCTGTCCCCTGGGGAAGGTGATAAAAGCTGGGTGCCTGCTGCAGTGGGTCTGCTAGCAGTAGGGTCACCACTAAAGAGGGCAAGAGCCAGTCTCTCTAGCTGGGGGGGGGGGGGGGGGGGGGGGGAAGGGATGCATTGGGTTATTTGTAACCTTTAAATAACCTGCCTGCTAGCAATAGCAAAATGTGTGAAAAGGATGGATCCGGCTGCATTTGGGCAGCTATTTCAGTGGCAAAATCTTTGTGATAGGGTCTGGATGCAGCCCAATTTAAAATTCAATTCAATTCAGGTAAAACGCTTTATTAGCCATGCAATAAAGTCCTATGTGGGCCTGCTTTTGGAAACTATTAAGAAACTTCAGTGGGTTCAAAATGTGTCAGCCAGAACTCCCCCCCCCCCCATCCAGCAATAGTTCACTATTACACATTCAAAAATATCACATCCCTCATGGATGCTACAGCTTTTCATGAAATTTCACTAAAACTGACACACACATACCCAAATTCATGTACCGAAATATTACCCCAAAATGAAGTTGTACTTCCTTACTCATTGCCATTTGCATTAACTATCTCTTCAACACATCTCTCCTGCAAATTAAGCCATTACAAGGAGCACACTTATAGATGCTCTTTGAAAAATTAGCAGCACTATTGGCATCCTATTGACTTAGATATGGGTTACTGTGGGGAGGGGGGGTGTTCTGGAATTGCCAAGTAGCCAAACAACAAGCCTGCTCTTTTTCTTTGTGTTTAACAGAGATGTTAAATGTAAAACAAAAAGCAGGTGATGGATTTTTAGGGCATAGGGTTAGTCACAATCACCTGCTGACTGCTGCTGCAGACCAAAATATTACAGTGACAGCTACAGGATGTGGCAGTTTGTCACAAAAAGGTGCACTAAGCACACATCTCACACAGATGTCTTGCTAATTTTCACTCTGGCCCTTTCACTATTTTTCACTATTTTATTGAATTGTTCATATTGTTTTACTGGAAGACATTTTAAGCAATATTAAAAATAAGATAGAAGAAATCACAGCATGGCTAATATGACACAATACAACTATATTACAAACAGGCATCCAATATTATCCATAAACAAATGTAAATTGTTATACCATTCAGAAATAAATACAGCTGGATAGTGAGAGACGTGAGTTGAAACAGAACCAGTGGTCAAAAAGAAACAGGATTATATACCAGCCCCATAATTTGTGGTAAACATGCAGAAATAATTTAGTTGAGTTCAGAATGACTCTGGCATCAAAGACTCCTCTTAAGATGAGTGCAGGAACTTATGGTTGTAAGATATCCATTCATAATATTTAAAACTATTAAGAACAGAATTCCCAAGTAGCCAATTTCAACAGCTGTGAGAAGAAAACACTGCACTAGAGACATTTAAATTGAAACCATAAAATATCCTTTGTGGTCTGTAACCTCAGCTGCGACTAGAAAAGAAGAGACCTCTTAGACCAAGCCTGGGAAAGTAGATAGCTTAAAGAAGAGATCCTGTCATCCAGATGCAAATGAACGACTATACCCATTATCCCTCACTATTTGTCATGCTGGTGGGGAAAATGGAGGCCAATGACATCTAGAGGGTATAGGTTCCCCACCCTTCTAGGCTTTTTAAAAAAACATTGGAACTTAGTTTTTGGTCCTGAAGAATCTAGTTAATCCCAAAGAATCCAGATAAGGATTCATATTCAAATTGATACTTTCTAAGCAACTATAATTCTATGCCTCATCAAGCATCTATGCTTATGTTACCCTGGGATTCCAACTTTTCAACACAGCAACAAGATCCCATTGTGCTTCAGCACTGAGCACCCTTAATCTGAATCTCATTCAAAATATTTATGAATCAATTATTTTATGGACAAAGCCTTAAGACATTCTTAAGCAAGAATCTTTCGTTCTCTATTAATAAAATGGAAATGAACATTTAGAAAATTTAAGAACCTGCTGTCCAAACAGATGGTACCTAGGTTTGGAGGGATATAATTGGCATGTGAGTGGGATATAAATGGCAAAGTGCTGGACTTAGGAGACCTGATTCTCAATTTTACCAGATATCCTGTCCTCTTTACAAAGTTCTTCCAAGGGGAAAAAAAATGGGAGAAACCTCTTGCACATGACAGTCTGACAGCAAGATATCAATGTGATAGAATTAGTTTCCTGGGAAATACATCTGAAGATTACTATCCCAAAACAAGCACATTAGTAGAGAATGATATTAATTTCCATATCTTATCTCCCAATTCATGTACAAAATAATACCCAAATAATAATCATTATAGACAAAAAAGCTACTCTCTCCCAACGTTATTGCCAGAAGAGCTGGGAGAGAGCAGGTGAAAAACCATGTATAAACAATCATGTCATTGTGTTCCAAGTCAGCCTCCCAACCTGCTACTCTCCAGATGTGTTGGACTACAGTTTCATTATCCCACACCTGGACATGCTGGCTTGGGTTATGGGAGTTCAAATCAAACACATCAGCACCAGGCTGTTCTATGTAAATTGGGAAGGAGACAGCATCACCTAAGTTCCATATTCAAATCCATCATAGGAATTCTACACCTCACACATAAACACACATTGAAAACATACACTGGATCTCAAGAGAAGTTGCTTTCCTGTTGCGAATGAGAGATTAAATTTAATTACTTGCCTTTTATTGCTCTTTGTCGCTAGTCTTCACATGGCCAATACCCTGACAATGGAGTAATATCTGAGACAGAATATAGGCCTGTGGCTCTAACATCATCACCATTTTCCACCTGTATGGTTTTTAACATCTTTGCATGATGAAGAAGTAAGAGAAGCTTTGAAAGCTTGCATAATGTATTTTCTGCTTTGATGTTGACCCAAAAAAAGGTATCACTGCTTGTGGATTTTTGATTTTGTTGTATTTTGCTGCATAGCTGACAAGGCTACACCTGAAGAATTTTTTTTCATATATTAGAAGGGTGGAAAATGACTTAAAAACCACACATCTGAGAATGGCAGGATGGACCTAAGTTGTTTATCTGCATCAAGCACTACTAAACTGAGGCCATAAAAAGCTAGGTACCTGAATTTTTCTTTTATACATAGGACCCAAAGGATTTCTGCAGTATGAGGAAGGACCCTTCCCATCCATCTAGATCAGGGCTGGCCAACATATGGCTTCCAGATGCAAGGTCCAGCAGTCCTATCCATCATAGTCTATGGTGAGAATGCTAGGAAGGAACTTCTGGAAGCCATGTATTGCCTCACCCTAATCTAGACCACTGCCTGATAACAACTGCTTTTCTTTTAACCACTGAAGCACTTGGGTTGCATAATTAATCTAGTCACCTACCCATGCATGACCCCCCCTTGTCCTTGTTTAAAACATGCAATACTTTGGGTGATGGGCATTATGAAAAGGGTTTGAGGACTACCAGAAGCATTAAGTCCATTATCACATTCTATGGATAAAGGTCATGACATCTCACCATTGTTAAAGAGTGATATATATTATAAAATGATTATCCAAGATTCCTTGTATTATAGGTAATCAAATCATATAAAAGTACAAAAATCAGCAATTGTTTATAAATTAATGGGATCAGTATGTCTGCATGCCACAAGGGGAAAGAAGTATGGGGACCAGTTATCTATATATTTGTTTATTAACCAGGGTTTCCTAACCAGGGTTTCCCTTGGTATCTTTTTGTTTACTAACCAGGGTTTACCCTGGTATCTTTTTCATGGTCATATGCTATGTAACATATCATAAAGTGTATAATATAACAACAAATGCCATCTTTATTTTACATCCTTATTTCCCAGCAGTCATGAGTAAAGAATAGTGAAAGGGATAATTTTCATCACAGCCCAAGAAACTTCTTCATATTGAATTTTTATTTGCTAAACAAGACTAAATGCTAAGCAGAACTCATCAGTGAGACACCCTGGGGATATTTTTTCTGTTCTCACCAGCAGGTGTTACTATAACCAAGAGGAAATGATGCATACATACAGACTTTAAAATAAAAAAGACAATTTGCATTTAAAGAAAACAAATTTGTTTCCAAATTATTCTATCAATATTTAACGTTTTGGACAAAAATTGTCAGAGAAATCTAGCTGCCTTCTCCCTTTTGCAATGCAAACAATTACTACCCAAAATCTCATTAAACCACTATGGCAGGGCTAACATGGATATACAAACTACCACAAAAGGTATCCAAGCTGTATTATTCATATATCTATATACATGCTACAAAATATCCTAGCTAGTAAACAAAACTGCATCGCTCAGCCTTTCTCCACTCAAGCAGCTCTATGTAAGTCTGTCTACTTTTATGTAATGTCCCACTTCCATCTGGGAAGCTGCTGAAGTCTGAGAATGGTATTGTAAGGGCCTAAATACCCTGGCTTAAGGCACCATATCTTCTCTGATCTTGGAAGCTAAACAGGGCCAGACCTGGATAGTACTTGGATGGGAAACCACTCATGAGTACCGGGTCCTGTATATTTCCAAGGAAGGAACTGGCCAAACTGCCTCTGAGGGTTCATTGCCTAAGAAAACCCTATAAAATTGATGGGGTCACCTTAAGTCAACAGATAACTTGAAGGCACATACACACACAATGATAATATTGGATTCCTAGAATCTGCTCTTTTAGGCTGGCTTCACAATGTTTGGTCAATGAATCTACATACAGCCCCAAAGCATGGTGCTAAGAATCCTCTTTTGAATCCCTAACATACATCTCTAATCCCTTACATTGGGATCTACCTATTAAAGTAATAAAATGCCTCACTGGATTATTCATCTGCAGATGTCAAGTGTCACACACTACTCCAAAGTGAGCTTCATGCTGGGTCTTCTCCTCAGTGAACACTCCCCTGCACTCAGCCATCATAAAGTAGCAGGTACTTAGGAAAGCTTTTACTGGGAACATTATCCCACTGAAAATGTCATCTTGGAGAAAGATATGGTGTGTGTGTGTGTTTCTGTGTGTAAAAAAAA
>CM034708.1:151077721-151110387 GCA_020142125.1 Phrynosoma platyrhinos | reverse complement strand
GGACTAATTAAAATATTTTCCTGATGCTGAAGCTTAACTAACTTTGAAACATGTAGCAGTTAAAGTTTTAGTTCCTGCTTAGCCATTCTGAAAATGCTATTATTGTTATTATTATTTATTTATTTTTGCTCATGCTGATTTTTGCAATAAAAGAAAAGCTTGCATGAAGATCTGGATGTCTTGATGACTTGACTTCAAAGACTGTAAGCTGTATATTCTTCATCAACACATTTTTCAACACATTCTACAACAGAAATTTTAAGAAGCATATCCTATAGATATTTTCTAAAAACAACACATATATTTCTGTACGTGTAATTAATCCCTTGTACACAAGTTCTATGTTGTGTATGTACATTCAAGTTGACCTCATGAATTTCATAGGATTTTCTTAGGTAAGGAATACTCAGAAGTTGCTTGTCATTTTTTTCCTCTGAAATTTAGTTCTATATTACCATATGCATTTCTTTGTCACTAGGTTATCTGAATGAGATATCAGCCTAAAATTCTTAGTACTTAAAATAAACTATATTTTTAGAGGCCATTTTTGTCTCTACACCCAGGCACTGGACATTGCCTAAAAGCAAGCATGGGCACCTAAAAGCCATAGATTAATTTGAAGCAACCAGCTGGTTAACACCTCTAGCAAGGGCAATTCATCCCTCTCCAGCATCTTGCTGAGCAGGGAGTAAAGAGCAAGAAAAGTGGGTGGGAGAAAGGAGAAAGGGAGCACCCTGTACTCAATTCTGGTCTCCCCTCAGTTCCCTGCCTGCTACCACTATATGGCCACTACCAAGATTACTCCCAGGGGAATATGACCCACGCAGAAAAAGGCCTCCCACCTCTGCCCTTAATAATAAACACTGATATAAGGCTGGTGCTAGTGAAAATAAAAAAATGGATTTTAGTGTCTGGCTTATTACTTCAGATTTTGGGCTGACAAAATATATGTATACATGGCTTAGGTCCAGCTTACTTGAAGGAATGCCTCCTCCCATATAATCCTTCCCACACACTCAGGTCCTCTGGGAAGAATTTACTACATTCAATGAAAACTAGACTGGTGATGACTTCCCAGAGGACCTATTCAGCTGCCACTCGTAAAATTTGGAATGACCTGCCAGAGGAGACTCGCCAGATTACATCCCTTGACATTTTAAAAAAAAAAGCGATAAAAACAATTCTCTTCTGGCAGGCCTTCCCAGACTGACCTCTGTCCTGATCTGAACTAACTGTCCATTTGATCTAGCTTCCCTAAACATTGCCACTGTTATTAACTGCTTTAATTGTTTTTTAGTTATAGGGATTTTATTGTTGTAATTTTATATCGAAGGGAGGGTGGGTCAAAGTGAATATGGGGGTGGGGTGGGGATTATTTTCTTGTTATTATTTCTGTAATTGTTTTAATCTTTGCTGTTACCCACCTCGATCCTCAACAGGGAGAAGTGGGATACAAGTAATTATTATTATTATTATTATTATTATTAGTAGTAGTAGTAGTAGTAGTAGCCTAATTTTGAAGCAGATTGGACAATTTCCACCCTTAATAAATAATAATAATAATAAATTTTATTTGTATCCCACCCCTCTGTTCAAGTAAACCTTGAACATCCAAAACTTCTGACCACTGTACATGTGTTTTGTTGGTTGGTTGGTTAGTTTTGCACTAATCCAGGAGCAGCTACATGATCAATGCACCGACTTTGTATATATTCAGTGTACATTCACTTACTTTGTGTTTCCTTGTTGAAAATGAGACCATCTTGGTTAACACTGGCCTAACTTCAACTAGTAATACTAGCTAGAGTAGACCCATTGAATCAACTGCAGAACAGTAAGTCAACCTTCAGGTAAGTTCCAGTGATTCATTGGATCTACTCTAATTGTGACTGGCAATTGCATTTAGGCCATTGTTACTGGATTTATTTTCATCCTGTATGAAGGTGTTTTTCTTTTCAGTCTAACCTTTCCTGCCCCATCCAACTGTAGTACTAATTCATTTGTTGACATTGCTAACTACAGACATTTCTGAACCAATATGAATGAATGCTATGGATTTAACACTGTGCAATAATCCAAATTTGACCTTAATCTTTCTCATTGACTAGGTTCCTGACCCTCCTTTATCAGTTCTGTGTCATTTAGAAGCATAACTGTATGGGGCGGTGGGGTGGGGGTGGATGTAATGTCAAAATCCCAAACTGGAAATGCTGCAATCTAAACATTTGGAAGAATGTATGCATACTTTCCATATTCACAGAATACTGATTATGCCACAAACATTTAATCAGCTCAAATCATGAAATCATGAAATGAGGTAAAGGAATAATGAAACTTTCTTCTAGACACAACTTTGAATCAAAACATTTTTTTCCTATGATTGGATGTTGCAAATGAGAAAATGTAATTGAATTTTCCCCTAACAATTTGCCTCATGTGATATGCAATAAGGGGAAGCTTTAATAGCCAATTACTTCTACTGCCTGATGCTCATTTTTTTTTCCTGTTCAATGGCAATACACTTGTCCCTCCACATTTGCTGGGGTTAGGGGCACAGGATCCCCATGAGTGTGTAAAAAACACAAATAACAAAAACACTTTTGTTTTTACCTGAGAGAACACCTCTCTAGGAATCTCTAGGTCCTCCAGTGCAACTCTGTGGTTAACATCTGCCAGACATTGACCATAGAATTGCACTGAAAGAGCTACAAATGCCTAATGGAGTGTTATCTTTAAGAATCTCTAGGTCCTTCAGGGCATCTTTTGGTTAAAGATGATCATAGAGCTGTGCTGGAGGACCTAGATATTCCTAGAGATAATAGATTAATAAAATCCGTGAATAATCAAATCTGCAAAAGTCAAAGCTGCAAATGTGGAGGGACGAGTGTACAATTCTGTAACAATGCTGTAACTTTTTGATTGTAAGTGTCTAAATCAGTACATAAATATATGTAAATGTGCTGTTTTATTTATTTATTCTACAGCATAGTGTTCAGTGTGGAACTACACATCATATAGGAAAAGATGGGAAACAAAGGACTTGCACTTTCTTCCCTTGGAGGAAAGTAATGTAGCACACATACAAAATAATGCCCCCACCTCTGGGCTTTTAGACAAAAACTTTAGGGCAATCTCACCAAATCTGCAAGGTAGAAGTTGGCACTGAAATGGTCACTGTCTGTACACTGTCATACCAAACACACTTTATTCATTATATACACATGAAAGGTGTCACATTTTTCTTTGATTTTTACTTCAGCTATCTTCTCGATATCTAAAGTCAGAAGATTTCACTGCCAGGCGTTAAGATGGCTGACAGGAAAATTATAAGATGGGTCTTTTTTTCCCCCTTCTCCTTTTGGCTGTCACATGTGTGACACTGACTTTCTCTGCAGTGCATACTAGCATGTCTTTCTCCTGCTCTTGTTACCATACCCAAACAGCTCTATTTTTGCAGTATGAAGGACCAGTCCGAACAGCACAAAAGGCACACAAGCAGGCAACACACAGGGCATTGTGTGCTCAGTATAATGATCTGCCATTTACAATATACATCATGCTCACAGTGCACTCTAGTTATTTCTGCTGTGAGGTTGCTGTAATACTATAGACAATTATGGACAGAGACCACACGTCACACTCATGCATATTTTAAAATGCACTTACATGTCTGCTAGGAAGGATCCAAAAAAAAGGAAAAATAAAGTCCTTTGAGAGGTCAGTCCTGCTCGTGAAACAGGTACTAACTGGATTCTGGATTCTCAAAGCATGTGCAGTACCTTTTTATATATCCTATAGCAAATACATTTGCATACCCAATTCCACATGGAACTGGAAAGGGGGTCATCTGGTTCTACCCTACAGTAAAGTAGAGGCCCATGACAGCTTTATTCATACAATACAATCACTGCAATCTTCCAGAGGATTAGTAAGATTAGAAGCTCCTATTGTTTTACTAATAGCTGCTTGTTTAAAAGGGAGACTTTACTTGTAAACAGAGAAAAATAATCATATGCGCTACCTTGAGATAAAATATGCTTGCTGGGGTTAAAAAACATAAATCATAAAATACTGATTCAGCCCCATTCCTATTCAAGCAAGTAAGGAAGCTTTAATGCTGTCCTTGCCTGTAATGCTTTTTAAATGCAGTCTTTTGATGCACATGGTGTGGCAGTAACTGAAATTACTGAAACCCACATCCAAATCACAGTCAGTCAATGAAGCATTGGAGTAAATGGGTCTATCAATTTGGCAGATGTCCTTGCTATTAAGTATTTATTATTTGGAAAGTATGGCCAGGGCCCTATTGGTTAATTTGCCTAGAGAAGACCTATTGAATCAATTATTTAATGCTGAATCAACACATAAGCAAATCTCATTGATTCAATAGGTATACTATAGTTGGAATAACAATGGGATTCAGACCAAAGTTTTGCTTAAAAGGCACTGGTGCAGTTCATATTCCAACATGGGCAACTGAGGACATCTGCACATTTGCTTTTGTTGCAATGTAAGTTTATTCTTCAATATTTGATGGATTCATTGGCATGTTTTTGTTAAATTATGGTTGTCCTTGAAAGATGCCCAGATGTTGCTGTACGTGCAAGTAGAGTCCAAAAAGGTTTCACTGTATGCCTAAAGCATTTCTACTAATTTCCCATTCTGAGTAAACCACTTTGTGAGTACACGAAAGTAGCTGTCTTATTCTGAATCAGCCTTTTGTCCATCTAATCCACTATTTTGTTGTCACTGGCTGTTGGAAAGCTCTCTAAGATCTATAGCATTTTCAGGAAGAACCCTTGGAATCCTTTGAAGTAAACATGCCAGAGGTTGAACCTAGGTCTTTCAATATGAAAAACAGGGTGATCTACCATTGAGTTGCAAGTCTTCCCCACAAGATGACTTTTGGCTAGTATTATAACTGGAAGAACTTCCCAAGTAAAGAAAGCATTCTAATATTGCTATTCAAGCTCCCAAGGAGTCTATCCTTAATCATTTTGAGAATCCATAAGGGGTTCTCTGGAAGCCAATTTGGTCTCATTCTGTTTTGGTTTTGAAAAATGAGAAGATCAAACTTATCAATAGTATTGCTGCAAGGCTTGATTAAATTTTACTTAATCTGTCCACAGATTTGAACTGTAGAGTCTGCCTAGCTACCCATATCACACTGTTAAATTCCTTTAAAGGGTAACTTAATGTATCATACAAATTTTTATTTCTGATATTATTATGCAATACATTTAAAATATTCACCATGCAGGTGCTGATCACTGTGGTGAGCTTTCTCTTCATTAGGTCATATATCAATGCCTTAGCTCACAGCTGATCTTAGTAAATAGAATGTTGCCATTGTTTTACACACACACATTTGTTATGGTCAGAATTACATACTTTCATATCAAATGATACAGCTAATAAATTTGGCTTAAAATGGATTGGTTTTGAGTAAGGACCAGAAGCTTAAAGCTACTAAGATGTATATCAATATACTTTATAATCCACCAACTCTTTTTAAAGAGAAGATGAGGAATAGTATTATACTACAGAAATTATATATCTTTTTTAATGGTGTTGAATCAGACCAGCAATGCACCTGCTCTCTAGTAATAATTGCTTATGAGAAGGTGAAAGACTTGGAACATGCCCAGATAGGGCTCTACGTTCTTCACCCTCCTCCAGCATCCTCTAATAAGCACTAAGCAATAAATGTACACCATAAATTTCAGCTTAGTCTTTCTGTCAGAAATAGTGACAAATTGCAACAGTACACTAGTTTAGATAGCACTTCCTCTAAGCCTTCAATGAGTGCCCCAATGGAGGGGACATCATGGCAATGAAGAAGGCGGCTTAGCATAGCCCTCCAACCTCACTGCCTCAGTGCCATTCTACTTATGAGAAGAACAATGCAATAGGAGTGAAGGAGAGGGCCGAGCACAGCCCTGCAGACCTTGCTGCCTTGGTGCTGTTCTACTCATGAAGAGAACAATGCCATGACAGTGAAGGAAAGGGCTGAGCATGGCCATGCTCACTTAGCTGCCATGGCACTGCTCTATTCATGAGGAGAATGGTGCCATGACATTGAAGGAGAGGCTCAAGCATGGCCCTCCCACACTCGCTGCCACTGGACCGCTCTTCTCATGAGTAGAGTGCAAGTTACCTGAGATCCTATATATACAGAGACATCATTAGGGGGATGTAGGGGATGAGGCCCATACCAGTTGAAGAGGGGTGACACCCAATTGGTCCCTCCTCCCGCTCTACTCATGAGTAGACTGCTCCACAGCAGCAGCAGCAGAGAATGGGTGAGCACACTCTATTGGCCACTGACCTAGAACTCTGCCCCCTGGGTCTCACCCTCTCTCCAGATACCCCACCAGGTGACACCAGGGTCAGGGGCACCACTGTAGTTACACAGAAACCCCTTTCACATTCTTTGGTGTTTATGATCAAGACATAATGTGGTGACATGATGTGACTGCCCCTAGAGTACACATTCAGTATACATGGTATTTAGCTGCTATGGCTATATGGAACCTCTCTATATATATGAGTGTGTGTGTGTGTGTGTGTGTATGTGTATACACATGAACAGTCTCTCTCTCTCTCTCTCTCTCTCTCTCTCTATATATATATATATATATATATGTATATATATATATATAATATTAATAATAACATTTATTTATATTCTGCTCCTCTGCAAAGCAATTGGGGCGGCTTACAGCATAAAAATACAGCACAATAAAATCACCATCCCAAATCCCAACCCCTCCCACCCCTTAAAAAAGTATTAAACAATCATAAATTAAAACAGTATTTAAAATAAAGCAAAATACAACAATCTACAAAAATAAACAACAACAACAACAACAACTGCTGCAGTGGAAAGTAATAGAAAGATGGGCCAACTTCTGGACTGGGAAATCTAGTTGGGAAAGGCCTGCCGGAAGAGATCCGTCTTGACAGCCCTTTTAAAGCTGTCTAAGATCGTAATATGACGAATCTCGTCCAGTAGGGTGTTTCAAAGTCTGGGAGCGGTCATTGAGAAGGCCCTCTGGAAGGTTGCAGACAGCCTTGGCTGAAGTAAATTCCCTCAGAGGACCGAAGAGCCCAGGGCAGATTGTACGGGCGGAGACAGTCTCGAAGATAGCTTGGACCTAAGCCGTTTAGGGCTTTATAGAGGATAACCAACACCTTGTACTGGGCCCAGAAACTAATAGTAAGCCAGTGAAGAGACTTCAGTCAGTACTATATGGTCTCTTTTAGATGTACTGGAGACCAACCTGGCTGTCATATTCTGTACTAGTCTTTAGCTAGAACTAGAGGAAGATGCCTTGTCTATCTAACCAAGAATAAACAGGAGCCTGTTAAGAAATTCCATTATGCTATTTACAGAGAGACAACTAGTTGGTATATTTCTGTCTTTGCATGACATATTGTTCAGCATCCTATACCCTTATTTGGATGAGATATATGTTGGTTCCTAAATATAGTAGCTAGTATTACCTTAAAGGGTGATATTTGTAATGTACTTCTGCTGGACTCTAAATACAGTAATGATGTACAATGGTTCCACCCATGATATAAAAGAGGTTGAAAAGTTGTCATTTCTTTGCTAAGTCCTGATCTGAGTCACCAAGAACTCCAGGCTTAGTCATTTCATGGTTTATAAATCAACAAATAAAGTCTTGTTTTTGTAATTCTCTTACTCTTTTTTGGTTATTGGGTATTTTACTGAAAAGAGAGAATATTTGCCTTTTTATAGGCGGTAACAATTTTGGCACCCCAGATGTGACTGTTTTTATCAATTGGCCCAATGTTTTTCCCTGCAATAAGACAGGAAAAGTGTCTACATTTTGTAATCCTTGCTGAAATATGAGTATTATTTACAGTAAACCACAAGGTACACATATCAAATCTCTTAGACTAGAACAGTTTACTGGACAAATTTTACTAAGGAGATGTTATTGCTTTTATTGCCATCTGTTGAGTGTCTAGAAAATGAGCTATAGTTAAAAGACAAATGGCTTAGCATTTTATACATGCTGGCACAAATTTAACTGACCCCTATAAAAGTTTGCCTTCACTAGCAACATGATATTCTACAGTTTATCACACAATTGCCAATGGTGGTATTTAAAAACATTCTATATGATTTTTCAATTCCCATGTTACACCCAAGTCTAGTCTTCCTTCACCCCTAGTTGACCTTTGATATCAGTTTAGTATTAAAAAGGAATGTTTTAGGCAGGTAGCTGAGAAGGCAGCTCCAGTGGAGGAAACTACCCATGCCATAGATCCTGCTGGCTCAGCATGGAGGAAGCTCAAGAACACTCAGGCAGGAAAGATCAATTAAGATCAGAATCTGCATAATTCTATCACATAGGAGTGTGATGGTGATGGGTGATAGACCAGGTATTTGCCAGAAAGCTGAGAATCAAAGATCACTTCCTTCTGGAGATGACACCTCTTTGTATAAAACATTTGCATTGATTGTCCTGCCATTTTCACTGGCCATTCTTTCTCCTGGAAAATTCATTCAACTCCCGAGAAACTGCCTCAGGCCACATTTCACCCTATAAATATTCCTACATGGGCAATTCCAGTTTGGTCCAGTTGGAATCAGGCAGAAACTCTGTTGAATTCAAGCTTGACTCCTCAGTACTACTAGCTGCACCACAACGCAGAATACTGAGCCCCATTTGACTAACAGTCTTCCCCCAGATCAGAGCATCACTTCCGAAATTAGTAAATTATCAGCCACTGCAATCATTTAATTCACTGTCTGTTACCACCTTTTATATCTTAGTTCTTGTGTGTGAATGTGAGAGCATGTTTTGCGTGTGCGTTGATTCCCCTTTTAATCAACAGACTAAACTAAATTTGGAACCTGTCTCTGGAGTTCTTGGGTTCGGAACTGTTATACATAGGCTTGTGTCCTAGTTTTAGAGTTTCCTGAATCCCTCTCACTGCTACCTATTGACCTAAATTAATTCCCCCAATGAATGCAACATATGTGGGCCCTTCCATGACCTTAACATTTTGGGTAATACCCAGGACTTCTGAACTACAACTCTGTGCACTGGAAGTTACTCATGATGGCATTTTAGTCATATTAATACAAATAGTGGCCTTGCCTTCTGCTTATCTGTTCAGGTGCTGAAAATCTTTGCTTGCATTTAATTCCATCTGTAGTATTTTTGGAGCAGTGGTGCAGTGGACCCAAGGCTTGTGGGGTTAAAACTCAGGACTTTTTGATTAGCAGATACTGTGGCAGCATTGAGATCAACTGTTCCTTCTGAGTTCATTTTCAATCTGTATGGTAGCTAAAGGGAAGATGGATTCTCTTAATAATAATGTATTGCTATGAGCTATTTCAATTTAATTCATTTTTTGGGTGGCTTAAGTATGCAAGAATTTATAAAAGATCTAATCTCGACAGATATGAAATCTATCAGATATCTAGATAGATAGATAGATAGATAGATAGATAGATATCTGCTAGAATAATAGGTAGGTAGGTAGGTAGGTAGATCAAAACAGCCACTTGTTTTTTGTTTTTGTTTTTTATTCTTCTTGCCGACTGTCACAATAAGGGCCTCCACTTGACAGTTTAACAGGGAGATCAGAAGTGCATTATCATGTAGAACAAGAAGATAAATATAAAAGAATAGTGGAAATGCTACTACACAGAATCCCAAGCACTCCAGTGGAGAACAAAGAGAGTATTTATTTGAACCTAGTTGGCATTTGTATATACACTTTGGCTATGAGTAGCTGTTAAAAGTAACTGCCATCTTGGCTGCACACTCACTTTTATTTTAAGCAAGTAAGGCAGAAGTCAAAACATTTTGCTTATTAATTGAGCAACCTATGTTTGCTAATCACTCTACTCTCTCTCAGGATCTCAGATAACTGTTCTAAACTAGTCTTGGGTTTACTAACCCCTTAGCTTATAGAAAAGTAAGATGCCTTCTGTACTTAAAGTTTTACTGTAAGAAAACTATATAGTTGTATGGCCTGCTAACAAGGGATGATATGATGGTATAACTTAACTGTGCCACTTAGACAACTGTGGATGTGGATATACCTTGGATGTGAGAGAGATAGGTTAAAACCTATAAACCTACTGAGCTTTAAAGCCTTGGCCAGTCATTCTTTGTTTGTACTGAGCTTTAAAGCCTTGGCCAGTCATTCTTTGTTTGTAGTCTAATTCAAAAAGTTGCTGTAGTGGCATCACTATGGTTGGTGTCACCCAGTGTATTAAATCAAGGTTAACCCCCCCCCTCCTGCCACTGACCTCCTCCATATGAGATCCCACAGACTCCTTAGTAAATTCAGCACCAGACTTTGTACTCCACAGTCATGACACCAGAGCCTCAAGCTGTGGAGCTCTGTGCCTAAGAGCCTCCATGCTGCAAAAACACTACTCTATAAACTTTGTTGAAGTATGTGCCCAAAAGAAATGCACCAAAATTACACACTCCAAGAGGTGTCCAAGTGGTACAAAGGATTATCTATGAAAAAAGATATATGTGTGCTATGAAGTGCCTGTGGAATTCCAGTGTATGTAGATGTCCCTGTGTATTTCAGTGGAAGGATCAAACCGAGACAAAACACCCTTTTTGTCCATCTTCATGGAGGTGAATGCCCAGGAGAGTGCATCTATAGTTCAAGAGAACAAGACATGGGACGTTATCACACGTGGCCCAGAAACTGAAAATAAAGTGGAAACGAGGCATCCCGAAAATAAACGGGAAATAAATCTTTTTTCCTCAAATGTCATTACCTTCATTGCGCATTTACAGTAACTGTATCGAACGTCCACACACAATACAGTAAATGTAGCCCGTAAATGTAGCCAAAAATGAGGAAAAAAACCCCGTAAATGTAGCCGAAATGAGCCTCCTGCACATGCGCAGATAGAGTAATGCTCGCGGGAACCATGGGTAATGACGGGGAAATGCTCCACAATACGTATTTGGTTATCAGACTAATGGTAAATGCGAAATGATTCTCATCGCACAATTGCAATTCCTCAAAAAACTGAAATTCAAAAGATCTTGGTTCTTTCCACTTTCTGTCCACTTTCTGTCGGGGTTCTGTGTGACGTCGTGTGAAAACATGGGCAAATAATCCGGATTCGGGCGGGATTTCGTTTGGATTCTGTTTGGATTGGGCCCCGTGTGATAACGTCCATGGAGACTAGTCCATGATAATACATAGAAGGTCTGAAAGAACAGAAGTGTGATCAATACAGTCCAGATCTGAAAATGAAAAGGAGTCCGAGAAGAATCAAAAGTCACTTAGGGAATCAGTCTTGTCCATAGGGTCGCCATGAGTCAAGATTGACTCAAGGGCAGTTAACAACAACAAATAGATAATACTCCAAGGAACAAGCTGAAGTTCAGGAGGCAACAGAGCAAAGAATGTCACATAATGTCAAATGGGACTAATGGAACTGTTGGAACTATAAACAGACACTTTTGGCTGTGCTACTTTATAGCTAGCTATAAATCAGAACAACAGGAGTAATTATCCCCCTATTTCCTTTTTAAAGCCTGCCAAGGCACTTCCTGATCTTTTGCTGCTGCCATTTTAGTCTTCATTGTTAACAAGGCTCTGACTCACACTCTCCAGAGTCTACATGAGATGGTCCAGGATCTGCTCTCCAGAGTTTACATAGGATGGTCTAGAAGGCAGGGCTGCTAGCCACCTCTGGCTCCAACTGGAGAGTGTTATTTGGGCTCTCCTTTCTCCCTTTCTCATCAAAGGAGACCTCCTCCAGGTGGGACATGGCAATTTTTAAGATGAAAAAAAAAATGCAATACAAATTAGAACTTCCTTGCTGATAAACTAGAGATGGAGAAGCTCTGACCATTAACTAAATTCAGCCCTCCTGGCCTTCCCATGCAGCCTTTGAAAACTTCTGTGTGGCAGTCCCAACCGACACAGGAAAAGAAAATGGGAGCTGGCTCCTTTGACATCTACTTCTCTGAAATATGATTAAAAATAGTCCAAATATATTAACACTACTCTTCATGCTTGTTTGTATCAAAGTTTTACAATGTTAGTTCACAGTATGATTTTACACAGTCAGCTGCAAATGTTTCACATATAAGATGCAGCCACAAATATATGTGAAGGTAAAATAGCTAGGAGCTGAGGCAGAAATTTTGGCAGGAAAATTCAGATGTTGAATGACCTGGAAAAGTGAACTGAAAGGCATTCAGCTGCATGACAAAAAATAAAGCCTCAGGACCAGAAGCTTTCTGGTAAGCATTTACAAGATGTCCGTAGGCCCTTGGAAGCTGAGATTGTGAAAAGTGGGTGCAGATAGTGCCAGAAACTAATCCTACAGCTTAGACAACAACTACTAAATGCCACAATATATAAAGAGAAATTGCTGACTTGTCAGAATACATTTACAGTAGCATAAACCAGATGTTCTTAAACTGAGGGGGGGGAACACATTAGAAACATACAGCAATATGTGACATCACTGTATGAAGAATGGCTTTTATAAAACAAAAAGAAAATAAGCCAATATCAGTGAGGATGTTAGACTTGCTTTAACAAGACTTGCAACCAACCAAAACTTATTCAAATATTTTTAGGGACTGGAAATACTTTTGATATGTGATACAAGGCTGAAGAGCAGGGTGGGAACTGCTTTCATATGTTGTTGGTTTAAAACTGGGAGTTGTAGTCCAATGATATGTATTCTGTTGCAATATACACATAAGCAAATGCACATATAAATATAAGAGTAACTCAGCATTTGTATCAGGCTGTAATGACTCAAAGTGGTTGCCCCATCTATTTTACCTTTTTAAAACTCAAGCTTCATTTTATGTAATGTTCCACAATAAATTTCTTAGGCAGAACGACTGTCTTTTAAAAAAAAAAAAACTTGGACAGAATTTCTGAACTTTCTTATTCCCTGTCAGGGTATTGACCTACTGGATTTCTTTTAGTGATGAGTGTGTGTGCCTTCTGTCTCTTAAAGTCATTCTAGCCAACAGTCACATCTGTTGATCTTCTCCTTCAATCTAAATTTCATTTTACTGTCTAATTGCTCACCTATATAAAACAAGTCAACATTTTCCCTGGTTATAATTTTCAAATTGCATAACAAATATAACTAAGGTAGCCATTATGGTGTCAAGGATAAATTACACAATAGCAAAATCACTGGTCTGCCTGGTTACATTGAAACTCAGCCAAAAGCTGGCCACTGATTACAAAACATACACAGATAATTAAAAAAAACTGTGTTTTTTCATGCTAAATGGAAGGATTCTCAAGAAAGTTGAAATGATATTAAAGCTTACAGCACTGGCAGTTCTCAATTTTTATTTTAACATACAAAAGACATTTCTGTTATCCTAGAATATTTTATGGTAAATCCAGTGTTAGAGCAGCTTTTTATTTCCACCCATTGGTGAGGGGTTTATTCCAGGAAAAATTGCAAGTGGGGAGGGAAGCCAAAGGCTTTGTGTGGTTCTGTACTTGCAGTTCAAGCAGATTCTTCAAAATTCTTTCTTTTCCTCACTGGATGAGAAGCACAAGGTTCTTTATCAAAAAGAAGACATGCTGCTCCAGGGGTCTACAGCCAATAGTGAACAAAGGAGTGGAAGAGAACTGATGATTGGCCAGTTTTGAGATCTACATGATGGTTGACTATAATGTCTCCAGAGCCAATAGTGAGCAATGACTTGGAAGTTGTATGAGATCTGAATGAAGATTGGCCACATCACATGGCTTCTTTCATCTCCCCCCTCCCCACACACCTTTTACAGACTCTGTGTGAATGCTCAAGTGGTGGTCAAGGGACAACAACTGTCAATGTTTGCTGCGAGAGCTCTTGCTTCTCTGCCGTATTTTTGAAGAGACTAAGGTTCCATCGAATTTAAAATTAGCAACAATGAAACTGCTCTTGAAAAACCCCTCCCTTGATCCCTGGTAAGAAATAACTATAGACCGGTCCCCCTATTACCATTCTTGGGCAATGTGATCGAGAAGGCAGTTGCCTTCCAGCTCCAGGCAGTCTTGGATGAAGCCGATTATCTGGACCCATTTTAAACCGGCTTTAGGGCAGGATACGGGGTTGAGACTGCCATGGTCGCCTTAATCGATGATCTCCGTCTGAGTATTGACAGGGGAAGTGTGACCCTGTTGGTGCTCTTGGACTTCTCAGCAGCATTCGATACCATTGACCATGGTATCATTCTGGGACACCTGAGGGAGTTAGGTATTGGGAGCACTACACTCCAGTGGCTCTGGTCCTACCTCTTGGGCAGATCCCAGATGGTAAGGCTGGGGGAAAGTTGCTCCTCTGAGAGGGAGCGTCCAGACATGCTGAGCCGGAAGAGGCGCAAAAGAGCCGCATGGCGGCTCTTCAAGCGGCCCTTTTGCAGCTTGTGGAAGGAGCACTATTTTAGCACTCCTTTCCCAGGCGGCGAAAGGGAGGATCGGGGCCGAGGCGTAGGGCAGCCTCGGCCCCAATCCCCTGCTTCCCAGGCCGGCCCACGGCCACCCGTCTGCATCCCCCCCTTAGTTAACTAGGGAATTGCAACATTCCTGATGCTGGCTATCTTCTAGTACTGTGGTGGTCAGTCTTTGGCCCAGGAATAGGAATTGTTGAGTCATTCCAAATGTTGAACTACAACTTTGAATAGAAAGAAATACTAGGAATTTAAATTCAATAATGGTCCAAAACACACTGCAGAAATAATCTGGTTTGAGACCATTTTAACTGTCCTGGCCCAATGCTAGGGAATTCTGGCAACTGTAGTTTTTTGAGACATTTAGCCTTCTCTGTAAGAGAGCTCTGATGCCAGTGGCATCACTAAGATCAGTGTCATCCAGTGGGGTAATTCATGGTGCCATTACCCCTATTGACTTCCCCCCATTTCACACTATATAGAATCCTTAGTAATGCTTTTTTGCACTAATGTTACTTATAAATCGTAATTCCCATATACCACTGAATGCAATGCTAATAGTTGTAACATAAACAACCAGCAAAATTAAAATTATACCCTTACATTACAATATCATATACACAACCTAAATGTATTTACATATATATATAGTGAAGATGTGGTTAAATTGTGGTGTTTTTAAAGAAAAATTTAAAAGAATAGATTTTTTAAAAAATTAAAAATTTGTAATTTTAATTTTTAAAAATTCTGGGGCCTCTCCTTTCTCCTCCCACTGAGCTTCATCCCACTCCCACCATCTCTTAAAGCATTTTAAAGGGAAGCAGCTGAATGATGCAGCCTGTTTCTGCCAAAAGGTAGGTGTTTGAAGAACAGTGGTGTCACCCACCCCTTAGGGTATCACCTCGTGTGATCATCATCCCCCTGAACCCCCCAGTGATGCCACTGTCTGGTGCCACAATAAACTACAGTTCTCAGAATTCCCTATCACTGAGCCAGGGCAGTTAAAATAGTCTCATATTTCTGCAGCATGTTTTGGACCAATATTTGGAGGACTGCATATTTCTGATGAGTTTATCGCACCGTGTTCTCATAATGTAATGGGTATGTAATGTGATCGGAATGAAACGGATTTTATCACACTGTATAATCCTCATCAAGTTCCCATTCTGTGCTTTAGCCTGTTCCAGCAGGAGAACTATAAAAATGCATCCTCAGCCAGCAAGAACGCTTACAGACCGTTTGATATGATGTGTGTGCAATAATCCTACCCGGTCTCAATCTATCCTCGTGTTCTGATTGGCTAAGACAACCTCCCGCACTAGAATGTCCACAAACTCAACTCAACTCTTCCAGTGTTGATCCAAGGAAGGTGCCACAGGTAATTTGAAAAATTTTTTTTTTAATTTTGTAGATTGTATTGCATTGTGTTTACGTAAAAAAACAATGAATGCTCACTACCTAAACCTTTCAGTAGCATTCTTTCCAGTGCAAACACAAGGGTTTTTGCAACAGTGAGCATGCCCAATGAGGGATGGTTGCGGAACTACCTTAGTGCTGGTACCAGTACAACAGTAAATGCAGTGCAATAATATGTGTTCTCATAACATTACTATCGTGTTATCAATAGTCTAATGCGGTAACACCCGTTCCCATATCGTTACGTTCCAGGGACTCGATGGGAAAGTTACAGGTACTGGTGCCATAAGCTTATGACTCTTGGACCTCCATTCCCAGATGTCCCAGCCACTATGACCAAAACCCAGGAATCTGTGGAATTGAAGTAAAAGACATTTGGAGGGTCAAAGGTTAACAATCTCTAATAAAGCTGCAAAGATTTAAACAGTAACATAGTTGAATGGTACACACTCATGGTTGCTTTTTATTCACAATCTCTATGGAATTCTCCTTGCTTAGGAGATACATAGGGAATGTAAAAGTAGACCAATCCCCACTTAATAGGTAGTAGCCTCTGTGTTCAATAGAGATCTGTTCCTGTTTTGCTTGGAAAGCAGCTGCCTGACAGCCCCACACTGTCCTCACACAAGCAGTCCTCCATCACAAGGGGGAAGTGCAACAAGGATCCTGTTTTGACCTGTCACATTGGCGATCACTCATAAGAGGTAGTGGGCCCATCAGTTAGCTGCTTCCCAATCAACAAGGGAGCAGACCTCCATAGATTGCAGAGGTGACTGACCAATAAATGGACATTTGGACAGGTGTCATTATATAATACCATACCTATGGTGCTTATGCACTTGTAACTGCCCGACAGGATTCTGGGCAATATTTCTTCTAAAACTTATTTTAAGGTTGAGATTCAATTGTTAGTGCCAACTAGACCAGGGGTAGGCAACCTTTCCCCTTTATGGGCCGAGGGACTTCAGCTCCCAGAATCCCAGGAGCTATTGGTCAACATGGGACTATTGGCCAACATGGCTAAGGCTTCTGGGAGCTGAAGTCGCTCAGCCCTTAAAGGGGAAAGGTTGCCTACCCCTGAACTAGACTAAAACCACTAAATCCATGGAATGCACAAAAATGTTGATTTGCCATGTTCTAGCTGCTTCAACTGGGACTAATAACTGGATTTAGGACAAGATGCATGAGACGTACCAGCATTATTTGCCAAAGTAAAAGTACACTTGCTCCTCGCCGTTCATGGTTTTGCCATTCACATCCCTCGCTGCTTAGCAGACAGCAAGCCATAAAGGACAAAATGATGTGAGGCAGACAGCAAGCCATAAAGGACAAAATGATGTGAGGCATGTGAGCCATGCCACATGCAGGAGCACCCCCCCAATTGAAATCAATGGGGCTCCAATATTGGCGATTTTCCCATTTCATGGGGAGGAGTCTGGAACAGATCTCCTGAGAATTGGGAGGGGTGACTGTATTGCAAATATCATTTGAAGTGTAAAACAGTATCTTAGTATTATATGAATCAACATTTTAAAGTCTATTATTATGTGGGTTGGAAATCCTGGGTCAGATATAAAGGTTTATCAGTGAAATTCAAAGCATTGGTTTTCTCTGGCTTTGAGACAATATGTAGCCTAATGTGTTAAATGCTGTGAGATGTCTGTTTGAGGCCCATATTGGTAGAAAAGTGGGATATAAATCAAACCAGATCAAATAAAATGTGTGAAACATTTTGAATATTTTTGTGATACTCCTAATTTCCCTGCATCTGCCATCATTACCCAAATTTTGATCAAAATAAATGTTAAAAATAGGTTGGACATTGAGATTTGTGTTTATTCAGAGCACATAATCCAGATAAACACTAGCACTGTGATAATCCTATGGCAGATTTTATTCATATGTGGGAGTCATGGCTTGGATGATATTTATTTTGCACCATCTGCATATTCCTTTGTTGTATTTCTAGTACTATGAAGGCCTTTGGAACCCACCAGAAATATATTGAATTTCTAGTTTTGCACAGGCACATGGAATGGAATGGTGACACTGGGAAAATTTTAGCAGATTTTATAATTCTAAAAAAAATAAATCTAACTCCTGCCCATCCCTAATGTTTTGTAATAGCACAGTATAATGCTTTAAAGTTTAAGAACAATGTTAATATTGCTACTCTGTTTAGAAGCTAAGTTAAGTCTCTAAGTCCACTTCTCAGTCGACTTCTAAGACCTTAGGTCTGAGTGTTTTAGCAGCTAAATTTGCAGAATATTTACTTTTAATTAATTTTAAAAGTGTTTCAGCTTTCTATATATTATTTATACAAACAGGAACTGATTCTTTTCTTTTCCCCTCCTTTTTTTAAAGACCTGGATACATAGTATGCATATACTCTGCAATAAGTATCAATAAATGTATATCTATATCAGATTATGTCACATATGGCCTATAGTAATTACTTCTATAATTTAACGTGTAAAATCCCAGTCCATACAAAATGGATTATCACTGTAGACCATGAGGCAAAATCAGTCTTTTTTAGATCTGTAGCAGTATTCTTTTATCTTTTAGCTTCACTATTCTCTCTGTAAATTCTGTAATACACATCACACAGAGAGACATGCATCCATAACCATTACAACTGGAAGGGCTACTAATGGCATTGCAACATCCTTATGGCTGAGAAAAAAACCCTCACAATTGGACAATAGCACCATCTCCTGACATTGTGTTTCTTTCATTTTTAGAAGAATCTGAATATGTTAGGCATTCAGACTATAATATATCCTAGGACAAAATCAATCAAATACAGTAAGTGAACTGTCGGAGTACCAATATGACTAGAGCTAGTTTTCAAGGGATACAGAAGTGCCAACTGTTAAAATAAATGTCAATATTTAATATTTTACTGTTGTATTATGACTATTGTGGTGTTTGAAATTATCTCAGTTGGCCTTCTAGTAATTTAATATATTTATATTTTAACATGAATGGTTCATTCTATTTTTACTGTACTCTTTTGCTATGTTGTAATTTCTTTGCATCCCAACCCTAGGAGGAAGGAAAGAGACAGAGACAGACAGACAGATATTCTCAAACCCATACAGTGTAAGAGTTAACCCAGGTTACAAATGTGTCTGTGTTTAATTGAAATGGTGGAAAACATCACAAAATGGTGAAGCTAGTTATTTAACTTTAGATATTAAGGCTGAGAACCTGTCCATTGCCTGCATGGTATAAAATTATCCCATCCCAGCTATTCTGGAATTACTAGATTGCCGCATTATAAAACAAATTGTGCAAGTGAAGTTGTAGCCATACACTCTGCCATGAAACAACTATCAATTCATCTCTCCAGCCGCTACTAAGCAAACTTTGGCCCATCAAATGTTCTGAACTTTAACTCCCAGATGACAACTTGGCCTATAGTCAGAAATTCTGGGAGCTGAAGTTCAAAACACTTGGACCAGCTTTGGAAACCCCTGCACTACAGGATCTTTTAGATAGTGCAGCTAGTAGCCCAGTACTTTACACTGGCATTATCAGGGTGTCTATATGTGGAGCAAGATATTGTCATTGTACAACCTCCAAAAAAGTGAAACTATTTGCATAACGCCATTGATACCAGTGTAAAGCCAGAAGAACCAGTGTGGTGTATTGGTTTGGGTCTTTGACTAGGGAGATTATCGCATTAATAAATAAGGCTCCCAAAAGTGAAAAACGGCCAGTTGAGGGTAGATTCTAGCCAGGTTTTTGCATGGATGCAGTCGAGAGGTGGCAATGGCATCAAAATCCATGCGATAATACCCAGCTGCATTCAGTATGCGTCCCTAATTCAGAAGAGGTAAGTTGCCTTATTTATTAATGGATAATCTCCTAGGACTGTGGAAAATAGGGTTGAAATCCCCACTCATCTATA
The DNA here is from genome assembly GCA_020142125.1 of Phrynosoma platyrhinos. Classification (NCBI taxonomy): domain Eukaryota; kingdom Metazoa; phylum Chordata; class Lepidosauria; order Squamata; family Phrynosomatidae; genus Phrynosoma; species Phrynosoma platyrhinos. The sequence continues at coordinate 151,090,608 of CM034708.1, read as the reverse complement.
CAAACTCACTGAGTGACCTTGGGCAAGCTGCACTCTTCTCTGTCTCAGAATAAGGCAATGGCAAACTCCCTCTGAAGAAATCTTGTCAAGAAAACCCCATGGTTCGCCTTAGGATTCCCATAACTCATAATTTGAAGGCACACAACAACAACAAAACAGGATTCCATCCTAAATAAGAAAGATCATTTCTTTCCTCAATACTCTTTTCACTCCATCTCCAGTTAGCTGTATTGTGTTTTTAAAAGGTTGTATGCCACCTTGGATCTTATTCTGGGAGAAAGGTGGGATGTAAATAACATAATAAAATCTCTCACACTGTGTCCAGTGATAACTGCTATGAAATTCTAAATTTATTACTGTCACAATAACACAAAATAAAGTGGCAATCGAGAGCTTTGCTGACCTTTCCACTGTTGTTCACTCTTCCATATGTACATTTTATTATATTTTTTCTAGTGTAGGCTTGCCATGTATCTGTTAAACATGAGGAGTCTACAAGGAAAAAATGAGGTGGCTATCCCAATTCAGTATGCACATGGCTGAAAAGAAGGGTTTCAAGTGTGCTTTTTATAAGACCTAAACATGCAAGTTCATTGCCTGAGTGAATGTTGCTCTCATTTTTGTTTTCTTCCACATTTGCTTTTTTTTTTGTGGTTTTTAAAATCTCAGTTTCTTTCCATCAGAATTATGAAGAAATTTTCAGATTTCAGGAAGTCCTTTTTGAAAAGTGACCCAAAGTGATCAGCTTTGTCCTATACTCCATTAAGAATATATATCAGGGGTAGCCACTTTGGCCATATAGCAAAGTAACTAATACTCCAGATCCACAGACGAGTGATATCTGTAATGGCCCAACCAAAATGCATGAAATATATGTTGCTTCGAAAGCTTGCAACATGTATTTTATGCATTTTGGTTGGCCCAAAATGTGGATTTTGGATGTTATTGTACTTGTTTAAGAATAGTTCCCATAAATTTATGTTGAAGACTGATTGCTAAACTGTGATGAAAAGGGTGACTGCATTTCATTTTGTTTGTGCTGCTATTTTGGTCTTATAACAGGATAGGGAAACATTTTATGGTACTATTGAAACTAAATGTCACAGAGGAAATGGTGTTTGTTGGCCTGAAACAACCTGAATTGGCAGGACTATGATGGATTATTTTGCCCTCTAGGCTGGATTTAATTCATATAATCAATTCAGAGTTCTCCTTTTCCCAAAAATCATTGTTTTGCCTGGCCTTAAGCAACATTTCTACATGCTGGATCAATCAGTCCTCAGTGTACATATTCATAAAAGGTCTCCATGCCTCAGGACTCTGGAATAGGATGCTATCAATACCCATGACGACCTGCCATTAGGAAGAAGCTACAATATTCTGAAAGTAGATTATTAGCTGGGTTGATTAAAATGGCCATCATAGATGCTGCCATTACCCTTTTGTACAGTTTCTGATTATACTTTTGCAAAATGAAGCATTCATGTATAAATAAGCACAGTTTCATTCTGCTCATTCCAGTGATATTTAATTATGCATTGGTCATAAATTACACATGTGTTCATAACATTTTCAATTTATATTTGAAATATGATACAGTCCAACAATAACTAGGAAAAGTTACATCACCAGAAATCTAATGATTTCTTCTCACGTTCCCTGGTTCTGTATGAAACTTCATCAGTCTCACAAGGATAATGTTATTATAGCAGACACAGTTCTTTTCCATTCTGAGAACTTTACACAGAAGCAGAGAAATTACTCCCAATGGGAGCTGTTTCCAGGGTGAGGTTCCTCTAGCCCCCAGCTGATCTACCAGTGGATCTTTGACCATAATTGGTACAGACTCTCTGAAGTAAACCTCCTTAGGGTACCACTTAGAAAGCTGAAGCTTACTTTCTCCCTATTTCTAGTTCAGTCTGATTACTCATCATGGAACTCTTTCTGGCCAGTTCACTGGTTCTACACACTGAGTGTTCGATTATCAACAATTAAATGGGTGTATATACACTACTAGTACAACAGACAATTCCCATTGCTTCTTTTCAATTCTCTAAAGAGGGGAATACTACATAAAGCCTCCTTCTGAGTCCAGTGCTTGTAACTTTACAAAAATAAATATAATGACCTGCTGAAGCCATTCGCAACTGCTCAGAGGTAAGATAATGATTTGGCTCCCAGAGATTCATTCTGTTTGCACCATTGGTCAGTTATGATTGGCTTCAGTATGATATTATAACTTTCTACTCAACAGCCATTTTCAAATTTCTTATGTCAAAAGGAGGCCATTATATACCAGCAGCAGTCAAACTTTTTGAAGCCAAATCAGTTGCATAACTGCTTTATGGATATCCACTGGGACCCCTCTGCAACTCTGCATCATTAGGATTTGTGCAATCCAAATTTCTAAGGTCAGCTTACTGAGCTCTAAAATATGTCTCTAACACAACTCTGAGACTGGAGTCAGGCTTTATGAAAGTGGAGGCCAGACTATGGGTGACTATACTCAGATACTGGTTCAGACTATCCTCCTTCCCCACTGCCCTTGCTCCACTAAATATGATTGATGATTTTCAGTCCATGTGAAAACAGACAGTGATGACTAAAATATCATCACTGGGATTCTCTCCAAATCTTCTGCTCAGCATGAGAGCATATGGCTAAAGCAATTATTAAACAACGTGTGGTAGATATAGAATGACGATTGGATCTAGCTAGTGCCCTAACCTTTACTGCTAGTGACTCCAAAAGATATTTGGCATCGCCTATGACATACTTAGCAAACCTTGAAATTCCTAAATACCAGATAGCCTTTACTTTGGCATAATGTCATGACCTCCCCTAAACTGTCCTTGAAGGCTGATATAAGAAGATCCCCTTCTCAGATAGACTAAGCCCTTATGACTCTGGCCAAATAGAAACAACAGAACATGTATTACTCCAGGGCTCATAGTACAAGGACATCCACCTCAGCCTTATTTCACCTCTATTGCATAAATATCAAAGACACACTAGTCAATTTTATTCCTTTATGTCCCATTGTTCATCTTCTGCCCTGCACTAACATGGCTGCTGTCATTTCATAATTTCTCTGGTTCCAAGATATTCAATACCTATTTGGCCATGGTGCCTATTAGTCTAGTGACTTGCTCTGATAAGTCAAACGTATGCCTAGCTTCTGTGATTCCCCCCGCATGCCCCAAATGTATCTGGAGATAGGGGAAAGGCATGTCTCTACCATTTATTGTATTTGTCAGAATATTCTCAAAGCTGTTTACCACATCACAGAAAACTTATACCCAGTGTAGGTTGCTCAAAGTATAAAAGTTCCCCTCATAGAATTATATTATTGTAATCTCAGTTTTATCTTTTGTGCCAAGACATTTAACACAGGATTACTTTTTAAAGTCTTATAAAATGGGGGGATGGTTCAGAACCATGAAGTGGCACAGTCTCCACAGCCTATTACACATACGTTAGTGAAGTGACACTTGATGGGTTCCATGTCAGTGAGGTGGAAAACCCATTCCTGATTTTATCTTGAAATATAAAAGAGCTGTCAAGAGTGCTGAACTCTATTCTCAAATGGCTTTAGTTCCTTGTTTAGATCCTTTAAAATGCAGAGTGAAATCAAGGGTGCATCTACACTGTAGCAATAGTGCAGCTTGACACCACATTAAGTGTTGTTGCTCCTCCTATGAAATCCTAGAATTTTACAAGATCTTTAGCATTTTTTTTAGAGTGCTAGTGCCTCACCAAACTACAAATCCCAGGATTTTGTAGCATGGAGCCATGACAGTTAAAGTGGTGTCAAACTGAATTCACCATCAACCCACCCTTGTCCGTATGTCTCAATCAAAATTTTGTGCAAGACTTGGGAAATTTAATTTTTGGAGTACTTTTTGGAGGCCCACAAAACCTTTAACCTGGCATGGCCAGCTCAAGATTCTGGGAGTTGTAATCCAAGTAAGGTAACATTATCAATCTCTGTAATTTTATAGAAAATTACAAAGAGTGATGCAAAGAAAGAAATAACAGTACTTCTTCAACTGAAACATATAAAACTCAAATGTTGACCTTCAACATCATACATAAACTGGAAGAACATTACTGAATAGTGAATGGACATTGTAGTAACTGGTAAGTGCAATCTCTAAAGTTCAGTGTTAGAATACAGCAAAAGTCTGTGAATTTATGAAAGCAGGCTACTGTCATTGCTATTTCTAACACAAAACTATCCCCAAACTGTATTTGAAACAATCATTCCAGGAGCAAGATTTATTGGGTTAGCTTTGATAGTTTGATTTTCCATGGAAAGCATCAGGCAGAATCATAATTCGATTCTGAAAGTGAATAGACAAAAATAATAGGTCTGTTCTTAGTCACAAGGTGGTCAACTTATAAAATCCAGATTACAGGTAGCCAGCTCCTTATACCAAGAACAACTAGAGAGCTCTTTTTCACAAATTATGGCTGAAATCACCATTTATCCTGCCACCATCTACCACCATAGTGACACTTTCCACAAACACACTGTCATTGTGAAAGATGAGAAGGGAAGAAAAGAGGTATATACCCTTGTCAGTCTGACCATGGGTGAAAACAAATGGTTGAATTATGAACTGTAAAATGTGGGGAAGCTTTGCCACTTGATAAGGCTGTCAATCTTTGTCACACAGGAACACGTGGGAAAGAAAAATACACATATGCTACCTGTCCATTAATAGAGAAACCTAGGCAAAATTGTGCAGAAAACTTACATACTTGGTAAGCTGGTTGCCTGTATTGAGTGTACATTGCTCCCTATGTTAATTTCCTCTTTCTTCTACTATACAGTGTAACCTAATTCTTTTGAATCCACAAAACAGTGATACCTTTATTGACCAGCCAAAATGCACAAAATACATGTTGCAAGCTTTCAAAGCTCAGCTTGGATCTCAAGAGAAGCATCTGTTTTTGTCTTGCTAATGGAACTTAATTTTCCCCCCTGAAGTACCCACATGGCCAGAAGAAGGAGAGGCCAGCCTGCATGTATGTCCCTCCAACAACTCCTGAACTGAGCACGTTAACATCTTGACAAAATGCAGGCTTGTGACTAACATTGTCATATTTTTCCCCTCCCATATAATTTTAAATGTATTTGTCTGATGAAGAAGCCAGTGGAGCACCAGGGAGTCAAAGGCATCACCGTTTTGTGGATTTTGGAAGTTACTGTACTTTGTTATATGCTCAACAAGGCTACCCCTTGATATAATTATTCTCTTGATTTATAAATGTCTTGGCTCATATGTTTTATTTCTTTAAAATGTTTATCACTCCCCTCTCAATCCTCCAGACCCCTAATAGATATAAACCAGGAGCCATGGTGGCACAGTGGTTAAATGCCTGTACTACTCATAAACCACAAGGTTGCGAGTTCAGTACTAGCCAGGGCTCAGGCTTGACTCAGGTCTGCATCCTTCCAAAGATGCTAAAATGAGTACCCAGCTGTTGGGGGGCAATGAGCTTACAGTTGTAAACCACTTAGACACTGCATAGCACAGTATGAAGCAGTATATAAATGAAGCTGCTTTGCTTTGCTTCTTTAAAAACAATTTTTAATACAATTTGAAAAACCTCACACAGTTAAGAGTCATAAATGCCGACCTTGGTTTCAGGAACAAAGACCATGGAAAATAGTGAAGCCTAGGCTGCCTAATGAAACTAAAATGTGCCTTCCCTTAGAAGTGAGTTCCACCACTCAGGTACCACTAATGAGAAAGTCCTGCCTTCTATACTTATCAATGGGACCTTCAGGGGTAGTGGGGCATGCAACAGTTTCTATGCTGTGCTCTTGATTCCTTTATTTCTGTTTTCTCCTGTCTTCTGCAGCAGCAGCAGCTCTATGGAGATTGTCAATTGCCTGGGGTGATTTTGAACAGGGAGCAAGGGGCTAAAAGTGGAGCTACATTTATTAGAGCTAGGCATCCTGTAGTTCCATTTGTAACCAGAAATATGAAATACTGTATGTAGCTGTAAATTCAGTTAGAAAACTTGGGATTATTGACTGAATGAAAAAATAAAGTAATAAGGTGACTTGAGATGTGTAGAGGGCATGACTTCAGTTTTCACAAAAAATATTTTTTACCCATAATGCACAGTCTTATTTTTCAAACATCTGATCATTTTAAGAGACACAGAATTATTTCAGAGTTCATGATCTAAACATACTTTTAAAAATGAGCCTTTTGCTCAGACATCTGAAAAAATGATGGAATGTCTGTTCATTATTCTCATATTACATTTGCCCATGTTTTGAAATTGAAAAGCTATTTTATTGATTCCAGCACTGCACGCTTTTTCTGCTATTTCTCTTTACTGGAAAATTTCAAACCTGCCAGTTCAGTATTCTCCCTTGTCCTGTGCTGGAAGATTTCAAAAAGAACAGTGGCTCCAAGCTATCTTTTATCAGCGTTATCTACTCACTTCCAGTCTGGTGTGTCTCAGAAACATCTCAGAAACATTATAGTATTGTGCTATTACCTTTCCCAGGGGTACACTGAATTGGTTTTATTACTTCCAGCCTCAGTTGCTACTAATAACTTTCTAGAGTCCTTCCAGTAGGAGTAAGATAAATTCAAAATAAATTTCTATTCTTGCATTTCCTAGAAATAAAACTCTTCAAGCCAATGCATTCCAGAGATTAAAAAAGTTAGTTTTTGAACTACAGCTCCCAGAGACTACTAGCCATGCAGGCTGAGAGATTCTGGGAAATACCATCCAAAGAGCAATTTTTTTTTCAAGCTATGTTGGTTCCCCAGTGAAGCACAAATTAGAAGTTATCCAAAAAGTAGTGGCATAGTAAATTCCACACCAAAAGGTTAACCTTAAAGCACTTTAATCTTCTGGAAATGGACAGAAACCATGAAGGCTAGTGTTGCACAAAAAAGCTAAATGGTGTTTTCTTTGATTCAGAGCACAACAAAAGTAGTTGTATGCTTGGAGCTGTCCAAGGTCCTGGGAGTCTAGCCTTACTATTCTTGCAGTCTGCCTGTGAAGTCACTTTCAAGCGTCCTCTATAGTCCTTTGACAGCCACTTAAGAGCAGGAAACAACAATATAAACTCAACACAGTCACTAAATTGCTGTTTATCTCTACAGTTAAACAGAAACTGTTTGGGCTAGCTGCCGCTGTTATGTACATTCAATTTGATTCTGACTTATGGTAATCCTCTTGGCAAGATTTATTCACAGGAGGTTTGCCATTGCCTTGTTCTGAAGCTAAGGCAGTGTGAGTTGCCCAAAGCCACCTAATAGATTGCCATGGCTAAGCAGAGATTTGAGCTTTGCTCTCCCAGAGTCCTAGTCCAACATTCAAACAACAACATCACACATGCTCTCATTGAGGCTGGTACAACCACTCAATTATTTCTGGACTAAACAAGGCAGAGGAAAAGGCTTGGTGAAGAAGGAGGAAGTATTGGCCTGGTTTCTCATCCTCATGTCCAAGGTTAAGATTGTGACCATTAAGATTGTGACCAATTCTTTGTAGTGGGACAGCACTGTATATAGAAAACATGAAGTTTAAATTATAACCCAACCACTCTTCCCAAGCACCATGGCTCATCTCTGTTTACTAAGAAGCTTGGAAGACAAGTTCAAGTCTAGAGCAGAAGCCTATTCAAGTTCTACAAAAGTGAAACAAAACCCACCTTTCCAGGTTTTTTAATGGAAGTCAGATCATATAGATGACTGTGCTGTTTTCATGTATACAATTTTTAAACACGATAAGCTTTGTTGTTATTGTTGTTAACTGTCCTTGAGTCAATCTTGACCCATGGTGACCCTGTGGATGAGACATCTCCAAGACATTTCCAAGAATCCCTGTCCTCCACTGTTCTGCTTAGTTCCTGACTCCTTTAATAGAGTCCATCCATCTAGAATGTGGCCTTCCCCTCTTTCTACTTCCCTCCTCCTTTTCTAGCATTATTGTTTTTTCCAATGAGTCATGCCGTCTCATGATGTGTCCAAAGTAAAACAGCCTAAGTTTTGACATCTTGTCTTCCATGGAGATTTCTGGCTTGACCTGATCTAGGAGCCATTTGTGTCTTTCTGGCTTCTCCAGCACCACATCTCAAATGAATTGATTTTCTTCCTATCTTCTTTCTTATCTGTCCAGCTCTTACATCCATACATAGGGAATACAATGGGTTGTATATCTTTGCATTATACACTCTATAGTCAACATCCTCTGTGATGCTGGCAGAGCATAAAGTTCCACCCAAAAATTATGCAAGAGGTCTGTGATGGTGAGCACTGTTAGCTTTACAACAATGAGAAGGAGGTCTCTTCCCCTCCAGTGATTTTGTTTCCCATTAATTAATTCTGTTTGACACTGAATTCAGTTTTCACATATCTTAATCCACACATATAGGGTCTCCAGTAATGAACACAGTAACTGTTTGGGGTGGAGTTTTCTTCCAAAAGCTGTTTTGCAGCTGGAGAAAATCATTGTTTCCTTGTGCAATAACCCAAAGAGCACACATATATTGACATAACCCCCAGTCATATCAGTTAAAATAAGAGGATACCAGCATGAGGCAACAGTTTAAACTAGGAATAAAGGGTAAATACATATTACAACCCATATATGGAAACTGCTTTTTTCCTACCTTGAAGTAATTTCCACACCTTTGGATATACAGTCGTCCCTCCTTATTCATAGGGGATCCATTCCGGACCCCCCGCGAATCAGGAAAATTGCAAATATCCAAGCTCCATTGATATCAATGGTGGCACTCACCTGTGTGTGCCATTTTATCCCTCTCTGCTGGCCGTGCACAAAGGATTGAGACTGTGGACTCCAAGTCCATGAACGGGGAGGGACGAATATAGTTTTTAATATAAAAAAGGCCACAGCACTCAGATCTCATAGCTATGGGATTATGAGAATAGAAATAGGAAAGAAGAGATATTGATGGAGGAGGGAAGGACGAAAGGACAGACATCAGTAAGGAAAACACACAAGCAACTCACATCCCTGATCAAAGCAGTGGAAGCATCCCACATTAAAAAAAAAAAACAAACAAAAAACAAGAGCAGCTTGGGATAATGTCTGTTTCTTCAAAGCCTTTATAATGGCCCTTAATATTTTAGCATTACTATGGCAAGATAACTCTTACATGTAACTCTGTTTACATTTTCTGGGAGTCTACAAAGAGAACTATCAAATACTGTTAATTTGAAGTGGTTTCTGCCTTCCTCACATATCAGATAGCAATTGCTGTGATGTACTGCTGTGAAGCCTCCCTCTGGCAAAGTCTGGCCTTTCAACAGATTTCCTTTGACAGTGTATAAGGAGAGGGAAGGACAGAAGGAAAATGAGAAAATAAGAGATATGAGTGACATGAAATGAATGAAATAGGGAGAGTTAGAAGGTTTCCTTTAATTTTAAAATATACTAATCTGATGTGCATTGTAAATTAAAAGTAGGGCAAGTGAAAGGGAAATGCTCTGGCCCTGGAAATATGGGTTAGGAAGCTGTGTAGGAGAAAAAGAGTGCTAGGAAAAGATCATGAGGAAGAAGCACATAGCAAGGGAAATCCTGAGCTATGCAACAGTGTCTGTCTACACCAGTCCCACAGTCAACAGGATAGCTAGCTCCAAGGTGAGGCATTTATTTCTGAGGACCCATTCATACTACATGTTTATAAAACTATATTCCAGTTTAATTGCTATAGCAATACCCTATGAAATCTTGGAACTTGTAGTTTAGCAAGGCACCTGAACCCTGGCTGAGAGTTCTAAATGCCCCTCCCTTAAGTACAAACCACAGGATTCCAGAGGATGTTGACATGGCCATTAGAGTGGAATATAGCACCAGAAATGTATAGTGTGAAAAGGTCCCATAGTAGCCATCGATGCTGGGTATGCAAAAGATGGAACTGCACAAAGGCTATGACAGTGTGGCTTTGGAGAATTAACTTGAGCCTTCTAGAGGTTTCCAGACATGTAGGTGAATGTAGATTGGCAACAAACAAGCCATGCTAATGAGAGACAAACAGGTAGTGGGATAGACCAAAAGATTACCATGGGGAGATCCAGAATGATGCTTTACCTACTGATTTTCCATGAGGTGTGTCCCACAAAGGTCAATCCTAGTTACCCTTCAAATCTGACATTACAGCTGAGCTCCACCACCTTGGTTACCTTCAAACTATATTGTGCTTGGAAGGAGATGATTACAAATATGCTCCAATGGATTGGGCCTGACGGCCATGGCTCCATTCGAGTGGTTGCCACAGCAACAGAAAAGTCTCCCTTGGCAACATAGCTACCCACAGCATGAGTAAATTTGCTCCGGTAGATCATCTACCCAGAGGCTCCTAATAATTACTTATAAGAGGTAGATTGCTATTATTCTAAAGGTTCAGGCTAACTTTACTAGAGAAGTGTAATAATAATCATCTCAATAATACTATTGGCTTAATAATGTTATTCTGTATTGAGATGGGTTAATGATGAACACATTAGTTCCATGGAAAGAATTGTGTTAGGTGTATGCTGTTGAAAATGGCAGATCTTGTTTCTTGGCAGGGAAGTTAGCTTCTCCTTGGGGGTGGTTATATTTCTGGGTTGTTTTACGTGTCATTGAGGGGACTGGAGACTTTGTAAACACTGCATGGTGTGGAATTATTTTTCTATACAGTATTGTTACAGAGCACCCCAGCCCCACTGGGTATCTTCCGACCATGTTAGGAGGAATGTACTGTTTCTGACCTTTATCTTCTCAGAAAATAATTACTTTCCACTTTATCCCAGATAGCCAGCCTTTTTTGAGCATTTAAGCTGAAGAGCATTTTCCATATAATAAAATGGGAAATGGTGGGCATTTGGCATGGAAGTCAGGCCTGGAAAGCTGGTTTCATAATAATATTAGAAAGGTAATACTCTGAGCTTTTAAAGCCATGTATTTAAGCATGCTAATTAAGTACTATCTTTTTTCTTTTAAAAATAGGTCATTTAAAAAGAGTTGTTGCAATAAGACAAATAAGTAAGTTAAACTTCAACAGCTTTTGTTGTTGCTATTGTGTGCCTTCAAGTTGTTTCTGATTTGTGGTAAACCTAAGGCCAACCTATCAGGGGTTTATACATTAATATGTTAATTACATTATACATTAAGTAATAGATTAATTACATTAATAATATAAAGTTTCAAAAGAAGAACTCAACTCAGCTTCCCCAGTTTGGCAGCTATATATCAATTCATTCATACAACTAGAATATAAATTAGAGCTTGGAAACACTAGTATTAAAATTAAAATTAAAATTAATGTTATTCATTGCCTTCTCAAGATATGGCCAAAGTATGATAGCCTCAATTTATTGATCCTGGCTTTCAGGGAGTTCAGGCTTGATCTGTTCTAGAACCCATTTGCTTATCTTCTTGGTTGTCCACAGTACACACAACACTCTTCTCTAGCACCACATCCCAAATGAGTTTATTTTCTTTCTATCATCTTTCTTCACTGTCCAGCCTCACAATGGCATATAGACAATCTGCACTTTGGTGTTCAGATTTATATCTTTACACTTTAGGATCTTTTCCAGTTCTTTCATAGGTGTCCTTCCCAATCCTAGTCTTCTTCTAATTTCTTGACTGCAGTCTCTGTTCTGATCAATATTTGATCCAAGATATGGGAAGACTTTGATTATTTCAATTTTTTGTTATCTAGGATGAATTCTTGTAGATCTTCTTCAGATGCATCTTCTCCTTTTGCACTGTTAGTCTCAAAGATACTACAAGATCTCTTTGCCCATTAACACTGTTAGTTAAGGATTTAATAAAGACTGTTCAAACCATTGTTACACATTTAGAGAATGAGGCACATTCATTTTTAATGAATTATTTCAGAGCATTGATTTTTATCATAACTAATACTTTTAGCTTTGTTTGGCTGAGGGAGCAAAAGTGGCTGGGTGAATAAACTGCTTGGTCATAAAGCTGATAGAATGGAAGCCAAGGATGGGGTTCTGGAAACTACTGTCTTTGGAAGCTACACTTCTGTTTCTGAGAATCCTGCCAGGGAGTAGGAATGGATGCGACTGTTGGTTCTTCTTTATCCCTTATATGACTTCTCTAATCTCCAGTTTTCTGTGTCTTTTAGATAAATTTTTTCCAATTTTGCTAAGGTCTTATCACCTATGTACTCATACATCCTAGACAGATATATATAAACTTGTTTACAAGACCAATAGTAGTTCTAAGCAGAACTAGAATCAGTAACCGACATCCAGCATATATCTCAAACCTTTTCTCTACTCTTTATATTTTGCCCATTTCATTCTTGGCTTTAGTATTGGTCCCAAGTCATACAAATTTGTGCATTCAAGAAACATACAGAACTTTATGACTGTCCAAACCAGGATTTATAATTAGAACATAAGGAAGTACAAAATGAACAAGTACAGATTACAAGTCCAGGAAAACTCCATCATACGTTCATACAATCACAGAAACATAAGTGTCTATATAAGGAACCTAGTGATGCCAGCTGCTACTGATATCATTACTAAAAAGGTTGAACCAGCTAGTTCCTAAGAAAAGCAGCTAAAAAACATTTTTGCCACCTTAAGAGTAATTTCACTAGTAGAATCTGAAAGAAGGGTGCAATAAAAATTATCAGTCAGGCCTGAAAAAGGCGCTAAAATTGGTCTAATATATTCAGGGCAGATTAATATACTTTATGCTGAAATCACTTGTAGCTTACATAATGGTCACATCTCCTAGTTAATTCCTTTCCCCTTTTGCCACCTCAAGTCTTGCTGGCCTATCACTCCCATCACCTCATACTATGTGGTTATGTGTCCTGGACTACAGCCAGCCTCAGTTCCCACAGCTGCTAGGGA
>CM034708.1:151001467-151018777 GCA_020142125.1 Phrynosoma platyrhinos | reverse complement strand
GGTACGCAACCTGTTCTTCTTCCTCATGGTCTCTGTGCCTCACACAATAGAGTGACTGAAAAGCTTACCTGTAGCAGGTGGGAAGGTTACTGAAGAATAGAAAAGAGAACAGCACGGTCAAAGCCGGCATCCCGACGAGACCTGGAATCAAGCCGGTAGTGCCGGACAAATGTGGAAAGTTGGGACCATGTAGCTGCCTTGCAGACATCAGGTAGAGGGATGCCTCTGTGGAAGGCAGCAAAGGAGGAAACAGCTCTGGTTGAGTGTGGGTAAACACCAACAAGAGGAGGATGTTTGGCAAGTTCATAGGCCAACAGAATGGTCTGTGCAATCCACTTTGAAAGCCTATATGAAGAAACAGGGTGGCCTTTCCTAGGTCTACCATAACAAATAACTTGTTGGACAACTAGAACTCAGTAGAACATTGAACATAAAAAGTCAAGGCACGGTGAACATCAAAGGTATGCATAGTCTTTTACAGAGGTGTAGAAGGATCTGGATAAAAGGTAGGAAGCACAATGTCTTGAGAAAGGTGGAAAGTGGACACCACCTTAGGGAGAAAAGAAATATCAGGTCTAAGAACCACTTTGTCTCTGTGAAAGGTCAAAAAAGGCTCATCCGAGCGTATTGCAGTCAGTTCAGAAGATCTCCTGGCTGAAGTGATGGTTACAAGAAAGACTACCTTAAGAGAAAGGAGCCTGAGGGAGGCTAAACCCAGGAATTCAAATGGAGGGTCTCATGAGTTGGATAAATATAAGTGAGAGTGACCATAAGGGAGCCAACAGAGGAGTCCCTCTGTTTATACAATTAATTATTGAATGGTGAGTCAACATTGTAAATCCCATTGATTGAATAGGAGGGTAGGGATGGTGAAGCCCCTTGAAAAATCTTTTGAGAGTACGAGAGGTGAAAAGTTTAGAGGATGATGAACCAGGAAACTGATTGGTAATGATGTCTGAGAGGTAAACTTTGAGAGATGAAAAGGCCAATTCCTGCTCACGCAGGTAAAAGAGGAAATGCAACGCTGTAGAGAGCTGAACAGGAGATGAGGGCTTTGCTCTCGCCTTGGCAAAGGCACAGAAGCGTTTCCACTTGTAAGAGTAGGACTGTTTGGTGGAGTCTTTTCTGGAGGCAGAGAAAACCCTGACAAGTTCAGGGGCTGTGAAGGCTGGATCCTCCAAACTGACAGGTGGAGGCTGAGGAGATCTGGGTGGAGAACTGCTGTCAGAATGAGAGAGAAGGTCCCACCAAGTGGGCAGTTTGAAGAAGCAGCCCCTGGACAGGTGAAGGAGAGGGGCAAACCATGGTTGTCTCGGCCAGTAAGGTGCCACTGGAATCGCATTGGACCTATCCTCCGTCATCTTGGCAACAACCCTTGCAACTAGGTGAAGAGCGGGAAAGGCATAAAGGAACTGGCGGCTACAGTTCAAGAGGAAGGTGCCTCCTTGTGATCCCTGCCCTTGGCCTGCTCTGGTGCAGAAAAGTGGACACTGAGCATCTAACTGAGGGGTCCCCCACCGAGATGTGAGGAGGTGAATGGCATCTGTGACAAGGTCCACTCATGTTGCAGGGTCTTGTTTCAACTCAGAGAGTCTGCCAAGACATTTTCTTTGCCTGCAAGGTGAACTGCGACTGGGTGAATGGAACAGAGGTGAGACTATCTCCAAAACTGGAGAGCGAGTTGCAAAAGCACAGGAGAATGACTGCTGCCCTTTTGTTGATCTAACAGACTGTGGCGGTGTTGTCTGTTACTGCTTGGACCACTCTGAGGTGTAGATGGTCTTTGAAAGCCCAGAAAGCCTTGATGACTGCTAGGAATTCCAAGGCATTGATGTGCATCTTCCTCTCAGAAGGAGACCAACAGCCTTGAACACAAAGATCCTTGTAATTTGCACCTCAGCCTGTCATGGAGGCATCTGTAGTGACCATCCTGGAAGGTTCCAGGGGTTGAAAGGGCATTCCCTTTAGAATGTTTGATGGTATTGACCACCAAGGGAGAGAGGCTTGTACCTCCAGGGGAAGGATCAGCCTCTTGAATTGTCTGAAGGTGGTCGAAAATGGAGAGAAATCACATTTGAAGAGGATGAAACTTGAGCAGCCTAAATAGGTCACAGCCATGGTGGAGGCCATCAGGCTACACTGATGTTGAATGTCCAATGCTGAGGGGTGGCTGAGACACAGAACAGTGTGGAGGTGAGACCAAAGGGCATCTGCCCTTTGAGTAGGTAAATAGGCACGAGCCATGACTGAGTCCAGAGATGTCCCTATCACTCTGACCGGTTCCAGAATGCACTTGGAATGGCTGACTGTAAGGCCTCTGTCAGTGAGAAGTGAAAGAGTATCATGGAAGTCTCGGTAGAGTTGTGTGCGAGAAGATGACACCAGGAGCCAATCGTCTAGGTCAGGGGTAGGCAACCTTTCCCCTTTAAGGGCCGAGGGACTTCAGCTTCCAGAAGCCTCAGCCATGTTGGCCAATATTCCCATTTTGGCCAATAGCTCCTGGGATTCTGGGAGCTGAAGTCCCTCGGCCCTTAAAGGGGAAATGTTGCCAACCCCTGGTCTAGGTAGAGGTATATTTTGATCCCACATATCCATAGATGGGAAATAACCACTGCCATGCATTTTGTAAACACTCTGGGAGCAGTGGAGAGTCTGAAAGGTAGGACAGTGTATTGAAAGAGATCTCTGTTGACAGCAAAGCAAAGATATTTGCGACATTTAGGCCAAATAGAGATGTGAAAGTAAGTGTCTTTCAGGTTGATCAACATGAACCAGTCACCCTGGTGAAGAAAGGGGAGGATAGACTGCATTTTGAACTTGTGTGGAGTGATGTACCTGTTCACATCTCTGAGGTCAAGGATAGGGCATAGACCACCATCTCTTTTCAGCACTGTGAAGTATCTGGAAAAGTAGCCTTCTGTCCTGCACCTGTCTAGGATGAGTTGAATAGCACCTTTGTTGAGAAAGGAGATCTCCTATTGGAGAGGAGGGGAAGAGGGAGTGGAATGAAAGACACCAAGAGGTGGAGTACTTTAAAACTCTATGACAAAACCCAAGCAGATGATGGCGAGGGCCCA
Source organism: Phrynosoma platyrhinos (assembly GCA_020142125.1). Lineage (NCBI taxonomy): Eukaryota > Metazoa > Chordata > Lepidosauria > Squamata > Phrynosomatidae > Phrynosoma > Phrynosoma platyrhinos. Next base: position 151,015,700 of record CM034708.1, on the reverse strand, counting down.
GGTGTCTGTGGTGCCAGTTGTTGTAAAAACAGCAGTTTGAAAGCATGGTAGGATGGCAGTGGGGAGACCGGCTGAGAAAAAGTAATGTCTTGGTAGAGTCGTCAAAAATGGGATTTAAAGTAGGAAAACTTCTTAGAAGACTGTTGTTGTTGTTGTTGTTGATGATTTTGTGGATATCGCTGCCTGATGGGACATCTAGAGGACTGTTGAGACGTTCCATGGAACTGAGAAAAACCAGTAGAGCAGATCCTCGAGTAATTGGACAATGAGGGCGTAGCTTGCCATTGTTGTCTGCAGGGGTGATATTGTTGCTTTTGGCCCATGACACCCAGCGCTTGCCAGTGAGGTGAGTTTTGGTCAACATGTCTAGAGACTCATCAGTCTTGGCAACAAAGAGGCCTTCACCTTGAAAGGGTAAATCCTCAATTCGGTTCTTTGCCTCATCAGTGAGGTCAGTGGAGTGTAATCATGCATAGTGACGGAGAGCCACTGCAACTTTGGCAGCACAATCAACAGAGTGTCTGGCTGAGTATATCTGTTGTTTGACGAGGGAGAGGGCCTCGGTGTAGAAGCCAAGGGTAGCCGCCCTTTGTTCCTCTGGAAGGCTAGGAATGAAAGAGGCCATGTGATCCCACAAGAATTTCTGATAGGTCCTCATGCAAGCCTGCATGTTTTCCACTTTGGTGGAAAGGGTTGTTGAAGAGTAGAAGCGCCTCCCAAAAATGTCCAAATGTCAGCCTTCCTTGTCCACAGGAGCAGACTGCATTTTACCAGAGGACTTAGAAGTAGACTCAACAACCAAAGAATTTGGAGTAGGATGGGTAAAAAGATAATGTTCAGTAACATAAGTTTCTCCCAAACAAAAAAGGTACTTTCAGTGTCCATCAGTAAGAGCAACTTTTTTTTCACAAGCAACTCTTAAAGAGAGAAGTGGAGACCTTAAGAGGCCCAGACCTTAGGTGCCCCGCTGGGCAAAAAGTGCAAAATAAGAAGCCCAAGCTCCAATAATAATAATAATAAAAAATGAGCAGCTTACAACAATTGCAAAATGAAAGAAATAAAAAAATTGAAAATAAGAAAATAAGAAAATAACCCATAAACGGTAACTCAGTGAGGAGCAATCCGAGCAGCTTCTCTTGTGGTGGACGAAAGAGAACTGAAACTGGAGCTAGATTGACGGAACTGGGCATGCTCAGTACACGGCAGTAGCTGGGGCTTCCCACCAATCTGCTCAATTTTTCAGCTTTCCAAATGGAGTCTCTGCACAGGTACAAACCCCATTGTGAGGCACAGAGACCAGGAAGAAGAAGTAAATCTCTGCACGTAGGCTAGTGAACCTGGAGTTGCCCTGGGCCCTGTCCTGATTGGATCAAGATACCCTCCAGGAGATAAGGAGAGCCTAGAAAAAGGGAGCGGCAAAGAGTCTCCCAAGTAAACAAAGCCTCAGCGATCTTATATGCTAATCCTCTCATGCCTGGAAAATGTGTGTCTATCGCCCTTCTTTTAATTCAGTTTTGGCTTATTGTCCTAATCCTGGAAAACAATCCCAGTCATCCCCAAATCGTTTACTTCATCCAGGATCTTGGTATCTGCTCTCAAGGTACAATTTTACTATAAATAGTGGGGCTGTTCCACCCCAGTCTTTGATTCTGTCTGGTTGTAGACAAAAACTCTGTCAGTCAGCCTGGCTGGCACCTCAATTCAATCTTCATGTGCCATGGGACTGTTTTGAGTCCTCTCTCCCTCATCCAGACTCTCAGCAATTGGAGTCAAAATCAGCACAGGTAATTATTATCATTAGTGAAGCCCCACATCTATTCCAACTTCCTCCCTTGATTTCCTAGTTTTTGTGTGTGTGTGTGTGTGCGTGCGTGCGTTTTTGCATGTGTGGGTGTGTTTTATTTCCTTTTCAATAAAATTTACTATTATTTAGAAATCTGCCTCTGGAGTTCTGTGAGAATTTGGACCCTGTAAAGTTGGGAAAGGTCTCTGGCTGATTACACCAGCTGCTACATACCTCTACACTTGAGCTAAATATAATTTCCCTAAGTATACATATTGGTTTTGGAGTGTCCTCCCCAGACACGTCTGCACTGAGGGTAACAGCATGACACATTTAAAAAATATTAATCAAAAATACGGTAATTTTAAAATATAGTAAAAGGCATCATAAAGGACCTGTTTATTTATACCTTTTACTTTGGGCTGTTGCACACAGCCTGTAAGGGGCAGCTCTGGGCCGTCCTTGGGAGTGGCAGATCAGGGCTGTGGCAACCACACACCACAGCCCCAATCCTCCTTTTTGCTGTCCCCAAAAGAGCGGGCAAATGCTGCTCCTTTTGGGGGTGGCAAAAAGCTGCCCTTTGAGCCACAGTTGTGGCTCTTTTGCACCCTTTTGGCACAGCGTGTCTGCACGCTGCGCTAAGAGGGAGCCCTGAGGCTGCATGCCATGCAGACGGGTACACGGCGTCAGGGTGGAGTCGGGATGGAGTTGGGGCGGCCGGCTTGCAGTTGCCCCACCCCAACTCCACCCCCAGGCTGGCCCTTTAGGCTGGTCTGCATGGGCCCTTTGTCTAATATAGATTATTGCGATCCACAGACTAATAATATTTACAGCTACATTCGCACACTGCAGAAATAATCTAGTTTGACACCACTTTAACTGCCATGGCTCAGCGCTATGGAGTTCTGGGAATTGTAGTTTGTTGTGGCACCAGAGCTCTTTGACAGAGAAGGCTAAATATCTCACAAAACCACAACTCCCAGAATTCCACAGCACTGAGACATGCAGTTAAAGTGGTGTCAGACCAGTTTATTTCTGAAGTGTAGATATAGCCTTTGTTTACTCAAATGTGTCATTGATTTCAGTTGGTCTATTTCTAAATAACTATGCTTAAGATTACATATAGTATTATTATATTTTTCTCTAAATTTACATAATATTTTCATGACATCAGTGAACATTTTCAAGTAATATATATCCACAATGACAAATTTCAGGCCGAGTGATCTTGATGCATACCTCCTTCTGGAGTTTTAAATGTTTCATCAGGAGTTGGTGGTCCTTCTCCTTTCCCATTAAGTACTCTGACATTCAGTTTATAAAAACTATATGGATCCAGTCCAGGCACCATTCCATGTGTCTTGTTTCCACTAAAAGTCAACATCTTTTTTTCTATATGTCTCTTAATTCTTGCAGATAAACTTTTCACCTTCCAGTAGTAAATCTAAAAATTAAATGTAATTAAATATTTAAACTACAGGTTTTCTGGATTTGTGCTATGGTATTATTTATAGGTATGTTTAGATATTACATTTGACATAGGAAACTTTGTGGGATGTATCCAGAGTTAATCGTACTTAAAATAGCATACTGAAATTAATGGGATTCACACAGATTTCAATAGGTCTACAATAAGTAACATAGTGGCAAATCAAATATGATGTTTGTTAATTACTACTAGTTTTATCTATAGCACTATTCAGAAGTGGAGTGTGCCACATACTGGCTACTATACTGACAAAAGATAACATATGGATGTCATAGCTAATAGAAGCAGAACAAAAAGGAGTGCTATACAATACTGTTAAGAAAACAAAAAAGATTGCTAAGTGTGAAAGAAAGAATAACCTCATGTTAAGTCATGCTGCATTAATTTTTAAAACCATTCAAGTCACACTTTTCAGTAAGTACTTTAGGGTAAAGAACATCAGCAGTCAGGCTAAAAATTGTTTTTGACAGAAATGCACTAATAACCATCTTCTAAATGGTGAACCACAACAGCTCAAGCAGTTACTTTAACTACCTAGAATCTGACAGAACATCTACTTCATACATTATCTACTTCAGCCTACCTCTGGCTGGTGAAAACAAGCTGTATGGGGACAGAAAATTAGAAATCCCTACCCCAAAATACAAACGAACAAAATTTTATTACAGTAAATATTATTTAATTATTTTCTATGGTTAGCTTACTTTGTATCCCTGAAGATGACCTCGGATGTACTTTTGTGGTACTGGATCCCACTGAACCTTTGCTAATGTACTGTTCACAACTTGTACCTGCAAATTTCCTGGTGCAACCATTGGTACTGTTAGGGAGAAATGCAACAAATCTCAAATTAGAACTACCTGTGTGAAGTCATGCAGTACTGTGCAGGAGTGCTCTTACCATTACACAGAGTGAGATGGCTGTTTCAAGCAGCAGATTTTGTCAAGAATGGACAGCAAGTAATTTTATTTATTTTTAAAAATATCGATTATTGTATTTCAATGTTAAAGAGGGGGAAATACAAGAACATCCAAAATTGGCAAAACAGTGATATCTTTACTGTAGATTTTGGATGTTGTTATATTTCACTGTATGTTCTACACCAGTGATTGCCAAAGTGATCAGTAGCACCCCCTGGGAGCGTTGGAAAGCTCCAGGGGGGTGCTGAGGGAAAAAGGGCAGCAGGGGGCGGTGAGGAAAAGAGGGCAACAGGAAATTGTGGGGATGAGGGTTGCATGAAACTTCTTGTGTGCACCGTTCTGGGACAGGACAGAGGGAGGCCGAATCAAGAGCTGCTCAGCAAACAAGCTGTCTGTCTGTCCAGGCTGTGAGGCAAGCTGCTTTGCCTCACCCTGAAGCAGAGCACATGGACCCTGTCCTTAACCCTTCCTGGCTCCCTCTCCTATCTGGATGCCAAAATACTTGCCACACCCACCTTTTTGCAGAAACTGCTTAGCTTCTCCCTGCAAGGAGCCCAAGAAAGAAAGCCTCTTTGAGTAAGAAAAACATGGGCTGGTTCTGAGGCAAAAGGGAAGGGGGGCAGGCACACAAGCTCTCCTCTTCTTCCCCCTTGCCTTGGCTAGCTAGCATGAGGGAGCACTAGGGTTGACACCAAAAATTTGGGGACCACTGGTCTATAGGGCTACCCCTGGATATGTTTTCTGAAGGAGAGGGAAAGGTTGCTGAAGAATTTTCTACCTCATGTGTAAAAATAATTTGTCAGGCTTTGTGTTCTATGTATCTTCACTGTGTGTGTATGCTGCACGAATGGTACATGATGATGATAATAATTATGATGATGATTGATATTGACACATATTTTATTATTATCAATCTTTATTACCACAATATTACTATTAAAGCTTCAGAATACTGACTTAAATTCATAACATTGGGAGCAAAGTTTATGCCAAAAATTAAGCCATCCTAAAAAACTTACAGTCTTCCCCAGAATGTCCAATTGCTGTTACAGGCTCAGGAGCAGGTCCCACATCATTCAATGCCTGCACTTTTATCTCATACGGAGTAAAGGTTGGTGTACCAGACACAATGTACTTAGATACATTTGCAACTATAACAGATGTCCATTCATCATCGCCATCCTTCTGCCGCCAACTGACTTTGTACCGAAGACCTGGCCCATTGGACTGAAAATTATTTAAAGGCTAAAATGAAGGAGGGGGAGGGAGAATGAAGGAACAGATTAAAAATTAGTTACCACATTTACAGAGCATAACAAAAAAAGGACTAGGGTAACTATTTTATATTACATATTATATAGATCATATCTATGATTCTCCATCCTTCTGGAACAATGTTCTATGGACAGAAGAGTCAAAAGTAGAACTTTCCAGCTCAATGAGAAATATTACAAACACTGAATATAAATACAAGAGCCTCATCCCAACCCTCAGTCATGGTGGTGGGAATGTGATAGTCTGGACTTGTGTTGCTGCCTCAGGACCTGGATAGCTTGCCATCACTGAGAAAAACATGAATTCTGCAGTATATCAGTAAGTTCTAAAGAAGAATGTCAGATCCTTCACTAAGAAATGCAGACGACTGACTTACTTGAAATCATTGCTGGCGTATCACCACTTACTGTATCAAAAGGTTCCCATACCTTTTCACATGTCGATATTGATGGTTATGGATAATTATTATTAAAACCAATCTTGTTTGCTTGACATTTGTTTAGTAACATCATCTATTTTTCTTCATCTAGTATTATAAGATTAAATTAAGATCTAGGCTGAAAGATGATGGAGAGGAAAAGCCAGCTCACCCCAGGAGTTTCCTGATTTGCAAGAGAACCTACTGACCACACCACCAGCTCCTACAATAAGCTGACCACCAACATGCAGACTGCACTGCCCCCCTCCCGCTATGAGGACAGATTTGCCATAGTGAGCAATTGCAAGTGTAAGCCCACATCATGCCATAATTTTTTGCTGTTCCACTGCAAACACATACACATGAGTGCACAAATGCTCCAATGAACTCCAATATCTCACCTAGCTGCCAGCCCTTTGGATGACCCATGCAACTCGATCACATGATCGATTGACTGCCCATACAGTGTATTCGTATGCCCAGTGATACACTGTCACAGCACACACCTGTCCAGCCATGATGTCCCCCCTGTACATACCCCTCTTTGCCCCATGGCCCCCTGTTGGACTGGCTAGTTTGTCAATGTTTTTATTAAATACATTTTATTTTTTTAGTAATATGATGAGTTCATCATTATTTTGTCTCACAGCGTGTACAATGAGTCAATGGTGCCACTAACCGCTCATGCACTTGTGCAATCAATTTGCAGGGGGGTGACAAAAACTATTATGGTCAGGAAAGGCACCAGCAGCCACCTGGTCCCTCTCCTGTCTCCACACTGGCACCTAATTTGCACACTGATATGATTGTTTACTCTTTCTGGCTTAAACCAGAGCAATCTAGGATTTATTTTGTTCTAGTATTATGCCCTGGAGTGTGGCTTGAGGTGATTTCAGCCACGTGAGTCATTTGCATGGGTGAGTTCTGAATTTGGATGGGGACATTTGTTTCAGCCTGTCTCAGACAAGCCCCTAGTAAAATTTTAGGGTTCATATATCTCACAATCCTAACAAGTTCAAAACCTTTTTCTCATCAGTCCTTCTTCCATCATATAATTTGTACAATGGACTTTTTTATCCTGATTTAATGTTCTTCAGCCAAAGAGACTCACACTGCAGTTTACATAGACTGACAATAAAATTATTTCTGCCCCTAATCTAAAAGACATAAGAGAAAAGTAAAAGGCATTGGGTGGCAAAATGCAAAGCCAGGCACTACCTCTTGATTAAAGAATTTTGCAGTTCATGAATTTCAAAATTCTGTAATTTGCATATTATCTTTGGATAATAATATTGTTGTAAGATTGTGGCAGAATATTTAGACTATAAATATTGCATTGCACAGAGTACACGTTAGTAATGACCACAAGGAAGACTCACCTTGACACCTGCCAGAGGGGACCCATTTGCAATGGGACCAAATGGGGGCTGGTACCAGGATCTGCTTCTACTCCGAGCAGCTGCTCAGAGTAAGGGAAGGCAAAGTCTATCAATGGCAGTAGCCATCGTGGGACTTTGTGCAGAGCTGGGGCTAGATATTGCTCCAGGCCTTGCCCACTTACTGTGGGAGATCCCTTGTGACTTGCAGTGAGAACTGGAAGGTCTATATAGGCCTGTCCACATGGTTGCTGGCAATTAATGGCCAGGACTTTCATGCAACCCACCTTCCCTTCCTTCCTGTGTTGCATTCTGAAGCTTGCACTATATCCCTAGGCTTCAGCTGGTTGCCTTTGAGGACCAGGAGGGAATTTTCCCATGTTATTGGAGCATGGCTTTTTTTACCCTCCCTAGGTATATTGGGTTTAGGATATATATTCATTTGTTATGCTTTTTGTGCTTGCTTATTAGCCTCTTCCTATGAGCCTTGTATATTGCAAGCTATCCTGTATTAGTGTAGTGCTGAGTTGTGGTTACCTACATTTAGTACATGCATTCATGTAGTACCAGAATGTATGTGTGGACCTCTACTTCATGCAATTTGCTTTGTCACAAATGGCAGCAATCCTATCTAACTGAATATGCATATACTGACTGAGATTAATTCATGATGACACAATGATTGATTTACTATGGCATTATGACTGATTCATGATGGCATTATGATTGATTTACGATAGCATTATGATTGATTTATGGCGGCTTTATTATTGATTTATGACCCCTGTATTTTGCACTGACATTTTGGCCATTGATAACCCATACAACAGTTTTCAGTTCCTTCTCAGTGCAAAATTTATATTCCTAGAAAGTTCACTCTGAAGTCGTTATATAGCCTGGTTGTCGCATATGGTTTTATAGAATGGCTGGGGTGTTTTACTGCTTTAAAGAGTTTTAAATATTTTTATCTGTTTAACTGTATTTTAGTCTTTTAACATGCAATTTGTTTTAATACTGTATTAATTTAATTCTATTTTAATGTATCATTTTATATGCTTTTAATTGTACTGTTTTTTAATATTGTAAAATATTAAAAAGGCAGCCTAAGTCGTAATAATAATAATAATAATAATAATAATAATAATAATAATAATAATATTGTTACTGGGTTAAATATAGGACCAGACCCTTGCACCCTCAATGGTTGTGTAGAAGAGAAAAATTCAGCAGGGGCTGCTTGCATTTAAAGCAACACTTGCTGAAATTCTTTCTAGACTCCTATGTTCCTTATTTCACTTGACAAACCTATTGTCACAGTACTATGTGGTTAGTGTCAACATTTGGCAATATGGATTTGAACCAAACCTGGGCATACATCCTCTGTAAACAAATTACTACAATAGAGTAATAAAGTTAGAAGTTATTTAATCCTCTCCTATGTAGTTTAAAAAACCCCAAGAACTTCACATTCAATTTAAGGTATTTTTTATTCCAGTGAAAATTCCACTGTATTGTGTGGTATAAAAATGCCCCATGTCCACATGAATGTTTCTGGGTGCAGATTCAAGTGTATTCCACATGACCCAAACATACAGAGCCAGAAAACACATGTTCACATGAGGTGGAATATTTTGAGTGCTTGTCAGCCATCTCTTTGAAAAAACAAAAACAAATCCAACATCTACCCACCCAAATGTAAAAGATAGATATCAGTATCTAATTATCTATCTGTTGCTTTGTATTCAGTAAATTTTGTCTCAGATGTTTTTTGATTGTTTAAAAGAAACAATAAATGTTTATGACAAGAGGCTGAAATTTGAGGACACTGCTCAGGAGACAATATCATGAAATGTCTACTAGTTCTAGTTCTGTGAGACCTCTGCAACAAAATTAGGTCTGAGGAACTAAATTGTGCCCTCTCCTTTAAACACCATCTCTCTGACTAAATGGCTAGATGATTAATGGCATTCCAGTAGAATGTATTACACAAGTTTAAATATGTCTCTAAAGGAAATTGCTTCTTCTCATGGTGAGAATTTCCTTGCATGTTTGAAAAAAAGGAGTGCCAACTATATTGCCTTCAGAATTATCTTGAGGTCTTCACACTGGATATTGTCCTTGAAGTGCTTAAACATTTTTTAAAAATTCTTACCTCCCACATGATCACCAAATTATCAGGTTCTGATCCAATCCCTTGAATGTCAGTAGGATTGTCATCAGGCTCTAGAAATTAAATATTTATATCTTAGTAATAGAAACAATTCAGTCATAACTGTCCAATTCAATAGTATCCATAATTAAGTTGATAATTCTAAGTGATAGTGTTTATTTACTTGCAGCTTTTGTAAAATATTGTTCGGAGGCTTCACTTGGCTGGCTCCTTCCAATATCATTGAGAGCTATTACACGAAATGAATAATTAACATATGGTGACAATTTCAACTGTACAGTTGTGAGGATCCCAGAGACTTCCGTCTGGTAGTTCCATATCCCTGGTTCACGCATGGCATCTTCATATTCAATGATAAACTCTGTAAAGTTTAAAATTTAAAACAGAAAGATAAAGATGTTCACTTCAGAAAAGATTACTTTGGGCCTTTACAGACTGCCAGAAATAATGCAGTTTGAGGCCACTTTAACTGTCCTGGCTCAGTTCTAGGGAATCATGGGAATTGTATTTTTTTCTGGGACACTGAGCCTTTTCTGTCAGAGAGCTCTGGTGCCACAATAAACTACAGTTCCCATGATTCCTTAGCACTGAGCCAGGACAGTTAAAGTGGCCTCAATCTGCATTATTTCTGGCTGTCTGTAAAGCCCCTTGGTCTCTCACAACAAACCAAAGAGAATTATTTCAAGATAGTTATATATAACAAAATGTTCAGGTTCTTCAAAAGAAAAGATTCCTTGGAAACAGTCAAAATTTCTCAGATGGCTCTGCTGGTGCCATAGGTGTACTCAAAGAAATTCAGTATGGAATATGATGAAACCACGCTGAAATATCTCTGGATAGCAGTGACAATAGTGGAATAGATTTTTAAAAAACAGATCAAAGCATTATTTGATACAAGTTAATATCATACGAGTTGTTGATATTCCAAAGCAGAAGAAATCTCTAGTTCTGATGGATAGTTTATATTGCTCCTTTTAAGTCTAGCTGGAAAGGTACATTTTAAATTACGGTTCCCTGGGTTAAGCCCTCAACAGACTATGCAATGCATGTCACTGCAGGGAGAGAGGCCATCTTTTATAGCCTCCTTGAAGGGAGACAATGCTCTTGCATCAGGCACAACACACCCAGGATGCTTTGTGTGTTGGGAGGTAGAGGGAATAAAAGGCCTACATGCCCCTCCACATACCTCTTTCTAAAACTATAAGGGTTTTGGTGTATACCTTGTTGTGGAGAGAAGGCAGGTTAGAGCCAGCCCTGGTGACAACCAATCAGGACTGAGTTGGCGACAGGCAATCGAATGTTGGGCTGTAAGGGGAAAATTCTGTTAAGAACAGTTGGAAGGCAGATAGGGTTTGGATTCCAGACAGTGAGGGTCTGGTGGAGAAGGTTCCAGAGTGGAAGAGGGTTAACGTCCAGAAGAGAGGGGCCTAATACCCATCCTAAACTCCAAATGAGGGAGTTAATAAAGAGAATATCCTGAGGGGTATTGATAGCCTTAGAGGCTGGTTAAGAAATAGTGTACTCAAAGAAGGGTAAGAGTGTCCTGTGGGGGTAATTGAAAGTGTTCCAAGAAAAGGAGTCTTTTAGAGTATTATTATTTGTAACTGTAACCAATTATAATAAGTGCAGCAAGAACAAGTGAAACATTTGTTACTTGTATTGTAAATAAAGTTTTGGCTGTTACTTTATGAAACACTTGTCTACAGTGTGAAAGAATATCCATGCTACTAAACCTTATACAAGATAGGTTATACCAAAGAGTTTTAAAAGAGAAGGTTGGTGAAGGAGTGGCTCTTTGCATAGGGTGATGGCAGCTGTGGGACGAAAAGGGTCCATGGTGTGGCCACAAATGAAAGAAAAGAAAAAGCGTGTGTGACACTTGTTATAAGGTAGGACTCTGGAAATGCCCGTTTAGGGTTTGCGGCCTGGGGTGGGGATGGAGTCTACCCTTTAGGTGTACCTGGGGGTTTTGAGCTCTCTTGGAAAGTCATGCGGTTTGAGTGGGAGCCTCCTGGGTTTGTCTTCCAGTAGAAGGCTGGTCAGGGATCAATCTGGTTATTGGATTGACCCCTGGGATTAGGTGTCTCGCTCAAGGGAAGGTTGAGGAGGTCGTCGGGGGTGGCACTGCAGAACCAGCATCAGGTTGTTTCCCCCTCTTGCTTCTTCCAGAATCATCATGATATAAATAGATTCTAAGTCAATAATATGTCCCTTATTTAACCCAATTTTCTGTTATTCTATGGTAGGCCATCAACATAGCTTTATGACAAGGACTGTATTGCTGGCAAGGACCTCAATCCAACTGTTAGACTCAGTTAAAGTAGACCCACTGAGTTACAAAAATTCCATTGATTCCATGCATATACTTTAGTAACTGGATTTAGGCCAAGCTAATTACAACTGAATGGCATACTTCTTTTATAAAGGAAATAACATACTCCTTAAATGTAATGGCTGCTTCAGCCCTTAAAAAAAAATCACTTTCATTTTTGCTCCACTGAATGCAGAAAAACATACTTGTAATAGGACTATTATTGTCACTGCCCGGGATCCAGGTGAGCTGAACACTTCTTTCTAGATGATCTGTTAATTCCAAATCAAAAGGTGGATCAGGACGATCTGTAAGTCAAATTAAGATAAAGATGAAGTGACTTTATATAGAAAATTCTAAACACATCTGCTTACACCATGGAAAAATGATTTACTGATAACTAACATGCAACTTCAATGAAAATGAGTAACCGATTTTGCTGGGAAACAATGTGAAAAATTGCTACAGCTCCAATGCCAAGTTTTATTTTGTTTTTAGAAACAACCATAACTTGAAAGTTGAGTAGTGGCATGGTTCACCAGCAGTTTCAGTTTATGATTAATGACCATGAATAGAGAGCTACTGTACATGAACTTTTTTTAACAAAAAGGAAAATAAAAAAACATCCATATTTACAAAAAACTGTTTCAGAATTACAGCATTAGAACCACTCTGAGAATACTAGTTTTCTTGTAGTAAGGATTATTTTCAATTAATTGCACTCCTCCAGGCATAAATCATCCAATATGAGACTTGGTCCAAGATCTCAGCCCAGAAGAGATGGTGCAGTGATGCCTCTCCCTATGGTGCAACCCAGCCTCCTCTGCACTGGTGTGTGTGATGGAACTGAGGGGAGTTATATGAGGCAACTTGTAAGTGTAAAACAAATAAACAAAAACTGGCCATTTTCTATTGGCTATATTTCAAATATCCCAATTTAATTAAATTGTGACACAGAGGGTGCATTTCTACAGTGTAGAAATAATGCAGTCTGACACCATTTTAACTGTCATGTTTCTATTCATACTGAACTCCTGAATTTTGTACTTTTGTAAGGCACCAGCACTCATTGGCAGAAAAAACTAAAGACCTTGTATAATTACAAATTCCAAAGGATGGAGCTATAGCACTTAAAGTGGTGTCAAATTGCTTTATTTCTACAATGTAGAAATGCACCATCTGTGTTATAATTTAGTTAAATGGGTATATTTGAAATATAGATTTCATTGAACATATTCCTAAGAATTATTCCTTAAAATATACAGTGAGCCTTCCATATCAGCACTAGCCATCCATGGACTGGCATTCCTGCTACTTGCTCTGATCCATATTAACCAATGGAGGGGGTGTGCCTATTGGTGCACTGACATAAGTACACACATATAACCGCCTATTGATGAATATGGGCTTTAAGTCTTTTTTTTACCCATCTGAGTTGGGGGGGCAGAATCAGCCCCCCCCCCAGGAAGGGCCCACTGTATGTCACTAATATATTCTGTAATTATCTGCTCTGAAAATGTGAGCTGTACATGTTTTAAACCAGGGGTGGCCCTCCAGATGTGGTTGGATAAACCTCCCAGAACCCCTATCAAACACAGCTAGTGGTAATTCTGTGAGTTACTGTTCAACCAAATGTGGAAAGCCACATTATTTTTACCCCCACTTTGAATTATTTAACTGTTATGGCATAGTATCATCCCCTCAAAATTTATTTCTGGATGGGTAGCATTTGCCATAAGTCAGAAATGACTTGAAGACACACAACAACAAGATGCACGGAACTTAAACTTCAAATACAATACAATTACATCACCTGTAATGACCTTGTAAGGCAGGGGTAGGCAACCTTTCCCCTTTAAGGGCCGAGGGACTTCCGCTCCCAGAAGCCTCAGCCATGTTGGCCAATAGTCCCATGTTGGCCAATAGTTCCTGGGATTCTGGGAGCTGAAGTCCCTCGGCCCTTAAAGGGGAAAGGTTGCCTACCCCTGGTCTATGGTGTACAGAGGTAATAACTGCTTAGGTCTGAGCAAGGAACTGAATCCCAAGTAAAGATTGTAGGAAACCAAGGACCATCTAGTGAGATGTGTCAGGTTTTCCGTTCTTTTGGAAAAGGATTGGAAGATGGAGTTGGCAATAGATTGAAGTTTTTTTTTTTGTTTTGTTTTAGAAAGGCACTTGGAAAACTTGTGCTTTAAATCAGTTGAGTTTTCTTGTTATAACTTTAGTTACCTCTTACTATGTAATTTTCCTTTTTATTTGTTTGCTATTAAAGAGCTCACTTTTCAAACACCTGATTTTTTCCTCAAGGGAGAATGAAGGGGAAGCTTTGGTCACATATCTCCATGACCAGCATTACCAAGAACCCTGTAATTATTATTCTGTGTTACCAACAGCCATAAGAGAAAGAGAGAGGGTGTTGAGCCCTTACATCTAGAATCTGTGGAAGGTTAAATCTGCAAAGAAGGGCTTGGTGGCAATAGGGGTAGGGGGT
>CM034708.1:150972583-151001367 GCA_020142125.1 Phrynosoma platyrhinos | reverse complement strand
TTCAGTGGGTCTATTCTAGATGGAATTAACTAGTAGATTTAGGTTTTAGCAAAGCATTTTCCTACATTCATCTTAAAATCAAATTTAACAGCAAGCTTTTGGGAAAAACAATGTCATGACATATTGGCCATAATGTTATATATAAATGATAAGTGCACCAATGTTCATAACTGGAAATTCACCTATACAGAAGCTCAGCTGGTGTAAACTTTGGGCCTCTGCAGACTGCCAGAAATAGTGCAAATTGAGTCCATCTTAACTGCCCTGACTCAGTGCTAGGGAATCATGGGAACTGTAGTTTATTGTGGCACCAGAGCTCTCTGACAGAGAAGGCTCAATGTCTCAGAAAAAAATACAGTTCCCATGATTCCCTAGCACTGAACCAGGGCACTTAAAGTGGACTCAATTTGCACTATTTCTAGCAGTCTGCAAAGGAGTTTATTTTTTGGTGCTAGGTGGTGATTTTTATTTACCAAATCTTTCAAAAATACTGGTCTGTATTTATACTTTCCTATTGCTTGGCTTATATGGTTCTGGAAACTACATAATGTTCTACTGCTTTATCCTAAATATTGATTACTAGTACACACTGCAAATTGAAATCAAATATGTAACAATATGAAATAAAAAATTTAAATGGTTATATATAATAAATGCATATGGAGAGCTTTGAATTACACCTCTTGCTCTGTACACTTCAATTACTTCTGTTACTCCTTGGATAGGTTTTAAGGCCAGCAAACCTCCTTCTAATCCCATGGCTCAGCATCATGTAGCCCTCTGTACACTGTATTTACTCTTGTTACTTCTGAGGCAGGTTTTAAGGGGGTTTGCTGTATTTATTCTTGTTACTTCTGAGGCAGATTTTAAGGCAAACCCCCTTCTAATCACATGGTTCATCATTTTGTAGCCCTTTAGATATTTCTGTAGTACAGTTGCCACCATCTCTTACTACTGGTTATGCTGGCTAGTATTGGTGGCATTTGCAGTCTAAAAACATGTGGAAGGCCACAGGTTGTCCATCCCTGTTCTAAAAGTGCACTGTTCTAACATAGTGCTTCTCAGGAAGAAATAAAAATGCCATCCATGCATACAAAGCAATGCTACTGTCACAGGCTAGAAGAGGACCAGTTCAATAAAACTGTAGGACATTTTGGGAGCTGTAGTTGAAAAAAGTACTTCTCCAAGCTCTGTTATAGGGTTTATCCACTCTGCACAATTACTGCAGTTTGCTATAATATGGCTGCAGAATCTGGGATTTGAAATTTGGTATTTAGAACTCCCCACCAGAAGGCTCTAAAGATACACAATATTTTAAGTATCTCAGCCAATTTATAAATCCCACTGTTCTGTGAGATAAAGCCATATTAGTTGAAGTGGTATCAAACAGATAAACACACTGAAACAAAACTGTTGATTTATCAATTGGCTAATCCTTGATCATACTTGAAGAAACTAGCTCTCAGCAAATTGAAAAAGCAGACAGGGATTGTGATACTAATCCAAGTATGCAAAGAAAGAAAAGAAAGCTGTGGTGTTTAATTGAGAAATCAGCTTGAATTCTGAATTCTCGAAGTTTGTGGTAACTAAAGAAACACACGGTGAGAGCAGACAGGTGGGAAGGAGTGGCCTGAGTCCGCTCTTGCCAGAATTGCATTGGAACCACACCGACCACATGGCCTGCTCCCAAAGTTGACCGTGGCCACTGGCCCCAACCCGCACCACCAGGAGTTGGATTATCCCAGCTCCTTTTTGCTCTGGTCCAAAGGACCACAGCATGGTGTTGGAGCAGTTTTGGGCCATGTTGGAGGTGTGCGGCATTCAACAACAAGCTGGTTCTTTTGGCCCTACTGTTCTGGGCCATAGACAAAGTTTCCTTTGGATAAGAATATGCTGGCTATACTTAATCAGCAGTTCAACCAGGACCATAATTCTACTATTTTAAGTCCATGGAGAAAAGATTATCTAGGCCAGGGGTAGACAACCTTTCCCCTTTAAGGGCCAAGGGACTTCAGCTCCCAGAAGCCTCAGCCATGTTAACCAATAGTCCCATGTTGGCCAATAGCTCCTGGGATTCTGGGAGCTGAAGTCCCTCGGCCCTTAAAGGGGAAAGGTTGCCTACCCCTGATCTAGGCCATGCATCCTAAACTATCTGATGTGGGGGACTGACAACAGGACTGGTACCATATCTGGCTATCTTGGCTTCGATGGTTTATTTTCTAGAAGCTCTTTAGGAGCTGGAAACACATGGCTCACAGATTTCAGAGGCCCATGGCCATCACACTGAATAGCACTGCTCTAGACAAAGTGTTCTTGTTGTTAATGGGGGGTGCCTATACATGTTCCTTTAGCATCATTTCTCGTATATTATAATTGTTACAGCTTAAACATAGTTTCTGGCAGTGGGACCATGACATTTTACCCAATATGCCTGTTTGGACCTATATATCACTTGATTGTCTGCCTGATTATTGGCCAAAATTCAAAATAAGCAGTAGTTTCAGGTGATTCCTGAATAAATTAGTTTTTGGCAAGCTGGAAAGAGCTACCTTGTATAAAAACATGTATTCTGTATAAAAACATGCATTCTGATAGTTGTAGGGAATTAAATGAAACAACCT
Source organism: Phrynosoma platyrhinos (assembly GCA_020142125.1). Classification (NCBI taxonomy): domain Eukaryota; kingdom Metazoa; phylum Chordata; class Lepidosauria; order Squamata; family Phrynosomatidae; genus Phrynosoma; species Phrynosoma platyrhinos. The sequence goes on along the minus strand of CM034708.1, from coordinate 150,998,746 downwards.
ATGAGAGTTTATAAAAAAAATTCTTGGCCAATATGTCTTATAGGTCCTGTCTACACCTGGAGTTTCCTAGCTCAGGTGCTTCCCCAACCCTCCTTTGTTGCAAAGGCCCTCTGATTCAAAGTCAGGCAGCTGATTGCACAGGCATCCCACTGAGCTGCCCAGCACATCTACTGCTACAGTGAGTCTCCTTGCTCTGAGGTCAGAATGAGGTGCCTAGCATTGATTACATAGCGGAGTGCCTTATTCTGACCTCAGAGCGCATGACTGTGGCAATGGTCAATGCACCAGGTGGCAGAGCAGGACACGTTTCAAACAGCTGCCTAGCATCAGAATGGAGAACTCCAGATATTCTGGGAAGATCCAGATCAATTGATAAGGTTTTTCCCATTGTAGTACTGAATGGGCTGGCCATCATCCAATCTGTTCACACCAGAACCAGGGCTTGAGCCTTAAGTAGTCCAGTCTCCCCACTGAGAGGATGCAGGGAGACCATTTTATTTGGTCCATGTAGACAGGGTCATAATGAAACTAAACAGTGACATCTGAAACTTAGGATTTCTGGAATCCATATTGCTAAAATTTATTCTTCAGAATACAATAGGTTTATAATTGATCCTGGATGAAACATCAAATCAGAGACTCTGACTTGTGTTTTTAATAATAGTATGTAAACAATTTTGTATATAATGGCTGTGCGTTTTTTTCCCCCTCTTGTATGTTAATGGAAATAACTGGTGCATCAGTAGAGAAAACACTTCAAAGCTTGAGAAATTTCAAGGCCAAAGAGTACAAAATGAATACCATGTGCAAAATTGCTTACACTATCAATGTCAAAAGGTGTTAAGTGCTTAGACCTTTATATTAGATATAAAGGTGTTAAGTGCTTGACCGTGGCATGTGTGCCCTTTGTTCTATTCTTTTAATGTTGGAAAACTAAAGTGAACACATTTGAAAGCATACATAAAGGCTTCAGAAGTATACTGAATGTTGCTTAGTTGGGAAATATTATACTGAAAAAGAGTTGTCTACTCTCTTATCAGAAATATTCACCCTGAACATCATGCCATTTAACCATAATAATGAAACAGTTTAAGCATTTACTAATAAGAATAATAGTAACAAAACAATACATTCTCATTTGACTTGATTCAAATTAAATTGGTAAAATGTAATGAAAGAAAAAAGGAAAGAAGTTTTAACTTGAAATAAGCAGAATGTTTAGGAATATTTGGCATATGATTCAAACAAGACTTTTTATTAGTTTACCGTAAACAACAGGTGGAGCTGTTGGAGGCGCTGAAAAAGGATATTAATATAAAGTATATAATCAGTGTTAGTAGCCAGAAAACACACAATTGTACAGTTAGGTATTATTACAGTGATTGAATATTATAAAGCAAAGTAATTTTATATGGAAAAGTTTAATTTCTAATCATGCGTTGGGGATTAGGGGTCAAGCTGAAAAAAATGGCACATAAAATTGATGATATCTATTCCTGTTAGTTGTGAAAAACCTTAAACAAACAAGTGATAAGCTGTTACAAAGTGCAGATACTTTCAGCAAACAGCAAATAACCAACAAAAGGTCTTGCTTAAGGCACTGAACAATGACACAGCTTGTTTTCATGTTTATCATAATCTAAGATTTCTTTATTTGTCTGACACATAAATTTCTCAGTCCAAGACATCATAACCACAATAATCGTATATATGACTCCCTCACTGAATGTAAACCCTCCCAGGACATGGCTGCTATTCATGTGTATTAGTCAGCACATGGCCTGTGGCAGGGTTTACTTTTTCTCAAACCTTAATCCTTAATATCTATCTAAAATTAATTCTTGCCCACTAGAAGATAAATAGACAATAGATGAAAGTAAAATTAATTAGCAGTCTAAAGTCCCAATCCATCAAAGAGCTTAAGAAATTTTGAGTGTCTCCCCTAAGAGGTATATATAGACAGACTTTTTTAAATTTAAGAAGCAGAAACAAGTTGGATTGCAAAGGATTATGGAGGTTATACTACAAAGACACCTGATACTGATAGGCCAATCCATAGCAGAACAAGGCATATCAGCATCTCTGTCTGCAAGAAGAGCTTAAAGAAATTATCCACCATCCAGCAGTCAATGATGTTTACAGATTTCATTGCTGGATCACATTCATGTAACTGATCTTGAGTTTTATCAACCTCTTTTAAAATCAAATTCTGGATACATCTTCCCCTTTCCAATGTGTTATTACTGCTGTGAAAACATATCTGAGTTATGCTTGTTTATTGCTTACATAAACAATAAAAGAAATGCACTGGCAGCTTTAAAAAGCATACAAGGCTAGAGAAAGCTAAGCATAAAGACTTGCATGTTTGGGTAACCTCCTGCTTTTCCTCCCCACTGCAGATCCAAGTACACTCAAAAGGTCATTCAGGTGGAGTGAAGAATACTTAGGCATAAGATGAAGCAAGAGATGCTGCCAACAAGTGTGAATCAGCAAAAATTGGGGGACATTAAGCAAGAGAACCTCCTGTCCATGTGGCCCATGTCCTATTTCTGTTGATATTTCCACCTCACTTTAAGCTCTAATATATCATCTCACACAATCTCTCAACTTCAGGGACAGCTCTTCTGAGAAAACCAACCTGTATGATTGTCCACGGGAATCCAGCCCTATGAGATTTAATTTAGTGTCTCAAGGAGTAATGGCCTACAGTTGTACATGAAAAACTGTGGCTTGGAACCAAAAATACCATTCCACCAGCAACTTGAAAATTACTATAGAAGATATATTACTAAATTTATGGGGAAAACAAGTAAATGACTGCATGTTAGTCTCCAAATTTTTCAAAACATCACAGTAGTTCAACACTGTTTAAAGCAAAACATCAACATTGTGCTTCCTTCAACATGTGTTAAAAGGAACCTTACCAACAACTGTGAGCTCAGCACCTGCAGATACACTGTCCAGAGTAGTATTAGCTATGCAAGTATATTCACCACCATCTTTATCTGTGACATTCATAATGGTCAAGTTGTTTTTACCAACAATAAACCTGAAATTACAATGCATTTACTTACTTGCTGCATTTAACTGTTAATAAATATTTAGGACTAAATAGTACAGTGACATATGAATTTGAATACTGGAAGTTATAAGAGATTATCTAGTCTGGTTACTATACTAACAATTAACGTTATTGAAGATCAAAGCTATAATTTCATTACTGACATTAAAAGGGAGCTTCATCAGATAAAACGGTAATATTCCTTTCAAGGCTTGGATGTTTTTGCTTTAGTCTAGAAGCTTGAATGGAATGCTTTTGCCATAGTTTAAATTAACTAGAGGTCATTGTCTCCATATTTATCCACTGATAGTTACAAACATTTGCAATCAATATTAGAAACCATATTTAAGTGAATAACAATTTGCTGGGATTAAGTTTAGATAAAAATATACTACCTTTCATCATTTGGTAATTCATTATTGTCCTTCAACCATGTAACTGTGGATATTAAGGTACTATCATGTTTAATTATACATTCGAAGGAAACTTGTCCAGTCCTTTGTACAATTTTGTGTTCAGGCTCCTTAATAATCACTGTTGGCTCTGAAACATAAAACTGCTATAAGTCTGCTGTTTAAAAGATAAAAAACAGTAAATTTTGAACAGTAGTTTATAATTTAGGCATAATTTCTTACCCTTGATTTCTAATTGGACATCATTTTGAACCTTTCCCAATTTATTTCTTGCTACACAGGTATATGTGCCACTACTATCTTTCTCGGCTACAGGAATTTCCAGTGTACCATTCTTATGGAAAATATACTGATTTCCCTGGAGAATACTACCTTTCACTCCTTTAAACCTATGTGTAAAAAACAGAAATATTTATCCAAGTTTATATATTCATTTAATTTTCATTTGAGGATAATTAGCTTTTTAATATGCATTTACACTCCAAAGCTAACAAAGCTGCATTTAGTGAACTGTAAATACAGTATACACCATCCTATAATTTAACACAGGGGGGATGCAGACCAGGGCGTCGGCCAGGGCGTTCAGCCCCCGGACCGCGGCACTCCTGCGGCGCATCTAAAAGGAGCACCAAATTGGCGCTCCTTTTAGATTTAAGGGAAAGTGCGCCCCAAAAGCGGCGGGCGCACTTTCCCTGGCTCAAACGCCGCAGCGCGTTCGGCTGCCGCGGCGTGAGGGCAACCCGGAAGCACCGGTCGTGCGGATGGCCGGCGCTTCCAGGGGCGACCTCAGGAGGAGGAAGGGCCGCCGCTCGTGCGGCTGCCCCTCCTCTTCCCTGCCCGGAAGACGACTCTTTTAGTCGTCTGCCGAGGCAGATAGTAAGTGTAAAAACTAAATCAGACAAAAGGCAAAACATGTCTATTTTGTTAAAAAAGCTACCCTCAAATAAAGTTCAGAAGTGCACTATGTAAACAGAGGGTTAATGCATTCTGTCCCTGACAAAATTACAGAAACCACATCCCTTGAACCTTCTATGAAGGTGTCCTTACGGGTGAAAAGAAACAGCTCCACCTCATTTCGAAATCTGCTTGTCCAGATGATGCACATTGCCACAATGGGAAGAAAATGCACCCAAGCATCTGGGGCCAAACATCCGTTTGCTCTGATGCAAGCTAGAAAGAGTGAACTATTGTACTGAAATGTGGACTGTGTGCCAATGCAGAGATGGGGAAAAGGACTGACAATTCACTAGCACCATTGCTATCCCTATTTTTTTGTTGTTGCTGACCCACAAATTGATTGCATAAGCACATGAGTGCTCAGCTGCACCACTGACCCATATCACCCTCTATTTTGTGCACAAACACAAAGCAGAAAAAGATAGCTCCCTATTTAAACAGGATCTTTAGCCTTTTAATATGTTGAAATATACAGTAAATGATTACTGTGAATGAAATGCAAATCTTTTAAGGTTTTTATGTTGTAAGTAACTTACCATTCAATTTCAGGCACAGGCGAACCAAAAAAAGCACAGTCTATCAGAGCAGGTTTATTTGCAATGACTTGGTAAAGTGTATTTGGTGGAGTGAGGATTCTTGGAGGCTCAGCTAAAATGAAAAAAAAAAGTATTATGAAGGTGTTGTTAACCACTTGCATATGTGTGTATAGAGAAGTGGTTTAAAGATATCTCCAATATGTAAATACAGTGGGCCCTTCTTATCCATAGGGGTTCTGTTCCAGTCCCCCCATGTGGATGGCAAAAACCATGGGGACTAGAGTCCAGCAGTATTCAATGGCAGCACAGGTGTATGCAGCCACTTTTCTAGGACCACATGCAGATGCTGCCAGTGAAGTCTATGGGGCTTGCCGTCTGTGGATGATTATATATATGGAATGCAAGCCCGTGGTTAAGGTGCGTGTGCTGTACATTACTTAATCAACACTATAATTAAGGATAGGAAAATTAGTGAAAAATGGTACAGTGGGCCCTTAGTATCCACTGGAGTTTGGTTCCAGCACCTCCTATCAATATCAGAATCGGTGAATGCTCAAGTCCCATTATAAACAAGACAGTTAAAATGATGTCCCTTATTAAAAATGGCAAAATCAAGGTTTGCTTTTTGGATTATTATGAGATTATTTTCAAGCTATGGTTGGTGGAATCTGTGGTTGCAGAAACCGTGGATATGGAAAGTTGACTGTACTACTTTACGTGACAAAGAGTAATAATTATGCCCTGTACTGGTCCAGGGCCAGCCCAGAGCATAATACTCCAGACTGGCCTCAGATTAAGTAGTCATGTGATTTAATTGTGGTTGGGACTAGCAATTAGATTAGGAAACTATGCTGACTTCACTAGTCACAAAACTAAAATGAAACTATGCTGACTTCACTAGTTCACTTCATTAGTACTTGCTTCAAAGCAAGTTTGTTTAGGATCGTAGAATTTCCTCTAAAGAAACGTACTGTTGAAGTTTCTTACAGACTTTACTTCACAGAAGTCATATGAAGTTTATTTGGCTGTAAGTTTCACTAAACAGTGGGACTTACATCTGAACAAATATGCATTGGATTATGCTGTAAAATATACTAATCTGAGCTGACATTTGGTGGTGAATTTTAAACTGAAAGGAAGTGTAATTTTGGTTATGTTTTCTATTTTTCATTCTTTCTAATATCCTGCCTTTCTCTCAAAATTGGTACTCAAGGCAGCTTAAAATCTGAGAAAAAACAGTACAGCTACAAACGAACAAAAGGGGAACATTAAAATGGGATTAAACTGTTGACGAAATTAAAATTATTTAAAACTACACTTAGAAAGATAAAATGCAATTAAAAGATAAACACAATAGAAACAGTTTGGATTTAAAAGTACCAGTATCCTCAGCTCATTTGTTAGAAACATTCCATTTTAAAAGCCTGTCAGAATAAAAAGGTATTTGCCTGCCAATGGAAGGGCTAGGGCCATTCTGGCCTCCCTGGGAAACAAGTTCCAGGATCTAGGGGCAACCACCAAGGCCCTATCTCCATGTCCTTACCAACCATATTTTTAATGGTGGTGGAACTCAAAGAAGGGCTTTTGAAGATCTCCAGGTCAAGGTAGGCTCATATAGGGATATATGGTTGGCCAGATAGCCTGAAATTGAACCGTATCATATTTTATGAGCTTTTAATAAATTATCAACCTCTGAAAAAAATTATTCAATGGGGCTAAATTCTAAGGAAACATTTATAGGATTGCACAGTACACAATGAGAGCCAAAGAAAATCATGATTAATTCATTATTTCTAGTTTTCTATTTTTTTAAAAAAAGATAATCGATGGTCTTACCTAAAACATTCACAAATGCATTTGCCAGCAGGTATCCATATTCATTAGATGCATTACACTGATAAACAGCACTTGATCTTTCTTGTACATCAGTAAAAATAATTGTATCACCATCCACTTTTCTGCTAGGATCTTCAGGAGCAACTGTTAGGAATGTTCAGGAAATGTTAAAAATTGTTCAAGATTTTAGAACGCATGTTCTCACTGGGTTATTAGTAACAAGAAATAAAGAGAAGTTGGCAAAAAAAACCCTGAAGATTTATTTAAGAAAATAAATCAATATTAGGAAACTGAACATTGTAATAAGTGATACAGACTTTTTCCACCGAAAGCTAGCTTAAAGGACAAGAAACCAAAGCACAAATTAGAGAAACAATTGCATTTTGTGCAGACCAACGTATAAAAGAAATTAGTTGTCTTACTGCTTCAACTAGTCAGTTGGGAGGATAAATTGAGGCTAATATGGTTAAATACAGTACCAGGAAGAAAAAAGTTCCAGACAAGAGTAGATATTTGTTTTTAATTCTTAAAATGTTAATTAGAACCAATATATGACAGGCCTGTGACCTCATGGGAATGGAGGCATATTGGATTGCAAGAGAGGGGTCCTTGTTGAGATGCAAATGAATTTTAAATTTCCTGGTCTTTGCAAATCTCCAATTGTCACAAGGACAAAAGGAGGAGGGGCCAATCTGCAAAAGATACCCTCCACTCATCTTAACTAAGGACAGAAACATAAAAATGCAGTAATCTGACTAACATCTCCATTTTTTTCTCCTGTTTGGTTTGTAACATCTTGCCTGATGAAGAAGCCAGTGGAGCTTCGAAAGCTTGCAACAAGTATATTGTGCATTTTGGTTGGCCAATAAAGGTATCACTGTTTGGTGGATTTTTGTTTTAACATGTTTAAGAATATTGTACAAACTAATATAATGTCTGGACTTACAGAGCAACTCAATAAAAACTACCTATTAATGTAAGAATGACTACCATCTTTGCCTTATCACCTCTTGCCTTGGCATCTTGTACTGTTGTAATCAGGGGTTCCCTTTACATCTCAAAAGTGACGTTCTGGTTTGATATTGGCACTCTGAGCCAGGATACAGACCTCAGAAGACCATTTAGTCATGCAGCCATGAAGTCCATGAATACTTATATGAACACACATATGGATTTCCTTAGACCAACAATATAGTATTGTGCTTAATAACCAACCTGACCTACATTGTTAAAAAATTAAATGTTGGATCCAGTGGACAACCACAGCGGAAATATGAGACATTTTCCTACAACATCTGCTCCAGTGTTGTATCAGATAACATAGAACACTTTATCAGGGAGTACAGAGAAGCAAGTATTGGCAAAATTGCCCTTCTTGTTGAAGGAAAATAGAATGCAGCGGGCTGTCCATATTGGCTGGGGTTAGGGGCACAGGACCCCTGTGAAAGTGAAAAAAATCTCAAATAAAAAATCTATAACCCAAGATAGCACCTCTCTAGGAATCTCTAGATCCTTCAATGCAACTCTATGGCCAACATCAAGCAGAATTTGACCAGAAACTGCACTGAAGGACCTACAAATGCCTAAAGAAGTGTTTTCTTTAAAAAATCTCTAGGTCCTCTAGTGTGACTCTATGGTCAACTTCTGGCAGAGTCATGCTGGAGAACCTAGAGATTCCTAGAGAGAACACACTAATCAAATGCATGAATAATCAGATCTGCAAATGTGGAGGCCAACTGTATTTGTTTACTTTTTAAAAAGCTGCACATTTTATGTGAATGATATTATCTCCTTTCTTTCTGAGCATTCATCATCGTGTGCATCTGTGTATTTGTGTATGCATACATGTGTACAAATGTGTTTGCACAAATGTGGACACATAAAATCATGCTTAAGTGTATCTTTTTGTCAATAGTATTTAGATTCTTGCAGCTTTCCATTTCAGTGCAGGATGTAGGAAACAAAGCCCAGGGCATCCCCATCCCCTTACTTAAATACAGAAAACACACTGCCAAGCCTACAGGGACTAAGCTTTGAAATTCAAATCTTGCTATTTTCTTTGAAATGATGCTCTTGGTTCACATCTTCCTACACTGAAATAGAAAGGCATCAGTTACAAAAATATTTTAATCTGTGTCTAAAATCAAAGGTAAATTGTTCCAGTACATTTTACATCAAAGAATGTCTTCTTCACAGGAAGGTAATGAACACTGTTCTAACATACTAGAAATAACTATAATTTCAATATTTAAATATAAATATTATGGTACATAAATAATAAAACATTATGTGCCTCACCTAAATAATGCTGTAATAAATTATTATTACAGCAATTAATGTTCGTTGATCAAGCTGCACTTCACAATAAAGAAGCAGAATTTCTGATTCAAAAATATACACCCTTTCATCCAATGCATCTTTTTTTTTTTTTTTGCATTCTTGGTGAGGTAAAAATTTGACTCAAATAAATATATTAAAAATCTTCTCTGTCTACCACTGCTCTGCAAGAGCTTGAGGTTTTTGCCCCCAGAGTCCATGATTAAGGCTGCTGCTTAGTAATTTGATGGAAAGGGGGACAGAACCTTGAGAAATAAGTGAGTCACACATCACTTCGGGCCTTTGCAGACTGCCAGAAATAGTGCAAATTGAGTCCACTTTAACTGCCCTGACTCAGTGCTAGGGAATCATGGGAAATGTAGTTTATTGTGGCACCAGAGCTCTCTGACAGAGAAGGCTCAATGTCTCAGAAAAAAATACAATTCCCATGATTCCCTAGCACTGAGCCAGGACAGTTAAAGTGGACTCAATTTGCACTATTTCTAGCAGTCTGCAAAGGCTTCATGAAGATGGAAAAGCTGCTCTTCCTCCTTGAAGTATTTCCCCACTACCTGCTCTCTTTCTTCTTTTTTCTCCCCTAATCTTCAGGCCACTTGGCAGGTTCCTGGGATACTTATCCTGCTTTCTCACAGCTTTCATAAATGCTGGAAGCTAGATATCAATCAGCGGTGATGCTATGTAATGTTATACTCCGGTCTTAGTGCCTTACAAGAGTGGAGATTTTAGGTTTCTAGTATGTATTACTTCATTTACTTTGAAATGTGGTAAACTAGGCCTGATGTATTTGCAAACCCTCCTACACATTGTGCTTAATGGAGTACTGGTGTTTTGTCTCAACATCCTGATCTGATGGTACCACTGATACCAATCCAGGCCTTTCTACATAATTATGGAAATAATAAAAAAAATACTCCTTACTTGCAATGGGTACTCCATTTGATAACCAGCTTATGTTGGGTTTGGGTTTGCCATTTGCTCGGCAGATCAAGGAACCATCTTCTCCAGGAGATAATACCAGGTTGGTAGGTTCTCTTATCCAGTAAGGTGCAGCTGAGTTTAAAGAGAGAGAAAGAGAGAGGGAGAAATCAGTATCTATGGTATCATGCTTGGAATAGTATTTGTTTTTCACAAGCTGATTTAGTTAGTGTAATGGCAAAATTCCAAAACCTCTGTTAGGGAACACTGTTGTTATAATGGCTGCAGTGCACTCCTGAGTGAGAAAGAAATGGTTTCCTAGCTGAGATCCTTAAAGCTCATATAGCTTCTAGGAAAAGAATAACTGTATTAAGCATTCTGTATGCTTGGAATAAATCAGTGGAGATAAAAAGTAAGGATGAAGAGAACTCAGGTCTAATCTGCACTGTAGAAATAATGCAGTTTGACACCATTTACCTGCCATTGCTGAATGCTATGGAATTATGGGATTTGTCAGGTCTAATCTACACTGTAGAAATAATTCAGTTTGACAACACTTTACCTGCCATTGCTGAATGCTATGGAATTATGGGATTTGTAGTTTTCTGAGATATTTAGTCTTCTCTGTCAGAGAGCTCTGGTGCTACAATCCCCAGGATTCTACAAACCCCAGGATTCCATAGGATGGAACCATGGCAGTTAAAGAGGTGTCAAACTGCATTATTTCTGCAGTGGAGATTAGACTTCAGAGTCAAGACAGTTTAAGGCAGGATATAGAATAGGTATAAAGATAGTAATCAAGAGAGCTAGAAACACAACATTTTTGACAGTTGTGGATCCTGCCACTGTAAGCACTGCAGCTTGCCAATCCTAAGAAGAAATATGGACCAAGAATTGTAGACTGCACTGCATTTCACACACACTTGAAAAAACTAATCAAATCTTTTCTCTGAAAGCTTCTGATTACAATTTTAAAGTGGTAAAATGTTTCCTATAAAAATGTATTAACAAACGTTGCTAGTAGCTTGGATCCAGAAAAATCCTGGTGAAGTGGGCAAGGTAAAATTCCCACTCCCTCCATTTTCCTGTTAAATCTTCTCTTTTTGTTACAAAATGGGCTTGTTCAATCTGCTTAATAGTCATGCAAAAGCTTTTCTAGAGCAGGGACAGACAACCAAGAGTACTGCGCATGCGCAAACGCATCGCGACCGCCATTTTGACTTCCAAAATGGCGATCGCAGCAAGCGTGGCCGAAAACGCACCCCAACGGCAGTGCGCGGCGGCGGCAGCGGCAACCTTCGGCCTGGGCCGGTAAGTCTGGGGCCCGGGGCCTTAACCGGCCCCCGGGCCGTAGGTTGCCGGTCCCTGTTCTAGAGGGGTGAGAGAAGGGTGCCAAACAATGCTGGTCTCTTCCTGTGGCAGAACTGTGAGGGAAGAGAATGGCAAAGCCTGAGCAGAGGCCTGTGTCAAGTGTACTGGACATGGGGAAGCCATTGACCAGAATTAGAGCAATTGGAAGATCAGGTAACCTGCATGGGGAGGCTTGCAAAGTCTAAAGGACCAAGCAATCTAGAAGGTGCCTTCCTCCATGTTATTAATTTCTGCCTTTATTTGTTATGTTACTGTTGGATCATTATCTTTACAAGTTAATCATCATTTGATTTTGAAATTATTTTCAGCATATTAATGTACAGCAGTTGAGTATTCCTTGCCTAAGAAAACCCTGAGAAAAATTCATGGGCCGTCATAAGTCGTTAGGCAACTTGATGGGACACACACACACGTGTGCATGCACACACTCACACACACAGTGTTGGCATTATACTAAATAAAACATTTATAAACCCAAGTTAAAGGCATCAGCTTCTTCCTTCACCATCACCCAGGAGACTCAATTCAATTTTCTGTTTTATTTCATTTTGCTCTCAAATACCCCATGCCAGCTGACCTATTCAGAAGGGTCCTCCAACCCTCAAGAGACTTTTCAGAGAGCTGGGGAGGAGAATGCAGGGAAGTCACCTTTTATCGACTTCTCCTGATGCCTCTCTAGATTAAAGGCATTATCAGTTAATACACTGAGGCAGCATAATTGAGATTCTCATTTGGAAATTATCAAACCTTTATTAATATCTGCCAATTTGCTATTCCAGGTGCTCTACAAGGTTAATTTTTTGATCTGTGAATCTGACTTATATTTAGAAGTCTTGACTGAGATCCACATTTTTGGCTTCATTTGTGCAAATAGTCCCATAGAAACAACTACGTTCATGCTCCTCTCCTGAGAATAAGAGCACTGTGAAATGTTGCCATTCACCTTTACATCAATATGGGCCAGCTTATGAGGATATAACTAACTAACAGGATTCCAGCTCTTGTTTAGAAATTCTGTTTTCAGTGGCAAAAATGATAAAGACTCCTGTTAAAGACTAAGGGCCTTTGCAGACGGGTGGCTCTGGGCCGCCCTGGGAAGCAGCGAATCAGGGCCGTAGCAACCCCACACCATTGCCCTAATCCTCCCTTTTGCCACCCCGAAAAGAGCAGCAAAATACCACTCCTTTTAGGGACAGCAAAATCTCAACCTAAGAGCCGGCACGCGGCTCTTCAGCACCTTTTTCGGAACAGCGTGTTTGAATGCTGCGCCAGAAGGGCGTCCTGAAGCCGTGTGCCATGCGTAACAGCACGTGGCGTCAGACGGCATCGGCATGGGGTTGGGGTGGCCGGCGTGCAGCTGCCCTGCCTGAACTTTACTTCCAGGCCGGCCCTTTGGGGTAGTCTGCAGAGGCCCAATTGATTTATTGCAGTATAAGTTTTCATGAATTATAGCTCACTTCATCAAATGCAAGTCTCAGCTCTAGGGAAAAAGCAGGATAGAAATAAAGTAAGAGATGGATAGATGATGTATTCATTCATTTATTGAAGCAGGCTAGACCACCAAAGTTCATACTATAATAAATATGTTAGACTTTAAATGCCACAAGAATCTTTTGGTTTTGTTCCAACAGACTAACATGGCTACCCATTTGGATTTATTTTTTTTTTTTTGGGTAGTACAATCAGGTGACACCATTAATGTTTTTTATGGGATAAAAAGTACAGCCCTTTTATGTTCTATAAAAGATTGCATTTACCTTTCACAGTGACTATTATGACATGGTGAGCAGAACCCAATGCGTTAGTTGCCATACATTTATATTTTCCAGAATCAGCTTCAGAAATATCTATGATTTTGAGAGTTTTATTAAAATTTTCAAAAAACCTTCTGTTGACAGGAAGCTCACCACCTTCTTTAATCCAGCGGATAATTGGTGTAGGTCTGGCAGAAAAACAACAACAATAGCACTTGAAATCAAAAACAATAGTGCAAGAAGGCTGCTTAAAAACTGTTAACTTTAACTACTGTAATTATACTCAGCAATGGCCTAAATTTTCAAGGACAGATGAAATATTTTGTTTAAAGAACATTACAGTCACACACACACCCCTCATAGGCTTGAATGGCCGCGCAGCCCTGCGCGTAGCCCTGCGCACATCATTTTAGCCAATGGAGCTCACTCCTCTGTGCATAATTGAGACTTTGGACTTCAAGTCCATGAAAACGGAAGGGCGACTGGAATATCCAATGTCAATTACACATCAAAGAAAAGTTCACTAGCTATATACTTGTGCACTACTTAGGACCTTATGCAGGTTACACTGACCATGGCATATGCTATTATTCCACATTGAATTCTGTGATGATCTTCAATGTGGTTTGGTTCTTTTTAATCAACAATGGGGCAAGGAAGGGGAGGGGCAGCCACACGCTGGGCGCCCCAACCCCTTCCCAAAGACGTCATCGGAGCAACCGGCCCTCCGCACGGCCAGCGCTCCGAGGATGCCTTTCCGCTGCAGCGTCCGCACCCAAAGGGAAAAAGTTTCTTATTTCTCCTATTACCCAGACAGCCCCTGTGTACCCAAAATTTCTTTCAGAAATTTGAGGGATGCTATAGAACAGTATAGGAGGTGATAAACAAAGCAATAGAGGAAGGGAATTGGGTAAGGACAGGTTGCTCACCAGTAACTGTATTTCTTCGAGTGGTCATCTGCGAATTCTCACAAATGGGTTATCTCTGCACCTGCTCAGCTAGCTAGGAAAGTTCTGGTATCACTGGGCTAAACTTCAGTTGCAAATTTTTGGTGGTAGCTCCGACCACCCCTATAAATCCCCTGGTGTTCCCGCTCTTTCTCCAGTTCCAAAACGTATGCCACAAACAGCGACAGCATGAATTAAGCAATGAGCAGGACATGACTGTGGGGAGGATGGGCGGGATTTCTGTGAATCTGCAGATGACCACTCGCAGAAATACAAATAAGCAACCTGTCCTTCTTCTTCATGGTCTCTGTGAATCACATAAATGGGTTATTCAGACTGACAAGCTTAGGTCAGTGAAGGAGGAAGTGTCCCGACACAATCTCGTGAGTTTAAACAAGATGAAATTTATTAACAACAATAAACTGTAAACTGTAACCACCAATGCAGTCTGGTGTCATTCATATTATATTCAAGTATGCAATGAAAAGTACAATTTAGTCAACATCAACACCTGAAATAACCTTTCAGTGCAAAGCAGATAGTAACACTGCCCTCCCAAAAGAGGCTTCTTGTCTGGCCCTTGTGTCCAACCTGTAATGTTTTATAAATGTCAAAAGTTGTGACCAGACAGCAGCCTTACAGACATCCTCCAACAGCACCCCAGACAAAAAAGCGGAGGATGCAGCTACCGCCCTAGTTGAGTGTGCCCGCAACCTGTCTGGTGGGGTCTTTCCCGGACTGATGACAACAGTGGCTCCAACCTTTCCATGAGGTGCTGGTCATAGGCCCCCAAGCAGGCTGCATAGTTAGCAACCTTCAAGTCCAGCACTGCAGCGGCATGGATCTTCTTAGCCACTGCGTCCAACTTCTTACTCTCCCAGTCCATGGGTGATTAAGAGGTCTGGAGAGTAAAAGAGATTTGGGATCCCTCGACAATGGCTGAATTTGGCTTTCGGTGCTCAAATAACCAGCTTGGTCCCGATGGAGCAATGCAATAGAGCTTCTCCAGTTTATGGGAGGTGGACGGCACTGTAGCTGGAGTGGCCCAAGACCTCTTTGGAATCCTCTCCAACGAGGAGAGGTAGGCTACAGCAGGAAGCGTCAGGACTTTGCCATGCACCCTTTTCTATGGCATCCATGGCTTCATCAATTGGTCCTGGAGACCTCCATGTCAAGAGCATTTGCCATTCGAATTACTTGGTCTGTAAAAGATTTGACATTGTCTGAAGGTGACGACGATACCAAATTGACCAGCCCCGTCGGGCTACATGGTCTCTCCACATCAGAATCCTCTGGTGAAGGAGATCTGGACCGATGCACCGAGTAGCTCGAAGCCAATGAACCCACTGGAGATCTTGGGAGCAGCCTATGGGTGAACAGCAACGCATGGTGGGTGGAACTGGAGGAGGAGGTGTCGGCAGTCGTTGCCATTCACACCAAAGTTGTTCAGGGTGAACCGGCAGATAGTATCGGCTGTCATCAAAGCGAAGATTTGGATACTGGAGCAGAAGGGGATCCTGCCATACGGCCTCTCCTCCAGTCCGGCATGATCAGCCTTGAGTCCTAAGGATGGAGTTTCCAGACCTCGGGCCCGATCCACAGATTGTTCTCAATCCCAAGAGGCAACTGAAGGCACCCGTTCCAGCTGGTGCAGAGTCAGGGCTGGGGGTTCCATCTCAACAATCTCACCCTCTGACTCTTATTCTACCCGAATCAGTGGGGACAGGGGTTCAACAGCCATCTCTTTGACTAGTTCAGAACCGAAGGACACCGGAGGGGTCTTGGCTGATTTGGAAGACCTCTCACAATGCAAACTCTTAGGTGAAACTGAATGAGCCCTTTTAGAAGAAGAAGAATGGCCAACAGAGTTGTCTTGAAGTTCCAAGTGTTTGCGCTTGCCCATCTTCTTCCCAGCTCCATCTCTACAATGTTTTTTGGAACCAGCATTGGATCCACCCTCCGCTCCTTATCAGGACCAGCAATTTCCTTAGTGAACTTTTCCTTGGACCTCTCCTCCCGGCGGGTCTCCTTGCCGGAGGTGGAGGGCTGAGGTTCCAACGAGGCCTGAGCTGATACAGAGGTTGGCTTGAAGGCCTGCTCCCAAAAGGCCCCTTTAATCGTCAAGTCCCTATTTTTGAGGGCTTGAGTTGTCATCCCCTTGCACAGGGGCAAACCTTGGGGTTGTGGGCCTCGCCCAGACATAGGATGCTCTGATCATGACGATCAGTCATCAGAATTTTTGAGTTGCACTTGAGGCAACGTTTAAAGTAGGCCATACCAAGTAAGTCAAGATCAATCCGTGAAGCAAATTCGAAGTCAAACATGGTTCGTGAGTCAATCGATCCATGACAATCACCAAGCCAAAATCCAAAAGAGTAGTCAGAAAACCAGAACAAGAGTCAAAAAGCCAATAGGTCAAACAAGTAGTGAAGCAACTCTAGCAAGCTAAGTTCCTTGCTAGCTGCAAAAGCGGTGGACGAAAGGAACTGGAGAAAGAGCGCGAACACCAGGGAATTTATAGGAGTGGGTGGAGCTACCACCAAAAAGTTGCAACTGAAGTTTTGCCCAGTGATACCAAAACTTTCCGAGCTAGCTGCGTAGGTGCAGAGATAACCCATTTGTGTGATTCGCAGAGACCACGAAGAAGAAAATTGCCTTCTGTTTTTCTATCATGAATAGCCTTCACTCAAAGAATCTTCTACAAATGGAACAAGACTCTTTTGTTCACAGAAAGCCAATTTTGCATTATGTTTTTAATTTCCCAGAGGAACCCAGTATGACAGCGAAGTCCCAAAGCATACCAAAACCTACTCCAGAGGGCTGAGAAATCTTTTGAAGCTAATTTTTATACAGCTCTCAGGTAGATTTAGGGGATGGCATGAAAGCTGCTACCATGATGTGTGCCAGGGTAACCCTGGATTTAGCTCCCAGGATCCAGGTTCTTATGTTACATGCAATGTGTATACTCAGAAATGAATTTGTCCACTACTCAGAATTAACATAACCTTTAAAAAACCCTCATTGAGATTCAGAAAGACTTAGGTCTTTCGGAAGACCTAAATCAGATTTGGCTGGATAACTATCACACAGTGTGGAATCAAAGATTTTTTTCTACTGATTTAATGGTACTTTATTCAGAAGTGTATCCATTTAGAATTAAGAAAACTTGTAGGGGTAGCTGTGTTGGCCATTTAGCAATTGTGGACTGGGACCTTCAACCTTCAACCAAGGTAAAACTATTTTCTTCTTAAATTTGGACTGAATTCGTATGTTTTACCTCTATACCCAGCAAAATGTTCCTGATGCAAAAACATGGGAGACTTCTTGAGGAATCCATTGTTCTCTGCCTGCAAAGAGGCCTGTGACCTCAATGAAATGGAGACATATTGGATTGCAATGAGAGGCCCCTGCTGAGATGCAAATGGATTTTAAATTTCCTGGTCTTTGAAAATCTCCCTATGCCACATGGCCAGAAGGAGGAGGAGCCTGCCTGCAAAAGATATCCTCCCCACCATATACCATATTAACTAAAGACTGAAACAGCATGCACATATCTGACTAATATCTCCAATGGTTTTTTTTTTTTCCTGTTTGTTTTGTAACATCTTGCCTGATGAAGAAGCCCATGGAGCTTCAAAAGCTTGCAAGAAGTATATTGTGCTTTTGGTTGGCCAATAAATGTATCACTGATGGATTTTTGTTTTCATTTAGAATTAAGTCAAGCTGAAACTTCTAAGCCATTAGATTTAATGTACCTTAACTGCATGGAATATTAGCTCAAATAAGTCAATATAAACACATACACAGAATTTGATAATAATCAAGCAGTTACATTTCGTACCCAGGAAAAATTTTCAAGTACAAAATATAAATAATTAACATTATTTATAATGCCAATTTACTTCTGCCTCCAAAGAATATAAGAGGTCCTAGAAAATAAGTGGGTCTAAATCATGTCTAAATGATGCCACACACATATATTTCATACTTGGGATATGGCTCTACAATATTTATTTAGTAGATATATTTACTATTTAGTAGAGCAAATAAAGCAAGAAAAGCATGCTTAAACTGAACATAAGGAGTATCACTACCACAAGAGCTAGCATTCTTTCCCATAGGGCAATTAATAAATATAGTAGGCCCTGTGTAGGGGATGGGAGTGGGAGGGTAGCCCAAATGGAGCAAACCCTGCTGTTGCCTATGCTTGTCCTGCTTCCTTTTTTCTACATTCAGTACAAAATGCAATCTGCAAAAAAGCCCTCAGAGAGATTTAAATGCTAAATTCAATATGCTGCTAATCTCTTTTTGTGCTTGTGTCTCTCACATTGCTAATATAATTCCAGCTATACAAATTATCCAAATGACAATGAGAAAATGTGTTCCTGGAACCAGGATATATGGGGCAGGTGGAATGAACTTCCTCTGAATCCCTCCTATCTATCATGAAGTATGATGGTGTAATACTGCATTAACAATGCTGTTAATGCTAACTCTGTGAAGTCATTTACCTAGATTTAAAGATGCTCTTGTTAAAGTTAACTACTGTTAGTGTTTGGTACAAATGTGACCCTATGAAGATTAGTTTGGTCCAGTGCATAGGTAAATGCTAAGGAAAGAGATATACATTGGTTGAGTCCAGGAGAGAAAGAGAGCTGGAGCTGGAGAGGAGTTGCAATTACCAGGGCTAAAGAATAAGTAGTAGTATTTCACTTCTGTATTTAGGAGGGAACAAAAGGGTAAAATATTTATAGTCTAATTTCTATAATGCATTTTCTTCTATTTTATATTACATATTTAGACTTTAAGACTGCACCAAATATGAGCAGCACAGACAGAAGATTCCTATAGTCACCGACACCTCATAGCATGCATTGAACTTTTGGGATCTGTCTGATCTAATGCATAATTTGTACAGTTGTTAAAAATATATTTTGAGATTTAAAGTGCAGTTGTTGTTGCTATATCCAATTATAATTGGCCCCACAGAACCAGGAAGAAGTGCATAGACATAGCATCACACCAGGGCTAATACTGACACAGGAAGACAAGTGGGAAGTTTCACATGAAGGAGTGCTAAGGGATAAACAGATGACCTTGTGGTCTGTTCATTAAATATTAACCATTACAATGAAATGAGGAATGTTTTGTTTACAGCAACTCTGTAGGTCTACTTTTCCTGCTTCAGGCAACCAGTTCACAAATATAATTCTTCAAGAAGGAAGAATTTTTTTACAAAGATTCTCAAGGCTATTTCTGTATGAGGGCACACCACATTTTTGCCACTAGACAAACTCTATTAAAGGAAGAATAACTTGTATCAAAAGCTCTATTCAAGAGCTCTCTTTTAGGGTTGAACATGCAAGGAGCAGAATATGATAGCTCAGCCCCCTCTGTTGTCACCTTGCTCATGTGAAATGCAGTGAGTCTAAAACAAATTCACAGGTTTCTATTCACAGAAGGCAACCAGAGTTTTATAAATGCTGCCAGTAGCTTAATGAATTATATCATTTCTCAGGCACAAGGACTAATTCATTCTTCAGAGGAAATCACAGAAAGAAAGTTGTACAGGTAAGTAATATACTTCATAGTAAATAGTAAATAGGCCTTCAAGAATAAACAATAATTCATGCCAAAGCACCCACTCTGCATTTCTGCTTCAGAATACAGCCCATGCATGCTGCATAATAACTCCTTTCCTCAGATAGGACAAAAAATATGCAAAGGGAGTGGATCATCAAAAGAGAACAGGTGTTGTAAGAACAGATAAAACAGCTAATAGAATTATTTACATAGCACTGCCTTACTGCCTTTGGAATTTTTAACTTGATCCCCTCTACCTCCACAAGAGTTTTTATGATGCCACTTGACTGGTGGGGAAGAATAACATCTTGACAGATGAACAACAACTCTGATGCTTCTTGTAAGTCTAATTTATGAAGATACATTCAATAGAACTGGTACATTAGAAAGAAAGGCTTTCCTTATCCTCTAGAAATTGGGGGAGAATTTTGTCTTTTACTGGTTGAAAAATGGAAGTACTACATGTGAAGTGGTCCTGAGCACATCATCAGATTATTTCACCAAGTGATATCTAAAATATGGTAACTGTTTAACAAGTGCACAATTGTATGAATGAGTTGTCATTTTGGTAGTTAACACATTTAGGTTGCATGATTAAAAAAAAGACAACTTACAATCCTTCTGCAATGCACTCCAACAGAAGGGTGTTTCCTCTTAATTCTGTTTTGCTACTTGTGCTTCCAGTTGGTGTTAAAATTGTTGGCCTTCTTTCTTGATATAACCTGGCTAAAAGAAAAATACATTTTTAAAAGTATTTATACTTCAAATGTAATTTAAAATCTGCTGTCAAACTCATCATTATTATGAACTGCAAATGCAGATTTTAAGTTTATACTTTATATTCATGCATACAACATCCAGAATAAAACTTAGAGGAGCTTTCACTTATGGTGCTGTGCCCTATTTGACTACTTCACAAAATCCAGCCTTAAAATTCGAAAGCTTCAATATGAGCTAAGACTAGCACCCAATAGATTTATTCTGCTGATCAAATGGTCCCAGCAGAACTCAGGGGAGGGGATTATAATATGTCTCATGAATTAAATCTTTCAAGTTTCAATTTCTTTATTATTGTGTGTAATGAGTTTGATTCTTTTGGAGATTGCAAAATTTCACTCAAATGAAATGAAACAGAAACAGGTAGGTATGAGAGTGGGGAGAAATATCTTCCTTCTAAATGTAAAAAGCCTTTACATTTAATTGCTATGCTAAGTACTCAAAATAATCCAAAATAATTCCTTGAAATTGCAGCTTGGTGGTGCTGAGAACCCAGTAGAGCTGCTGGGGTCTGCAAAAGGTACATATAGATCTATTGGTAGAGTCCTTAGTAATTTTCAGCAATGATTTCTCATTTTAAAATGTTTACTAGCAATAAAAATAAATTATTCCCCTACCTCTGCTTCTGAAATGAGTAAAAATTAAGATAAGCAGGACAAGTCCCTGTGCTCATAATTCCTACTTTCTGTGCCTTGCAAACGGTGCCAAGTGATGGTTCTGGAGGTACTAGTAAAAAATAAAGTTGATCCTGCAACCCTGGATTCTGACCAGTCCTGCCTTGCAGATCTCAAGCATCCTCCCCTATCCTTTCTTCCATACAAACTACATTTCCTACTATTCAAAATCTATTACTACCTGGAACCAAGACATGACTGTAAACTTATTTAAATCTATAGTGTAGTTAGGCCCAAGGAGATAATGGGCCTTTGCAGACTGCCAGAAATAGTACAAATTGAGGCCACTTTAACTGCCCTGACTCAGGGCCTCGGCAGACGACTCAATTGAGCCGTCTCCGAGGCCAGGAAGAGGAGGGGCCACCGCACGCGCGGCGGCCCTTCCTCTTCCTGAGGTCGCCCTGAACGCTTCCGGGTCACCGCACGCCGGACGCGTTCAGGGCGACCTCCCTCCACAGCGTCCGGACGCGCTGTGGAGGATAAGTCGCAAAAAGGGCACCCGCCGCTTTTAGGGCGCTCTTTTTGCGACTTATGAAAGGAGTGCCTTTTTGGCGCTCCTTTCAGGGTCGCTGGGGAGGCGCCGCGGTGAGGCTGCCATAGCCCCGCGGCGCTCCGGACCAGGGCGCTCCAAACGCCCTGGTCTGCATCCCCCCTCAGTGCTAAAGAATCATGGGAACTGTAGTTTATTAGTGGCACCGGAGCTCTCTGGCAGAGAAGGCTCAATGTCCCAGAAAAAAAATACAATTCCCATGATTCCTCAGCACTGAGCCAGGGCAGTTAAAGTGGACTCAATTTGCACTATTTCTGGCAGTTTGCAAAGGCCTACATTAAAAGTGTAGGTTTTGGTCCAGATCTCCATGTTTTCTTCTGTGCACACAGACGTCCAGAATAAGCAGGCCTCAAATCTACTTCAGTGAAATTATGTTGCTTCAGAGAGCCTTATATACTGAGCTGCCCAATCTTAAGATGAATGGGGAAACCATCACGTTCAGAAGGAGCTGGCTGATCAAGCCAATTCTATTTCCCTGTTTGACCCTTCCTTGCTATTTTTGCTGAAGTTTCTCAGGAGTCACAAAACACATATTCTAATTAAATTTTGTGTCATGATGGGTCAAAAAGCATCTAAATTGGTGTTTCCCTGTTGCCTATCTCTACTGGCAAGCAGCAATCAGACGAAAATAAGATTCTGTGATCAGACCAAAAACGTGATAAATATAGTACAGTACTATTGGTCTGTCATACAGCTCACCTCACTCTCTCTTGCTCTCCCTCCATTAAACTGTTCTTTGAGGACAGAATCCCCAACATTAAGCTCAGTTTACAAAAGAGAAAAACTAGTCACCTTGTTCCTGAGAACAAGATCTAAGACAGTGACAAGAAGTGCTCCCATAATTTCCTTCTCTGCTGTAAAGGGGCATGGTAGATACTAATTATTTATTTAGCTAAATAGGTAACTATTTATTTTCTTGGCCAATACTATAGCAGCAGTGAATTTTCTACCAGCTCCTACTGTGTATGTTAGAGCATGTATGCATTGGTATGGAGTGCACAAGGGGATCAATGTTTTCCTTGAACCTGGGTAAAGGCAGCGACAGGGGAATGACAGTAACAGTGACAAGGCAAACACACTGGTCATGAGATTAGAGATAACATTAATCAGTAATAGACATGGCCGGGCTTGCCCCTATAAAACATATTTTTGCAGCTTTTAAAGTTTGTATGAAATGGATGGAGTATGCATTAATGTAACATTCAATACCATTATTATAGCAGCCAAGTTGTTATGCTGATAGCCTTACAAAAATGACTAAGGGGGGGTTGCAGACTGCCAGAAATAGTGCAAATTGAGTCCACTTTAAGGGTTAGGATTAGTGCTAGGGAATCATGGGAATTGTTTTTTTTCTGAGACATTGAGCCTTCTTTGTCAGAGAGCTCTGGTGCCACAATAAAACACAGTTCCCATGATTCCCTAACCCTAATCCTAACCCTAAAAGTAGACTCAATTTGCACTATTTCTGGCAGTCTGCAACCCCCCTAACTCTGTAAATGATAGTAAATGAAACAGTAGAAGCAGCAGCAGCAGAAGCAATAGTAATA
This sequence comes from Phrynosoma platyrhinos, assembly GCA_020142125.1. Taxonomy (NCBI): domain Eukaryota; kingdom Metazoa; phylum Chordata; class Lepidosauria; order Squamata; family Phrynosomatidae; genus Phrynosoma; species Phrynosoma platyrhinos. The sequence goes on along the minus strand of CM034708.1, from coordinate 150,975,488 downwards.
ACAGAATGTGAACATTAGAACATTAATTCCTTTAAACATGCCAGACATTTTTTTCCTAACATGAATATTAAATAGTTAACATTTAAATTTCATAGTCAACAAAACACTAAGCAGGATGAGCATCTGTTAATTATTTTTCAGTTTAGGCTGAAGTTTGCATTATTGGCTAGTCTTAGTGATAATGAATGATCAGTTAATGTAGAAGGAAAATAAACAGAGTACATTAAAAAAAAAGTGCCAAATTGGTTCCTTTATGAAAAGATATGTTTTTTCATGCAAAAGTGCTGCTATTACCTTTAATCAATTTAAAATCAACTGAAGTGTCCATATTATTTAATTATTGTAACCAGTACTAAAGAGTACATTTATTAGAATTGTAAGGGCAGTATGGTTAAGTAGCCATGGAGTGAAGTTAGTCAGCTAAATTCTACAATGAAAGAAATAATGCCAGACTGGATCTCTAAAACTCACCACCATAAAAATCAGTGTCATTCATATTAGCAGCTATAGTTTCATTCAATGAATCCACTGAAATAAATAGAATATCATGAACAATGCAACCAAATAAAGTAAATCTGAGCTTTAGAAATGTCAGAAACATTAATTTTGGTAAGCTCAAACAGAAAGGGTAATTATATTACATTAAACTATTCAGTGAATGATTACATGACCCAGGAATACAATAACATTTGCTTTTGCTCTCAGGTTTGTCAGGTGATATCTAGTATTTATCCCATTAAAGTACATGAAGAGAAAACATACAAAGACTTTGTTTTTGGGCCATGTTTATAGTAAAATTGAAATCCTGGAAACAGGTTCCTTAAAAACTGCTGATCCCAACGGAACCTAAACACCCTGAACATTTAATAAAAAAGATTTTATTACAGTGTACCATTTTACAAAAAATTATCAAAATGGAATGGAAATTATGTTCACTGTTTTCTAAATGAGCTTGTTTAGGCTGCATATGTTCTACTAAAGCTATCATTTTGCATGAAAAAATTTAGTTGTACCCTACGGTAAGACAGATTTCTGATGAATATAACCTAATATATAATAGCATAATAAAGGTAATTATTAGGCTACTGCAATATGGATTTTGGATTTTGTCTCATGGTCAACACAGGTACCCCTACAATAGCTATATAAGATAATTCACAAAATCCAGACCTACCTGACTCAACTTTTAAAGAAATGGGTTGCTTCTGCTGTATAGTTTGTGTATGGTTAAATCTTGCATAGCATATATAATCTTCGCGGGTATCTTCTGGTATTACATTAGAAAAATAAAGGTCTCCATTTAGACTCTGAGAAACCCTCTCATTTTGTGGAAGCTTTTGAAAAGCTATGAAAATAAAGAAAAAAGGAACCGTTTATAAGTAGACTGACTTAGGCATATGAATTCACACTCATTTTCCTAGCAACTGCTCTAATGAACAAGGCACACATCTCCCTGAACTAGATTCTACACTGAAACATCCATTTCTGAGATCAGTACAAATTGTAGGAAGTACACAGAACTAGCTATGGGTTCATTTTGTCTCAAAAGAACCTGGGAAAGTTATCTTTTGACTACAGTCCCCAAATTCCCATCCAGCATGAATATTTTTGTAAGTTGTGTCTAGTTCACACTGAGATTTCTCCTCACAATCTTGTGCAAGACAGAGATATTTTACATCTTGTTACTTTCAAGGATATACAGGTGAAGTATCCCTTATCCAAAATGCTTGGGACCAGTAGTGCCTGGTATTTCAGACTTTTTCCTATTTTGGAAAACCTGTATTTGCATATACATTATGAGACAAAATGAGGCAGGATGGGGGTATGTGAGATGGCAGGAACTGAAGTGCAGTGCTTGGTATGAATTCATGCTTCCTGCCATCCTACAAATGCATCTCTCTCCAACTATGTCTGGAGATTTTGAAATTCTGGATAAGAGATATTCAGCCTTACACTATATGGCCACTTTTTAAATTTTAAGTAATATTAAACAAGTATAGAACAATAAGTGTGTAAAAGTCAATAATCAATTAAAATAGAGCAAATAAATGATAGAAGAAGAATGTTACCTGGTTTGAATGCTGGCCTGCACTGCTGCTACACATGCTCATGTGGGAGTTAGCTACTTTTGAGAAACAGGAATGTAGAATAACCTCTAAGAAACCTGCCTCACTTAAGAAATAAAGCAGTTTGACTTCACTTTAACTGTCCTGGTTCCATCCTATGAAATCCTGGAATTTGTAGTTTGGTGCAGTATTCAGCCTGAGGTGTCAGAGAGCTCTGGCGTCTCGCCAAACTACAAGAGAGGCCCTGGGTGGGGACTTAAGGCCGCCCAACTACCACCATCCTAGCGGCGTGGCAGCAACAGCAGCAGCAAGGCCAGGAGAGGCCCTGGGTTGGGACTTAAGGCTGCCCAACTACCACTACCCCAGCAGCGTGGCAGCAACGGCAGCAGCAAGGCCGAGAGGCCCTGGTCAGGGACTTAAGGCCGCCCAACTACCACTACCCCGGCGGCGTAGCAGCAACAGCAGCGGCAAAGCTGGGAGAGGTTCTGGGCAGGAACTTAAAACCGCCCAACTACCAGCACCCCGGTGGCGTGGCAGCAACAGCAGTGGCAAGGCCGGGAAAGGCCCTGGGCGGGGATTTAAGGCTGCCCAACTACCACACTCCTGGCTGCACAGCAGCAGCGGCAGCGGCAGCGAGGTGGAGAGCCGAGCCAGGTGGGACTTTACATCTAGCCCGCCCTGCCATTTACCAGCTGTGGCAGCCGCAGCAGCAGCATGGTCAGAAGTGTTATTTGGGTTTATTGGCTCCTTCATCAGCAGAGGCCGGGAATGATCTGGGGGCAGAAACTGGAGTTATGCGCGGCAATGGGAGGTACAGTGGGAACAGAGTAAATAATAAT
>CM034708.1:150956236-150966658 GCA_020142125.1 Phrynosoma platyrhinos | reverse complement strand
ACATGTGGCGCACATAGGGCTGCGGCGGCAGCGCACATTAGGACGCCATGCAGAGCATGTAGGCCGGCGGTGGCAAGGCCTCCGTGGGCCGTACCTGGCCTGTGGGCCGTAGGTTGCCGACCCCTGATCTAAATACTATGCGCCAAACATGGCAGGAAATCACATCATTTGGTGTGTCTGTTTTGGGCCTAAGTAATCCTGAAAGTAACATTTATAAATCTGTATTTTTATTATAAAGTTGCTATAAAAGAGCTAATTGTGCATCTTCATAAAGATATATACAAATATAAAAATAAATACAGCTGTTTCATCATATAAATTAATACACTGAACAAAATCAGAGTTGGAAGCAGCCACAAGGGCCATCCAGTCCAACCCTCTGCCATGCAATTAATCAAATAGTTTGGAACCAAATGGTTGACTTTTTGGTTCAGCCTTTTAGTCACTATGCTCACAGTTCCAAGTACCAAAGCTTTGGCTATATTTAGATGGAATCAGCCAACCATTTTTCAGCAAACCATTAAATAATATGAGTATATTGTGCATTTATATTTGAAAGCTAATTTACACACATAAACCTATGCAAGCAAAATGGATCCAGAGGAGACTGTCATGACATCTTCCCTTTGGAGTCTGAGAAAGAGCTAAAGCTCAAATCAAGTTCTACATAGCAGAGACCAATAAATTATCCAGAGCTCAGAAAGTTACTTTTCAGAAATAATTAGTTGTGTTATTCATTACAATGTTTAAAAAATAATCTGTTTCTGTTACTTATTATAGTGATGAAGAAGGTCAACTCTTTATATTACCATCTCTGCTTTCCATTACTTTCTATTACATTTTTGAGAGGGAAAACCCTTCAATATACTGTTTAAAAAGTAACCTGTTTCTGTTCCTTATTATAGTGATGACAAAGATTAAGCCTTTGCAGACTGCCAGAAATAGTGCACATTAAATTGAGGCACTGCCCTGGCTCAGTGCTAGGGAGTCATGGGAATTGCATTTTTTTCTGGGACATTGAGCCTTCTCTGTCAGAGAGCTCTGGTGCCACAATAAATTACAGTTCCCATGACTCCCTAGCACTGAGCCAGGGCAGTGCCTCAATTTAAACTATTTCTGGCAGTCTGCAAAGGCCCTAAGTCTTTATATTTCATCTGTTCTACTCATTACTTTTCTGTTATTTTCTTTCATAGAATTTTGCTCTAAAAAGACACAGGAAGCTCAGATAAGAAAGCCACTACTTACCTTGGAGGTGGTTTTCCTTTTGCTTCACACTGTATTACAATATTCTCTCTTGGATCAATGATATAATCTTTTGGTGACTGTTGCGTTATTGTTGGAGGTTGTGGCACTTTTGTGGAATGTGATTAAAAACAAATGGGAAATGTTTAGTTACATCTTCAAAATGCACAAAAACATTATACAAAGGGTAACTTTTGAAAATGCATATCAAATAAATAGTTGTGTTAATTATAAACATTTAGTGTGCTAACAGTTTGCACAAACCTGCAAGGGAGTTAAGTTCCCCTAAAACGAATGAAGAATGTTACCACTGAATTGTAGGATTACAGAATGAATCTGTAAATCCAAATCTGTTATCAGAACTGCTTTATGCATGTCAGCACAGCCAAGTTATTTGCATGTCACTGCACACTAACATTTCAGCATCACATATTTTCTTCTTATATGCAATGCTTTTAAAACAGATAACTCTTCTTACTAGGCAATCACGAATGCTTTCTCGTGTATTATAGAATAGCACGGAATTAAGACAAAAAGAGAAGGTCAGTTCAGGACTGTATGTGCTGGCTGTTTTGCATACTAGTTGTTACTTTGCTTAAAGAGGCTGAACACATACAAGTTGTCTACTTCCAGCAGACAAACTGAACTTTCCCCAGTGTACCCATTACAGCAAGAACACTGTATCGCCAAGTGCATATCAAGGTCTCTCTATTATTTGATCTTGTAAGACTGCAATCTAGGTAGGGCAGTAACCATGTCATCCTTTCAGATGCTGTTGGACTCACAGAATTCTTCACTTTGGCTACACTACAGTAATTAGGGCTGCTGGACTTGCAATCCAGGAACATGAGAGCTTCAAAGGTCTCACCTTGAATTGGCAAAGCACATAATATCGAGCAATTTGTTTTTAAATGACTGAAAGCTATCTCTATTTGATCAAATTTACTAGCAAATTTATGAAAATTAAAAGAGATAACACCAAGATTTTCACACTGCATCAAATATGCAATGAGAATAAGGATTTGAAATCACAACTAGACTTCTTTTCCCCCAATTCTGCATGATTCCAACTGCTTAAAGGAATTCTGCCTCCACTGTTGGGGTAAGGTCTTTAAAGTCAAGAGTGACCAGAAGGAAATGTTATCGCTTTTATCTGCATCAAAGATTCCTGGGACACAGTGCAATGAAAGAAAAGGCCCTAATGAGAAGCCACCAGTCACACAGCTACATCATTCTTACTTCTAGCATCGAATCTTATTACTGATCAAGCATGTGTAATATGACAACTCTGTGTAGACAACATCTCTTTCTCTTTGTAAACAAAAATATGATAGGATATTTCTAGTAAATGAGCTCTTCTTGAGCATCTGTATATTTCTGTGTTAGACTTTCCTTTCTCCTGTGGAAGAGAAGGGATTATAAATAGTGTGCAGTTCAAAGATATAGCCATGTTAGTCTGTAGAATCAGCTTGTAACACCTTTGAGACTAACTGAAAGAAAGAAGTTGGCAGCATGAGCTTTCATAGACTCCTCAGATGCATATGGTGCAATCTGACATAAAACTAGGTATTCTTTGCAGAAGAAAATATTACAAAAATGAACAAAAATATCTAGGTCACAGAAAACTGAGGATCTAGTTATGTGTATGTATTTGCTGACCTTTTCTGTTGTGTAAAAGGAAACCATACTGCAAGTCAGTTCTGAAATCCTGGATAATTTCATAAGAATTTGTAATGCACTAACATGAAATCAAAATTTACTGTTTTATTTTAAACTGTCATGTAAACCTTGGCACATAACTGAAGAGGACCTGTGTTACAGCCACAGCACTGTATTTCTTTAGTTAAAAACTAAAGCGTCAATGCTTTATTTAGCTTTTAAAATGAACTGTACACTGTAGTTCTCTTCACTAGCAGGAAAGGGTGAAAAGGTATGGTGGTGGAAACCAGTACTTCCTGTCATTGTTTTTCTCAGCAACTCTAAATGGATGAACAGATTCAGATTGGTGACAAGGTAGTCCTATGTGCCCTGAATTTGGTAGGCGAAAGAGACCATAAGTGGTCAGAATCCTGTATCATCTACTTAGTTAAGTATACATAACTAAGTAGCTTCTCCTGCGCTTACCCTTCCAAAGGCAGAAACATCCTTCACCCATGCTCCAATTGCCAGCAGAATGGACCTCCTTCTTCTCAAGCAGCTAAATAGCTTTGGGGAGGAGTTACAATAGTGGCAATAGTGTCACAAAATTATGATTAAGTACTGATCATGAATACAAAACAGTTACCTAGATTTACTTATCCATATGCTTAACTAAGCAGGTGATACAGGATTCTGGCCAATGTTATTAGAATAAATTGTGGCTTTTTAGTGAAAGGGGTATTTCTCCACTCTCAAACATGTTTGTGCATTTGTAGAAGAACCAAATTTTGGCACTGCATGACTCTAAATTATAACAGTAAGGGAAAAGATGAGGAAACACACCTAGGCTGTGTACAGATGATTATTTCTTTTGAGCAACAGGAATAATCTCTCCTGAATTGCTACCATGGCACCAAGCCCAAGTCAGTTTTCTGAAAGGAACCTCTACTGTGGATAGGAAAGTGAATCTTGCTTCCTAATGGCATACATTTCTTCTAGTCTTAATATAATGGAGAAATTGAGTAGAACAGATTGCAAGCAGAAGCTAGCATAATCAACTTCAATTCTAAAAGATGTTCTTGAATCATAAGATATTGCTAAAACGGAAAGGCATCTTTGCATCTTTTTTTCTTAAAGGCTGCAGGAGTGCCTATGTGGACATGTACATTCTACATAATAAATAAATTTCTCAGGGTTTTTAAAAAAGAAAATCTAAAACTTCTCCTGATCTCTATATGGCTACTTTTGACAGATCATCTGTACACAACTTTAATAACAACAAACAATAACATAAACAAAAAAAATCCATGCCACTTTGACTCCACACTCATGTTTTTCAAATGTATTATGACACACACAGTGTAATTTTTATTCTCTAGGTTTGTGGGCAGAAAACTTACATTCTTCAAGAAGTTTTGCTTTTTCCCCCACATCAGATTCAGCAGGTGAATTGTAATCATGAATTAAAGAAAATTATTTGTTAGTAAGAAGATAATGTAATATCTCAGAAAAAGAAGGTACTGAGAAAATATGCAAATCACCCATATTTAAAGAGCTTTTGTAACAATTACAACTGACATAGCTGAAATACTAAAGTTATTTTGTTAGCATGACAAGTGCTAGTTAACTTCTCTTTCTTCATTCTTTGAAACACATGTCAAATGTCAACTTTTCAAACGCAAAAACTCTTTGTTTCTCTGACCTATAACAAATATACATTATTGATAAAAAAAATCCTGAGAAGGCAGCAATATGGAACTAATGGCGTGCAATGCTTGAATTCTCCAGGCAAAAATCAGTCTGTCTATGTGATCAAATGGAAGAGCAATGAAGCACTTAAGATTGTTTTTACAGTACAAACAGCACTTACTTCTACTCTACAAACAAGGAAAAACATTAATAAGTATTAATTAGTTTTGAGATTTAATTATTGGACTAGTACATTTGTTCTAGCCGCCTTGAATCACATTTTGGGAGAAAGGCAGGATATAAATCCAATAAATAAATAGAGAATTCACATCAGTATTCTAGAATTAAAATAATATTGCCCAGTTAGTTTGATAGAATTCAAAGATGAAGCTGTATTAGTCTGGATCAGTATGCAAAGGGATCTTGTGACACCTTTGAGACTAAGGTCCAAACCGTGCTACAGAAATAATCCAGTTTGAGGCCACTTTAACTGCCCTGGGGAATTCTGGGAACTGTAATTTTGTGAGACATTTAGCCTTCTCTGTCAGAGAACTCTAGTACCACAACAAACTACAGTTCCCAGGATTCCTTAGCACTGAGCTAGGGCAGTTAAAGTGGTCTCCAATTGGATTATTTCTACAGTGTATTTTGGATCTGAGAGAAAGAAATTGAAGAATATTTTTTGTAGACTTAGGGCCTCTGCAGACCGGCTCAAAGGGCCTGCCTGGAGGCAGAGTTGGGGCGGGGCAGCCGCATGCTGGCCACCCCAACCCCACGCCAGCAGCATCAGGATGCCTTTCCGGTGCAGTGTTCAAACATGCTGGCTCTTAGGGCAGCCTTTTGCCACCCCTGAAAGGAGCAGCATTTTGCTGCTCTTTTCAGGGTGGCAAAAGGGAAGATTGGGGCCGCAGTGTGGGGTTGCTGCGACCCTGATCCGCCGCTTCCCGGGGCGGCCCAGAGGGCCTTAAGTCAACTTCATTGGGTGCATGGAGTGAAGTGCCTAGTAACAGACCTTAACAGTGATGAATGAGCTGGTTCTATGAGTTACTTAAAAGTGAGATACTGAAACCACAATTTCAAGCAGTTTCAGTGGGGAAGAAAATAGGAGGTGTCTAAAGAAACCAGGATGGATGTCTAAAGAACATTCAACTGAGAAGATTTAAAAGGAACATATACAAGAAGTGGAAGTGGTGGGGGGTGGGGGGGCGGAATCATCAAAGACTAATTCAACAAACAGCCAGCATGTGTAGGGAGAAAGTAAGAAAAGCCAAAGAATGAGCTCAGGGCTGCTAGAGAGGTTAAAAACAATAAGAAGCCTTTTCCTTTTTTCCTTTTTTGTTATGTCTATAGTAAAAGGAACAAGGAAATGGTAAGACCACCATGTGCAGAAGATGGAAAAATGATAACATGAGATACAGAAAGAGAAGACTAGGGGAAATTCAGCACAGAATAAGTAAAGAGGTAGTACAGGAATACCTGCCTGGCTACTCTAAATGAATTCAGCTCTCCAGGGCTAGATGAACTACATCAAAGGATATTAAAGGAACTGGCTGAAGTAATTTCAGAACCACTGGCAATAATGTTTGAGAATTCCTGGAGATGAGGTCCCAGAAGACTGGAGGAGAGCAAACACCCCTATCTTCAAAAATGGGGGGATTATCACCCAGTCAGCCTGACATCAATACCAGGAAAGTTTCTAAAACAGATCATGAAGCAGACAGTCTGTATACACTTAGAAAGGAATGCGATGATTGCTAAAAGTAAACATTTCCCCCAAAAGCAAGTCATGTCAGACTAATCTTTTTTTTTTTTTTTGAGAAAGAGAATTACAAACTTGATAGATGAAGGGAATGCTGTGGATGTAGTATATCTTGATTTCAGTAAGGCTTTTGAAAAGTTCCCTCATGATATTCTCACAAACAAGCTAGTAAAATGTGGGCTAGACAATGCTACTGTAATTGGTTAACTGTCCAATCCCAAATCATTATGTGCCACTGGCTCCTCTTCATCCTGGAGAGAAGTGACTAGTGGGGTGCCACAGGGTTTTCTTCTGGGCCCAGTGTTAGTCAACATTATTATCAGTGACTTGGATGATGGAATAGAAAGTGTGCTTATCAAATTTTCAGATGACATAAAATTGGAGTAGCTAATATGCCTGAGGATAGGATCAGAATTCAAAATGACTTTAACAGATTAGAAAGCTGGGTCCAAACTAACAAACTGAATTTCAACAGGGAAAAATGTAAGATAATACACTTAGGCAGAAAAAAATGAAATGTACAGATATAGGAACATCGGGCTCACAACAGTACCTGTGAAATGGACCTATGGCTCTTAGTAGACTATGATCTGAATATGAATCAACAATGTGATGAAGCAAGCAGCTAGAAAAGTCAGTGTGATTCTAGTGGGCATAGCAGATGGCCCCAAGGAGCAGCATCCAGTGACTGTGTGGCCGCTTCCAAACCAGGCCACCACTCCCAAGCCACACTGGCCAGGAGTCAATCCAAATTGACTCCTTTTTGGTCCGGCTTTTCACCCCCTAGCATCACCTTGGTGTGGCTTCTGGCCACTTTGGGGCATGCACCATCTAAAAGATGTGTGTTTCAGGCTTAGGTTGATTCAATAATAGTGTCTACATCAAGGGAAGAATTAAAACCACTCTATTCAGATTTGGTCAGACCTCACCTGAAATACTATGTCCACTTCTAGGTACCACAATTCTAAAGGATATTGGCAAGCTGAAACATGTCCAGAGGAGGGTAATCAAAATGTTAAAAAGTCTGGAAGCCTTGCCCTATGAGGAGAGGCTTAGGGAGTTATGTGTTTTTAGCCTAGAAAAGATAAGATTAAGAGGTGACATGATACCCCATTTAAATATTTGAATGGGTGCCATACTGAAGATGGAGCGAGCTTGTTTTCTGCTGTTCCAGAGACTAGGACACAGAGCAACGGATTCAAACTACAGGAAAAGATATTCCACTTAAACATTAGGAAGAACTTCCTGAAAGCAAGAGCTGTTTGATAGTGAAATATGTTGGCTCAGAATGTTCTTTGGAGGTTTTTAAATAGAGGCTGGATGGCCATCTGTCTGGAGTGCTTTGATTGTGCATTCCTGCATGGCAGAGAGTTGGACTGTACGGCCTTTGTGGTCTCTTCCAACACTATGATTCTATGAACAGCAATAAAAATGCAAAACTTGTGTGTATGGTGATGAAGTAATAAATTCATTTTTTACAGTGGACATTGGGGGACAAAGGCAAGAAGAAAGATGTTCCTATCCAAGGTGAGTAGATAAACATAAGAATATTCAAAGGAAGACTGGAAAAAGAAACAGAAGTGGAAGATACCCACAAACCTCAGTGCATCGACTGTGGGTTGAACAAAGACATTGGTTTCTTGGGATACTACCTTTTTTTTTTCCCCATTCCATAACCTTTATTAGGCATCTCATAATCAATATACAACAAACAATACTATATAAAATTTAACTAAGATAATTAACATGAATACGTTAAAATTATCATCATTAAATCATCTAACACTGCACTCTAACCACTATTTAGGGATACTACCTTATTATAACACTAGTTAACACCCAGCTTTATGAAGAGTCTCTTGGCCAATTTATCCCATCTCCTTTCTGGTTCCTAGGCAGCACCACACTATATCCCACTCTCTCCACCATTCATACGGTTATCTACTTACTTTGGCTTTGGGCAATATCTTTTCTCCTGACTTTGTTCCACCAGACTATTATTAAAATGGAACTTGTCATCTCATCAACACTGCAAATAGGAAGGACAGAAGTCCCATGTGCTGTTATGGTCAACTGTTTCATCTTTTTTTAAAAGCCCTATGCATTTTGGCCTATATACAGTGAGACCTCATCATCTGCAGGCTTGCCATCCATGGATTTGAGCATCTGTAGACTGCAAGCTCCTTTGTCCCCAGTGGCAGCAGGTGCATGCAGCCGTGCTAGTGGCCATGCACATGTTGTGTCACCAGTGGCATCTCTGCACAGGGTGTCATCCATTACAGTGGGCAGGGCTTCCAGGGGGGTGGGGCTTCTGGGGCAGTGTACACTCCCTCCCCCATGCTTCCAGGATGGTGCAGGGACAGGGAGTAGCACGCTGGGAATGAGGAGTGGTGCATGTGGACAGGGAGTGACACATGAGGGTGGGGAGTGGCATGCAGGGACGGTGTGGACAGGGAGCATGTGGGGGGATGATGCAGGGGGAGCTGACTGAGTGTCATCCCCTTCTGGGATGTCATCTGGTGCAGACTGCACCACTGCACCTCCAGTGACACCAATGTGAATCTCCATTAGGGACAATGGCACTTGAGATCCTGTGTTTTTTCATATCGATGGCAGAGGGAAACAGATTCCCAATGGATACAAAAGTCTGACTGTAGAAGCAGGCCTTCTTCAGAGGCATTCTATCAAAACAACATTCTCCAAAGGGCAAGCATGCTAATATTCAATGGTCCAGCCCTTTGGAGAGTGTTGTCAACAACTCCAGTGATTTCTGTTGAATGGCCCTGAAGAAGGCCTATTTCTATATAGGCCAAAATGTGTAAGGCTTTTAAAACAAAAATGAATAAAGAGTTGACTATCTAACAACATTTCATTTCCTTCTATTTGTTACTGTTTCTGTGTGTGTGTGTGTGTGTGTGTGTGTTCCTCAGTAGTCTCTTTACCATCTCATTACTATACCCACATGTTTTGCATATCTATTGCTATTTACACATACAACCTGTTCATTCATAGCTATAAAGGTCTGTTCCTAGGTACTTCATGCATCTCATGATGTGGAATTATATTTTGATGTTAAATGAAAAACATCATTTATTTTTTATAATTTTAGAAAGTATATGTCTTAACAAATGCATTACTTATTCAGTAAAACAAATAATTTTGTATAAATAATTTTATAATCAAGGGAATTTCAAATGAAACCTGAAATGGTTTTGAGACTTCTTCAAAATAATTGTTCCTCAAGGACACATGCTATTGTTTACTTAAAAAGTGCACTGTTTTCTTTGGATTGCTGTTCAAGTAATTATCTTTTTATATAACAAAGTAAAATATATGAAGAAAAAGTATTTTAGAGGCTGTTTCTGCCACAAATCACTAAATAATCATTATAATGGCTATAATAATATAAGCTGAAATCAAACAGTACAGCTGTATATAAATTTGTACAGGTAGACATCAATGAATATTAGCTAATTCTTTATTTCTGACACATTATCTACATGCTCAAGTAGCACGGTGATGAGGAAGTTAAAACAACAACAATTCCCGACAACAATGCCAGGCTGGCTCGAAAACAATCTCATTTTTTAAAAGAAGCAACAATAAAACAAAAAGCTATCTTTTAACTTCCTGGGAGGTGAGGTTGACACTAAACATAAAATGTGGTGATTTAATAAAGCATTATTTTTTATTCATTGTTATTCTATATGTTGGGCACTGCTGATACTTACGGTCAAGAGGTACATCCAATGCAGTAATAATCTGGCATAGAAAGAGAAGCAAGTGAATTCTGCTTTCAGAAATGCTGCTGCCTTTCTCCATTCTTATTCCAACATACATTAGGAAATTTTCACTGAAATTGTACAATCTCAACGTTCTTTTCTTAATATCAAAATAGATTTCGGGAAGTGGTTGTGTGAAATAGTGAAATCTGAAAGATAAAAGAAAAGAAAACTAAAAGCTACTAAAGTTTGGAAAAAAATAACCAGATTCTAATAATCCCTCCATGTGTGTCTTCATACATTAAAGATCGGGAATGTTCTTGAAACCCTGGTGGCGCAGTGGTTAAACGCCTGTACTGCAGCCACTCACTC